>CM062808.1:782018548-782618548 GCA_031772625.1 Pinus tabuliformis | reverse complement strand
TGATGGAAAACACATCATCACTTTTACACTTTAAAATGCAACAAATGATTTACAAAAGCATGACCATGAAATGACAACATGTCTAGAAACCATTTTTCACTGATCAATGTGAATGGGTCACGTCCTTGAGGTGGTTTTGCTTGTTGAACAACTTCTCTTCCTGCTTCACGCACCGATGCTTTGTCTTTAAGGCGCTACTCTGGATGGAGCTTCCAACAAGTGGCTCTTTGATGGCCATTTCTATCACAATGACTGCAGTAGGCTTTCTTCCTCCATATCTGCTTAACCTGTTTCTTTTCATGCTGTTGAGAGGGTCTTTCACGCCTCATGAGGGCTGCCATTCTTTTCCAACACTTAGAAAAGGTATGGTTAGGTAAACCACAAAAGATGCATGTTTTCTGATGCCTTAATCTTCATTTATCATTAACAACATGATCATAACCAAAATGAACATTCGAAGATCGAAAATGGTTATACCTTCCTTTGTTGTTTCTGATGTCAGCATGGCAATGAGAGCTTGCCTCGGCTCTCTCCCTGTGATGGAAACTACCATGGGATGATGGGGATGTTTTCCTATCATTCTCTTTCCTCGATGATGTCTCGGACGACTCTGACACCTTTGAGCACTCTCCTTTAGTGTATCTCGATCCTACAAATCAATGCTCATGCACAACCTCCAAAGGTTGAGTGATGCCTTGGTTATTAACACCAAGTTCTTTCTCCTTGTGCCTTGTCTTTGTAAGGAGCCTCATATTTGTCCCCATAACTGGGCTCTCCACATCTCCAACAGACATCATACTATGATAAGATGAAATCGAAATGAAATCAACATCTTTTACCTTCTCTTTCAATTTGGAAAGAACTAATGAGGGCTGCTCATCATCCGTCGTTGTTGGTGCGCTAACTATCTCAGTGCATTCCCTAACTTCTTTCCTGACATACCCAAGTCCTGCTTGACGGGGTAATTCCTCTACTTTGATGGGGTTGACAATGCCTTGGCCATTAACGCCCAAGCCTTTTCCTTCATACCCCATTCTCTTCAACAGTTTGGAGCCAATTCTTGTGGTGTGATTTTCAAACACAACGAAATCATCATCAAGAAACATACATGAAGATGGAGAACTACTTTTTACCTCACATGAGTCACGCTGCAACTTTTCCAAGGCCTCGTCCTTTGCTTGCAGCTGTTGTAGAAAACTTTGTTTTTCCTCTTTCTCTTCATGTAGGCGCATCTTCAATTCATCATTCTCTATTTGAAGATTATGTTTGTTTTGCTTCAATTCTTCCATGCCCTTCTCTGTGGCTTGCAACTAAAGCTACAATCGCTCCTTTTCCTCTGTCTCTTTTTGTAGAGTTTCATACACGATTTCCACTCTCTTGGAAATGTTTACCATGGTCTCGTACACTGCTCTTTCATTCTCTGTCGTTGCAGGTTCCATTTTTCACACTGCAATTCACATACACGTAAAGACCGCTCTGATACCACTTGATCCATGTCCAGGTGTGAAGAAGGACGCTTCCAAGACCTTTATTTTGTGATGTGTTAAAATTATTTTTTTAAAAGAACATTATCAAATATAGCTGTACACTGTAAGGAAGAGGAACATAAAAATCATCAGCACAGGAAAACAAAAGTCGTTGATAACGGAGTTCGTCTAGGAGGGACTACGTCTCTGGACCCCGGTGTCAAGATGGTGTAGGCCGCTGCATTATGTGTTGTCAATAAGGTGATGTACACAAAGATGGTGTCTCGATCATACAAGGAAGAATGCCCTCACGCAGGAGTGGCTCTAAGAGATGTTCCACAACTAGAACTCTCAATCAAAAGACTCCTATCAATATGACACAAAAACAAGCATGGTGCGCATCCCGCCAACATGGCACAAAAAGGATGTCAAAGAAAAACACATGCATGATGACAACAAGAGTATCCCAACAACATACAACAAGGGATATCAAAGCATAACATAAAGAGTTATGACAAAAAGTACATCACATAGAAAGATTCTGCATCAAATCAAGCAAGGAATCATGACAACATGTAATAAACAAGATCCTGCATCAACATCAATCATGGATATGTACAACATAATGCAGAAAGAAGAAGTACATGAACAAATCATATACCTCACCACCAAGGGCCATCTGAAGCAAAGGCTATCAAAGTGTTGAAGCTTGCTGAAACATCGATCTCACAGCATCAATCGCAAGAAGAAGACTGTTTGCACATGAAGATGGACATATGCACTAGCACTTAGAAAAGTGACTAAAAGAAGAAATTGGAGAAAGACAAATCTGAATACACCATCAGATGTGTGGCATCAAGTAGTGCTGAAACAAACTGTCCAAAATCTAAATTCTGATAATTCGAAACTTCGGAGCTCAAGGAGTCTTTTAGATTCCCTCAGGATTCCTCAAAGATTTTGTTTCAGGGATGAGCTGAAAATCCGCTGCTCAGATGTCAAATCTGATTTCACCATTAGGATCCCTACAGAAAGCCATGAAAAACAAGTATAAACTTGACCATATTCTGACAAAGTGAAATTTTACCTCCTTGGGAAATTTTCATGGCTCATGGATCTGCTCCCTGTTTTTGCTGAAATCATGGTTCCGCATGCATTCTGGAATTGACTGGAAGATGCAGAACTCATATTGAAAAATAGATAGCGTCATCGTGTTCATGGCGACGAGAGGTGTAAAATCCATATAAAATTTGTCAATTTCTGAGAAGTTGAAAATTTTGCCCTCCTGCAAAATTCACAGTGCCTGCGTTAAAAATTATTAAATTGCTTTGATTTGCGTGTCCATTCCTGTCTCGAAATTCGTGCATTCCTTCTCCTCCCAGTGCTACAAACACTGAGTTCTTAAATAACTTGGTTGGTGGAGTTACCCAAGAATTGGTTTGGCATAGTTGGTAAATGGTTAATTTATTGTGGAGGAGGTTAGGAGTTCAAATCTTGCCCCTCCACAAATATCAAAACTTCTGTTTTACAAACCTCCTGATATTTTTTTTTAACCAAACATTTTTAAACCTATATATATATATATATATATATATATATATATATATATATATGTGTGCTTTTGGTTATTATAAACCAACTTTAACCTTTGCATTAAACGGTTGGCACGTATTCATTTATGGTTTGTATTTGTTTTGGTTTGGTCACATGTGGTTTAAGCAGGCAAGAGCTATTTCCAACTCTATTGCTCCATTAATGCCCTCTTAAGAGACTCTAAGGACAATCTTGGGAGATGGGTTCTGACATCGGCTCCGTTCTCCAGATAACAGATTCTGATTCCATAGTGATGGAGATATGCATGATGCCATCATCCATCTCATTGTTTGTATTGATTCCCATTGAAACCAGCGGCATGTGTATCATGGCATGTCGTGTATCATATGTTATCTACCATCTGATATTAATTGCCACCAAATTTTGAATTGTATAATGGGCACTCCAGATTGGGATTTTGAATCTCAGAACCTGTGCTGCCATATTTTGTTGAAATTGAAAGAAGCTTTGGTCAGTTATAGTTTCTTTGCTCAGCATGAGCTTCCGGACGAGTTCGGTGCTGATCGCGATTACGGTGGTTCTGGCTATCGTTGCCTCTGCTGGTGAGAAAACTCATTTTAGCGTTGCCATTGGGATATTGGGATTCTGGGTTGCCATTTTAGCATTGCCAGGATCTGATCCTCATCTTCCATGGCTTCTCTTCCGCTCATCCACCACCACACCTATGTGAATCTCATGTGCACTCTACAACCCAACACCACTGGCACCCAGGTCTTCAATGACTCGCCCTCACTCTTGGGCAACCAATATCCTAGTAATATCCACTCCCCCACAGCTAAGAGTTATAGCGAGGTAATATCAGATAAATCCACGGACCATGAGGAGATGTGGGAGGTGAAGCAAGAGACCCTGCAACACGACTTCGAAGCCTGGAGGTTCGGTGTAGAAACAAACACTCTGCGCTCCTGGACCGTGGTGCCTGCTCAATACGTGGAATACGTGAAAAAATATATGGTCGGAAGTGGTGTGGAATACGTGAAAAAATATATGGTCGAAAGTGGAAGCCAATATTTGAAAGACTTTCACATGGTAGCCCACGAATCCATAGCCTACACTAACACTCTGAAACTCTCACGCGATGGGAAGGATGCCTGGGTTTTCGACGTGGACGAGACACTCCTCTCGAATCTCGCTTATTTCGCAACCCATCAATTTGGGTAAGATTGGCTTATTTCGCAGCCCATCAATTGGGTAAGATGAATCTGATATATTTGATTTATGGATGGTTGGATATATTATTGGTAGGTTTGATTTTTGTAGTTTATCAGTTAAAATGAATTAGGTATGTTTGGTTTACTAATGGTTGGATATATTATCGGTATATTTAGCTTTAGACTAATTAGACATACTCTGTTGGATATATTTTCTGGTTAAATTTAAGATAGTTAAATTACCCTTAATATTACAATTATAATCCCTCGATTTAATATTAGCCTTGGCCAAATTATTCTAACAAATTACAAATTCAACATACTTTTTTATGATTTTTACTTCCTCTTCACCTTTGGTTTGCAGAGGAGAGGGGATTGACGATGCTTCTTTTATAGCATGGGCAGCGCTGGCAGTGGTCCCTCCATTGCCTACCAGTTATAGATTGTACACCCATCTGCTTGGATTAAGGTTTAAGATCTTCCTATTGATAGGCAGGTATGACTACGAGAGGAATGCAACTAAGAAGAATCTTGCCCGAGCTGGTTATCATTCATGGAAGGCGTTTTTATTGAGGTGATCACTACGACCATCCATGTCTTTTTTGGGAAGTTTCGAGTCGTATTTTTGTTGTGCTCAGTAATGTTGTTCAAAGCATTTTGATTATAGATTTTAGGAATATTTTGAAATCTAAAATTTTTACTTTTATTTTAGTTGAACTGAGTAATGTTGTTGAAATTATTTTGATTATAGATTTTAAAAATACTTTGGAATCAAACATATAATAACTATATTAATTTGATTAACATGCATTTTGTGTACTGAAATTTTTAGATATTTTTAAAATCTGCGATTTAAATAAAAATGTCTGAATAATGCATGGAAAAGCATTGTGTGAATGAGGTCAATGGACAATTTGTGGTGCAGGGACCTGGAAGATTATGGGAAGAGCGCTACGGTTTATAAGTGTGAGAAGAGATTGAAGATTGAGCAAGATGGGTTCAGAATCCGAGGGAACTCTGGTGATCGGTGGAGTGATTTGACTGGATGCTCTGTTGGGGAGAGTACATTCAAGCTGTCCAATCCCATGTGTTACGTGGACTGATCTTGATGCTTTGTTTTGTTTTGTTTGTTTTGAGGCGTGGAAAAGAAAGTGTTCATGTATCTTGTCTTTTGGAATGTCCACCATATTTTACCCAGAATGTTATTATTCAGATAACATGGTCTTTGATATGCGGTACTCTGTGCTAAAAGCCAATAATATTTTCTTTTATAAAAGTTACTTTGTCCTCAACTAAAAGAATTACTTTGTCCTCATATAAAATAATTTCTTTATTTATCTTCAAGGCATTGGATCCTCTGCAATTAAAGTGCCAACATGGATTTGTATTAAAAATTAAGTCGGTGATTAAATTATTCTTCCATAACAAAAGGTTTTGAATATATATATAGCCATTCTTTAAAGCATATATTTGTTCTTATATAAGAAAAGTTGGGGAATGTATAATAATTATTTAAAGGGACATCTATATTGTTGCACGAGAAAAGTATTTTTAAATGCATAAGAAAATTTTGGGAATGTATAAGCATTCTTTAAAAAGGCATCTTTATAGCTGTACAAACACATATTTTTAAATACATGACAATTATTTAGTTTTGGCTGTGATATAAGATGACATTTTGAATCTATAACATTCTGAAGCATGTATATGATTAATATTTCTAATAAGGTTATTTTGTTTTATTTATTAGAAAATGTGTTATTATGTAATAATTTTTGTATATTTATTTTTAAATTTGATTGAATTTATAATTTTAGAAGGTGTTTTAAAAAATTTATTTATAAAATAAATAAATAAACTATATAAATTTTATTATAAAATTAGAAATTATATTGTAATTTAATAAATAAATAAATAAATGTTTGTTTTGGATAGTTTAATTGGTAATGGTGGTGGAAATAAAGTCTTACCAATCGGAAGTCTTGGGTTCAAATCTTGGAAATAAAGTCTCACGAATCGGAAGTCTTGGGTTCAAATCTTGTGCTATCTCTCACAGTGAGAAGTTGTACATGATGACATGATGAACATGTAGTCCTACCAAATTTAAATAAAAGAAAATAAATAAATAAATAAATCCTTTTAGATTGTGTAAAGTTGGACACGATGAAGATGTAGTCCTACCAAACTTACAAAAAAGAAAATAAATAAATAAATATGTTTAGATTGTGTATAAGATCAATGGTATTTTTTTAATTTATGAGGAAAATGTATACACTTGTATGGTTTTACAAATGCTCTTTTAGTATTTACAATATTTAATAAGTGTAACATGTAGGTAATAAGTGTAATTTACATTTAATATTTAAACACAAATAGTCATTTTTCTTAGTAAAAATAATATGCAGATAATAAATGCAATTTGCCTTCTATTTTTTAAAAGAAATGACAATTTATTTTTTGGGAAAAAAACTATTATATATATGTTATAATGACATTTATAATATTAAAGAGAAATTCATCAATTTTAATTATAAAAAAATATAAACAAATTCATAACATCATTGATTTAATTAAATTTACACATAAAGAGATAGGAGTAATATAATTGAGTTAAAAACATAACTATAAGGATTGAATCATAAAATACCAGAATATTCTTAATATACCAAATTATTTTGCAAAGAGAAAGAGTGAGTTATTAAGGATGAACAAAGGATACACAAAGATGTGTTAAGCCATTATCAAGACATGTAGGGTAAAGTGAGATTACAAAGCAATTTTGGTTTGGGAACATTAAGGTTAGAGAGGGACATGATTAAATCGCTAAAGTGGATATTTATGAAACAAACAATTAAGGTGTACCATCAAATTGATGGGATAGGAGGCCTATATACAATGTACAACGATTGTGACATGGAGAGTAAAAATCAAGAAGACACATGGGCATTGTGGTAGCTGAACCAAAGTGCAACCATGTAATGGTGCAAGATAATTTAAGCATGGACTAAGAAGAAGAGGAACTCACATAATGTGTTGGATGATGAAAAGGAAAGATGAGATGTGATAACTAAGATCAATATATAAGAGCAAGTAATTACCTTGACATGATTTAATCATATCACGTACTTTTATCCAATGTGACATGACATGATGAAGAGCAATAAGCATAAGTGATGACAAAGTTAAGAATGCACATAACAATCTATCTTAAGGAGACAATGACAAATAGAGTAGGGTTGGTTTGGTCCATGTCAATAAATCAACATAAGTTCTCTAGGTGGTGGTTTCCAACTTAATGAGGATGGATTTAAATAATTAAGATGCCAATTACCAATTATTAAAATTAGGTTGCAAATGAAAACATAATGGTTTGGTCCATGTCAAGAAATCAACATAGGTTCTCTAGGTGGTGGTTTCCAACTCAATGAGGATAGATTTAAATAATTAAGATGCCAATTACCAATTATTAAAATTAGGTTGCAAATGAAAACACAAGATATTCAATGGCCAAATATTTGAGCCATAGAAGCTCAAAATGGAAGATTTGTTGGTGAACATGGATCAATGGATTGTTATGGAAATGGGTTTTGCACCAATGGAATGTTAAGCTCAAAGTAGAGAGAGAAGATTTATGGATTTTGATCAACAGGTGTGAGAATGATAAGAGGCATGGATAGGTGAAAGGAGGTGTACAAGAAAAACCATGCCAAGCCTCTTGGCCCAAGATTATATTTATGTCAAGGATGCATGCAAAATGTTTGACATAATGCATTAATTCCTATATAAGCCCCATGTTAACCATAAATTAAACCCCTTATGAAGCCCTATATATTAAGTGATTTCATTCTTATTGTTATATTGTTATGTAGGTTATAGCCTCTCATGATCCCATTTTATTATAATTGTACCTTTTGTCTCCAATATATACTAAGGAGACATAGCCTTAGGATAGTCAAATCTCGTCTTGTACATTGTATTCAATATAGAAGGAGATTTCTCCCTTGAACAAGACTGTAACTATTGATTTCTTATCATTTCTAAGGTCTAAGTTTCATAACATTTAATATCAAAGTTCATCATCCTAGGGTTTTGTTAGTGCCTAGATTGACCTTAGGCTGAAGGAAGGCAGGTCTCGGGTAACATCAAACCACGCTTAACTTGGTAGCTAGCCCTTCCAGGTCGGGAGAGGGCTCTCTCCTTGTCAATCTAAATTATAATATGGCAACTAGGGCTTGAGATGATTGAAATGAAATGTTGATTTTAGGCTAGGTATATTAGGTCAGAGGATTTTGATTGATTTTGATAGTTGGTTGCTAGATTAAATGAAGAAGGCAGCTTTGGGTCCAGGAAATCAACTCAGATTTGCAGGATATTCTGTGGGGCGAGGTAGGTAGGTGTTTTGGCACTTTGAATTGAGTGTGATGGTAAGTCTAAGACCAGTGAGGAGTTGGGGAGGGCATGCAAAGTTCATGAGTCCTCCTCAAACAACAAAAAACATTAAAAACTAAATGTATCATCAAGGCAGAGCACTGAATATCAATGGATTCCACCTATTTATCTTGATTCATTTAGTTATGAAGAAAGAAATAGATGCTGACACGTATACACATAAGAGAAACTAAATAACAAAGGAAGAAACAATGCCAAGACACATTACCACAAGAATCCCACAAAATGCTGCAAAACCCTAGTTCATTTCCTTGCCAAACTGCAGAAGTGATTTACAATGAAGCTCAAAGCATCCACAAGAGTCCAACCTTTACAAATGACTAAGAAAGTACATAATATAGGCATCAAACCACCTATGCTAGCCATCAGAGGTCGAATCCATGAGTCAAGGAGCTGTTTCAACAACATCTAAACTAGGAACTGTTAGCTCTGCTACATTCTTCAACATTTGGAGGACCAAATACTAGCTTGGCCGTGTGATTCTGCTAAAAGGGAGCTCGCAGTAGTTTGTTTCCTTCTTCCCCTTCATTTTCCTTATACTCTCTTGACTCCCACTATCCCTCTTTTCCTCCAAAATCCTTTATAAACCCATATCCCCTCGAGTCCCTGGGTGCAAAGTTTAAACACATATAACCCACACTCACACTTCTATACACCTCCATAAGCCTTCACCATAACCCGTAATCGTCGGTTGATCACAACCATTGATCACTCCACCCGGATCCAACGATCCCTTATCGCGTAACTTGCCCATTTGTTCTCCGCCATCCGATCACCTACCACCTAGATCCGATGGCATCCGCTTCCCCCGCTACCATAACCTAACCACTCGTTAACTCATGGGGAAAGCGGTGTTCTGTCGGTCACATCCGCCACGTGTCGAGCGATGATTGTGATCGCGTGCCCGTTGTACAAATATTGCCATCCTCCGAAAGTGGTGCGGGGAATACCACTTACCGCTTAGCCCTGCTCTCCCTGCCCGATAAACTCCGTGCAGCTTCCGCCCCCGATCACCGTTGGATCTGACCATATGAGATCCAATGGCCCTCGTCCATCGTGATCTCATGTCTCCTGATAGATTCTGCAAACCAATCTCCACCGTTCAATTACGCAATCCGACGGTCAGCCTCGTTCCTCCGTTCAGTTCATCTGCCCGCCAAGAAGTCCAAGCTCCTTAATTTCTCTGTGCATCTGAAGGACGAGCATAATCAGTCCCAGTACTGTTTGTATCAAATATTCAACCACGACATTCAACAAACAGAGTGGCCGAGAAGAAAATGACATGCCTCGAGCAGTTACAAGCATTTATCAGTCATGGAATGTCTTCTATACTACACTCCACCTGTTCGAGAAGGACAACAGAATACCACAAAATGTCATATTCATTCATTGAAGCAGTAGGTCGTAGCAGAGGCCCATTTCAGAGAGTTAAGGTGGTTGGTGGTCCATTATGACCCCTCCACGCATAGAGTAGCAGAGCATTTTTGTAAAGAAACTCTATATATACCCAGAAAACAAATGTAATCAGGGTTGATGGTTGTTGTTTTGATGTAAGGTTCAAATTGTGGAGACTGTAACTACTATGATACTTGCAGCATCTGGTCTTCATTTTCAGCTAATACAAACTTCTTTTGCTGTTAATTGCTCACTTTCCACTTCTATTTTGTTCTAGGTTGTGCCTGTCATGCATTTGTTCATGTGCTCTTGATATTTAGCATTTAGAGGGGCTGTCATCCCACCTATGTGTTGAAGCCTAGTATGTATCATTGAATGTGTTATGCAGGTTTCTGTTTACTTAGTGCCAGAGAGCTGTCATCATGTCTGTGCATTAGGAAATATATTTGCAGACCTCTTTACTGGTTGTAGTCAGCCATCACATGGTCTTGTGCATCTGCTGGTGTGGTCAGTATTCTCCATGTTCACCTAATCCTCAAACTATGAGTAATTGGTGGTCTAAAGCCTTGTAGTCTAGGGGTGTTCACCCATGTCTGGAGTTAAGCATGGTAGAAGTGGTTATCTAGCTTGGACAAGCATCATTCCTTCCATTCATCCATTTCCAACATTTTGTTGAGTTTGTAATGTTCCCGAGCATCTCTGAGATACAACCTAGGAGAGTTTCTTGGGGTGATAACATTAATTGGCGTCATATCCGGGGAGAGGAGATTGAATCTCAACTTCCCTGGGAGACGACACAGTTCCATATTTTGATTATAGACAAAGTCTAGGCACATTCCTGGTTGTAATCATCTATCTGGTGACTCCACTAGAGGAAGACCAACCTTTGGCGACTCCACATTGCACTCCTAGCTTAGTTTGTGAGGTATGCTCAGAGAAATCCTCAGAAATCGCCAGCTGACCCAGTGCCTAATCCTAAGAAGATCGTTAAGCAGAAGAAAGCATCGTAGAAAGGAGCATCAGGACCAGGTAAGCCTTTGAAATCCCATGTATCTCTGCTAGTGAAAGTCACCTTTAGAGATTCATAAAGCTCCTTAGTCATTCATTTCCATTTTAGATTTCAGTCCAAAGAAAGCCTCCCATACAGTCCATCATATTCCTCTGTTTCTCTCATCCATTGCATTGCTTCATACCACTCAGTCTACCAGTATCCTTACACCTAACTCCAGTCATGGCAGGCCAACAAGCCCTCACAAAGATAGAAGGAATCGTAGCTGATAGGTATGGATCCTTTGTCTTGCCTGTTGCTTTAAATGCCATGCCTACAGGAGATTATCAGGAATATATGCCTAAGTTTATGGGTACAGAAGGAGTAACAGTTAAAGAGCATCTAGAGTATTTTTATTGTTATGCTGATAACTTGGATATCTATGAAGAGGATGTGTGGATGAGGGTTTTTATCCAAAGCCTAGATGGGGAAGCTAGAAAATGGTTCAGAGAATTACCCCCTAGGTCTATTACAAACATTGAGGCTTTAGATGATTTGTTTCTAAAGCATTGGGGGGATAAGAGAGATCTGCTCTATTATCATACTGAAGTTTCCAGATTAGAAGCTGATCAGTACTTTGAGGTAGCAGGAGCTCCTTATACCTTTACTCTTTCAATTTCAAATCCATATAAAGGAGCAAAGGAACAGTTGCAGATTTTGCAGAAAAGCAAAAATGCAAACGAAGATCAAAGGGTGAAAACCCTTTTTCAGAGTATAGTCATGGAGGAAGAGCAGTCTGAAGAAGAGGAGGAGGTTCATGGTTTGGGAGATAAGGGTTGTGCTCCTTTTTTAACTAGAGCTGCCTATGAAGAAGCATTATCCAGAGGCACTGCTCGTGAGTTTGTTGTACCTGCAGAACAACAAGCTCATCAGCAAAAGCAACCAACAGCATATCCTACCATCCTCGAAGACCCTGAGCTTGAAGCCAACCCATCCTCACATGACTATGAAGATCTGAAAATTTACCAACCTGCTGATATCCCCAGTCCAGTGATCAAAAAGGGAGGAGAAAGCTCCCCATCATCTTATGCTTCTCTGTCTGTTCAAGTGACAATCCCTCTTAGTTGCCTCCTAGGCTCTGAGGCAGGCCATGATTCAAAGCCCAAGGCTGATACTGATCATCTCAGTCTTGATATTTTGATGCCTGCTCAGGTGGCCTCCACACAGATTGAAAAGGCAGCTTGTCAGATGACAGAGGAAGAGGGTGCACAATCTTGGGACTCCTCCTTGGATGTGGATTGTTCTAAGAAAGATGAAGGAGTAGATGAGGTCTCTGTGTCCCCCGCACAAGAATACATTGGTTCACCATTCATACTAATTGTGCAGGCCACAGATGACACAAACAAGTACACAGCTACCATTGTTATTCATCAAGTGTACAAAGGCTCCCATGATGAACATCCGAGGATGAGAACACACAGAGAGGGAATGAAATTTGAATCATCTATACCTGATAAGGCCAAATTCCCTAAACTTTTCAAGGTAGATGATCAAATAAATCTAGTTTTGCAGCTCTTTGATAAACCGGCCGAGAGGAAGGGAAACAATTTTGATGGTCCTGCGGATGGCCAGTTTTTGAATGTTTATGTTGTTTAAGGTTCTCAGGCCTTAATGATTGTAAGCATTTTCTTTTACAGGTTTTAGCGTAGACTTAATTAGACTCCATGCCCAATGGAATACTAGGCAATGTTTTTAAGCTTGTTTTGTATGAAGGCATTGGTCTGCAGTTCTTGAGACCTCACAGGGAGGATCTCATCCCCAGAAGGAGCCAGTGTTAGCTCTGCTACATGCTTCAGCATTTGGAGGACCAAATACTAGCTTGGCCGTGTGATTATGCTAAAAGGGAGCTCGCAGCAGTCTGTTTCCTTCTTCCCCTTCATTTTCCTTATACTCTCTTGACTCCCGCTGTCCCTGTTTTCCTCCAAAATCCTTTATAAACCCATATCCCCTCGGGTCCCCGGGCGCAAAGTTTAAACCCATATAACCCACGCTCACACTTCTATACGCCTCCATAAGCCTTCACCGTAACCCGTCATCGTCGGTTGATCACAACCGTTGATCGCTCCACCCGGATCCAACAGTCCCTTACCGCGTAACTTGCCCGTTTGTTCTCTGCCATCTGATCACCTACCACCCAGATCCGATGGCATCCGCTTCCCCCGCTGCCATAACCTAACCACTCGTTAACTCGCAGGGAAAGCAGTTTTCCGTCGATCACATCTGCCACGTGTCGAGCGATGATTGTGATCGCACGCCCGTTGTACGAATATCACCATCCTCCGAAAGCGGTGCGGGGAATACCGCTTACTGCTTAGCCCTGCTCTCCGCACCCGATAAACTTCATGTAGCTTCTACCCCGATCACCGTTGGATATGACCATATGAGATCCAATGGCCCTCGTCCATCCCGATCTCATGTCTCCCAATAGTTTTTGTGAACCAATCTCCGTCGTTCAATTACGCAATCTGACGGTCAGCCTCGTTCCTCCATTCAGTTCGTCCGCCCGCCAAGAAGTCCAAGCTCCTTAATTTCTCTGTGCATCTGAAGGACGAGCATAACCAGTCCTGGTACTGTTTGTATCAAATCTTCAACCACCGCATTCAACAAATAGAGTGGCCGAGAAGAAAAGGATGTGCCTCGAGCAGTTACAAGCATTTATCAGTCATGGAATGTCTTCTATACTACACTCCACCTGTTCGAGAAGGACAACAGAATACCAGAGAATGTCAAATTCATTCATTGAAGCAGCAGGTCATAGCAGAGGTCCATTTCAAAGAGTTAAGGTGGTTGGTGGTCCATTATGACCCCTCCACGCATAAAGTAGCAGAGCATTTTTGTAAAGAAACTCTATATATACCCAAAAAACAGATGTAATCAGGGTTGATGGTTGTTGTTTTGATGTAAGGTTCAACTTCTGGAGACTGTAACTACTGTGATACTTGCAGCGTCTGGTCTTCATTTTCAGCTAATACAAGCTTATTTTGTTGTTAATTGCTCACTTTCCACTTCTATTCTGTTCTAGACTGTGCTTGTCATGCATTTGTTCATGTGCTCTTGATATTTATCATTTAGAGGTGCTATCATCCCACCTTTGTGTTGAAGTCTAGTATGTATCATTGAATGTGTTATGCAGGTTTCTATTTACTTAGTGCCAGAGAGCGGTCATCCTGTCTGTGCATTAGGAAATAGATTTGCAGACCTCTTTACTGGTTGCAACCGACCATCACATGGTCTTTTGAATTTTTTGGTGTGGTCAGTATTCTCCATGTTCACCTAATCCTCAAACTGTGAGTAATTGGTGGTCTAAAGCCTTGTAGTCTGGGGGTGTTCACCCATGTCTGGAGTTAAGCATAGTAGAAGTGGTTATCTGGCTTGGACAAGAATCATTCCTTCCATTCATCCATTTCCAACATTTTGTTGAGTTTGTAATGTTCCCAAGCATCTCTGAGATACAACCTATGAGAGTTTCTTGGGGTGATAACAGGAACAAAAAAATAGGCAGTGGAACAGCTTGCCTCTAAAACCAAGGAAACCAATTCATTTAGTTCAAAACCACCTTTGAATTGATGTATCTACCTTATTAAGTGTTTTATATCCATAATTACATCATGCTACATCATTAACCATGCTAATTTCACCAAGAGAGGAAGAAACTGTCAACTGTAGAGAAAACTAGGCAAAATCTGGAAAATCAAGCAAAACTGGCAAAATTCATCCTATGTGCAGCGCTTTTTCAAGACCAATTTTGAAAGGCTTCACGAAGCCCAAATCAAGTGCAAGATATCTCATTGGAAACCTTGGTGAGTCTACTTTCTGGAACAACTTGAATTTCTGAATTTGGAGTCCATTTGCCCCTCCAAAAATTGATTCTCCCAAGACTACTTCCTGTGTGGCAAAAAAGTGGCAGAGAGGTCACTTTTTGGGTGTTTTTGGTCCTTTTGGAGACTTAAAACTTGTCCAAAATTCTCAGCCATTTTTGAGCTTCCATACTTTTCCATGTTGGTTCCAAAAATATAAACTTTTTTGTAAGAAAGTGTCCCCAACAAAAGCGCAGCGCACCTATTGGTATTTCCTGTGTTTCAAAATTTGAAAATTACAGAATTTTATCAAAATTATCCCAAAATTGGCACAAGACACCCTCAAACACTGCTTTGATGAGCTAATGAGGCATCAGCTAGGATTTCCAATTTGTTTTGCTCCTTTTTGCTTCTCAAGTCTCTCCATGGAACTGTCACTAAGGGTTTCTTCTTCAAGTTCATACTCACTGTCCCTCTCCATTATTGTACTGTTGTTTGTCTTTATGGTCAATGAGGAGTGATGGATTGGTGAGTGAGGGTATGATGAGTATGAAGAGATTTTGAATAGGAAAGTAGGTGAGGGTGAATGGGAGTGTGGATAAGATTTAGGGAGTGAGTAGGGTTTAGGGATAGTGTAGGGTTTGGGATGTATGTGAATAAAGTATGTGGGGTTTTGGGGAGGAAGTATAGGGTTTAGGAAATTTGTATGAAGAGATGAGATCTAGGGAAATTTATATGAGGGAATAGGGTTTTAGGGGGACAACCAATGGATGAGATATGACAACAATCTATGAATGAGCTTTAAAGTATATGAGAGGGTTTGGTGAAAACTAGGGTTTGGTTTTTGATAAACACAAGTACCATAGAGTGATGCAAAAAACCATTTTTCAAACAAGAATAATTGTGTTACTTGCTTGTCAAGAGGAAAATTTGGAGAATTGAGGCAAATTGGAGTGATTTGGAAGAGTTTGACAGGTGCGCAGTGCCCTCACACAGGTGCACAGTGCCTTTTGTATGCGCAACGCCATTGTAATTTTACATTGTCAAACTTTGCCAGGTACACAACGCCTTTTGCAGACAACTTTTGGAGGCCTTCCTAGTGTCCAAATTGGGTATGCGATAGCTCATTGGAAATATTATTGAGTCTAATTTCCAACACAACTTGAAAGTTTTCAATTTGGAGTTCATTTGCCCATGTCAAAAGTGAAATCTCCCAAAACTGGTCAAAATGTGCAAAATGAGGCTGCCTAAATGCAGAGCACTGTTGCAGTCAACTTTTGAAGGTCGTTCTCAACTCCAAATTGAGCTCATGATAGCTCATTGGAAAGATCTTTGCGTCTAGTTATCATTTCACTCATCACACAAGTCATTTGGCCAACCAAGCTAGGAGAAATATTGATTTTCCCAAGGTCACTGCAAAGGTGCATTAACTCTCCTGAGGCAATTTGTATTTTTGACATTTCTCTAAAACCATGACACCTGTGTAAAAAATGAAGGAGGTGTTTCTTCCTTGGCCTATTATGGACAAAAAATTCTCTCACATTTTCCAAATTTATTTTTTCATGCTCAAAAACATCATTTGAGTAAAACCTATCTTAATGTGTGGAACAAGGGATTTGTCGAAATGAAGTGAAATGAAGGGGATAAGGGGCTTCTAAATTATTGAAAAAAATTTTGAAAGTAGGGAGGGATGTTAGGAAGTAAGGGAAAGTGGAATTTCAAATATTGAGTGAGGGGAAGAGGTCCAAAAGGGCAAAACATAGGCCTAACTTAAAAAATTGTCAAATTGTAGCAAGAAGCTAGGGTTTGTGGGAAAATGATGAATTTGAAGGATATCAGTGATGAGAAGTATTTAAGAAAGTACGTTAAGGATAGGGGATTTTGATGATTTGACTATCCAAGAGAAATTACTTTCAAAACCCTAGGAGAGAGAAATGAGCCTTACCCAAGTACAACTGAAGCACAAACAAGGTGTAAAATGACCCATTGGAACCTGAAATGATGATGAAAACTCTCTGAATGATGGTACACTCATCTGAATGGTGACATGGACCGACATTTGAACAACCTTAAAAGAAGTGAAAACAAATCCTAGACCTAATACCTAGTAACCAAATTTTACTTGAAAACTCACTGAAATGACAAAATTTGACTTTGACACCCTAAGACCACTTTGTAAGATCATATTTGATCACGGTGAGAGCTATTTCCACCTATATAGAAACATTACTGCGCGTCCTTATAGCTCCTCCTTACATCATCACATGTTACATCTCGCCAAGCTCTGGCGACCCGACCATGCATCCATCGCATGTTACATCTCACCAAGCTCCGACGACCTGATGTTTGCTGTGTTTCTACCAATCTAGCTGCCTGCCTCCACTACAACGATGGTCTATGGGTATTAATCGCATTTAATGGAATTTAAATGTGTTACCAACCACCGTCATATTCTGCTCAAATCCAAAATCCTGGAGCTCGTCCCCACATCACTAGCAATCGAACCATTGAACAAATTCCCAAGGAGCTCTAACGAACATAATTTACATAGGGTGATCCCCCGCAGTGCATGCAGCGTTGCCTCCCCGTCTAGTTTGAAACAGGTATTTCTCGATTAATCTGCCTGTTTGTTTGCAAAATAGGCTTAACCTGCCAAAAAACCGTAGCCTTATACTTAAGTTGGCCTCTCAGAGCTTTAAGTTGTTCTTCATTCTGTTGTCTGTGCGTAGTGTTATTAAGCATGAAAAACATGCTTTGGGGATTGAACCCATGACCATCCTAATGCCCATCTCCGGCCAGCCAGCAATACTGGCAGGAATAAGTTAATCGTGTAGTAGTCGTGTAGTAGATAACAAATCTTTTCGAATGCCCTTTTTTCTTCGTAAATTAAGTAGAAATTTTCAAAATTCAAGATTGCCCTTGAAATTTTCAAAGCTTATTGAAACTGTAATGAAGAAGATTTAAATTATTGAGGTGGAAATAGCTCTCGCCATCTGGTTATGTATGGGATAAAACGCAAAAGAGTATAACCTGGGCAGAATAATTAAACATGAAATTATAAACTTTCCAGAAATTTCAACCAACATGCAGTAACTCTGAATTGCAGATCTACCTCTACGCATAGCAAACAACCTTTTATTGAAATTATTGTAAGGAGATGTTGGAATCAAATAAAAATCTAAAATTTATTATTTTTTACTGCTAAATTCCTATTTTTTCATGATCTAAAACCACCTAACAAAAATAGAAAACTTCATCTGTGGTGATATCCTTCGAATAACAGTCATGCCAAATGACGGTGACAGGCGGTAGGGAAGAGTACAGAGCACGCCATACCGAAACAGGCAGTAGTGACAAAAACCGAGAACCCACAGATATATCCCGACACAAGAAAAGTTGTGTTAGCGCGGCCATCATTTACAGAGAAGTCTTTTCATTCACAAATGTCTGTCTATTGTGTTGGTTTGGTTTGGTGACTTGTTTCGATGAAGTGATTCTGTTATTTGTGGGCCTAAAAGAATTTTTAAGCGTGTAGTCTAAAAAGGTTATACTTTTGTTTAGAAAATAATAAAAATTTTAGTATGGTGGAAATTTTAGTATGAATAAACAAGTCCTATTTGCTTCAAAGAACTAAAATGATACCCTAATACTATCTATGGATACCTGTGACTAGAAGTTAAAACTGATGCTTTAGAATACCCGTCACCATACGGTAGAACTGTTGCTTCTGAATAGGGTGGAAATCAAGATCATGATATAGGTGGCTGGATCAAATCTCATTTGTGTTAAAATTTAATGATATAACGCACGAAATAATTGAGCAAACAACTAGAGAATATATATCAGATCTTGCTTATTAAAGCACTCATACCACAATAAACAATTGGGCGACACATGTGGAGATTGCATCGGGTACTCACTCTTCTTTTTGGATTTTATCACTCCATGGCAGCACATGTAGCCATCGGTCTCACACTCTCCTTTTGAAAGGCGAGTGGAAAAAAATTGGAGCACAATATATGAATGGTGTTCAGACCAATGCATATTGCATTGTGTTCTTTATATTCTTGCCACCATCTCATGAAACCGTCACCGATGTCTATCTCTTGTATGCTAGCAAGTGGTTTTGGAATGAATTTGAATTTGGTTATAAATGGAGAAAACTTGGAAGGGGAATCATCTCCAAAGCAATAAGTGGCTATTGCGCTGAGTTACTCCAGAATTCAAGCCTTGCATTGCAGAAAAATCCAAAAACAAGCAACCAGATATATTTTATTACTGTATTATGCTTCTAAGTTCTCAGTCTTGAAATTACCTACAGAAATTGCAGCAGATTGTAAATTGTTCGGAAATTTGTGTTGGTGAAATGGACAGGCTATAAGTCCACTGTTTACAGAACAGTTTTTGGCTATTAAAAAGATTGTTGTTTAATTGTTGGAGGAGAAATAAATAAATTTTTCACTTTCTTTTTTCAATCTGTATTATATTATAATAAAAATAAAAAATAAAAATCAGTCTGCAGTGGATTTGAGTTGCATGAAATTTATGTCTTTTTCTATTCAATATATTGGATCTGTGTTGAGTTTTTATCATCTACAGAAAAAGTTGAGTTGCAACAAATAGATATATTTTCTGTCCAGTAACATATTATATATAACTTTTTAAATATATCAGGGATTGAGGTAGGACACCATTTGATGGAGGCAATCCAATGAGTCCACTTATCCCAACCTGTGTTCACTTAAGACTGTTAGATTTACCAAGCATGTAAATTGATTTAACAAGAACTTAAAACTGTAACATTTACAAATCCTGAAAATTGATATAACAAGAATCTTGAAGAGTTGTTTTAAATATTTTGGCCTATAATTTATAAAATTTGATAGTTATGGTAACCACAAAGAAATAGATATTAATATTGATTTTTACTTTAAAGTGTTTTTATGATGTTTTTAACAACACTATTGTTTACATATTCATTTATAAGGAAGTAAGAAAATGGAGGAAAATAGACATGAATGGGAGGTAACTATCAAAGGCACCAAGCAAGTGTTCACTTGTCTTGTTGGTGGATGTGCGGGGAACTTGAGTCGATCTAAGCTATCTGGCCTTAATCATCATCGGGCTACCACGCACAATCTCCCACTAATTCCTCCACGTCAAAGAGGTCGAGAAAGATGCAAATGCTACATGGGTAGTCAAATCAACAAGTGCAATTAAAAGGCAAAATGAAAAAATGCAATATGATTTAGATGCAAGGTTATGTCGTGCACAACAACAAGCATATAAAAGATTTGTCAATGAAGAAATTCTTGCAGCTGTAAGTATTTATTTGTATATGCTTTTTTATTAATATTGTCAATGAAGAAATTCTTTCAGCTGTAAGTATTTATTAGTATCTATCTGTATATGTTTTTTATTAATATGAATTTATTGTTGTGGACTAAATTCATTGAAACTTGTTTTCGCAGTCAGTTGTTACACTTGATCAGCGTAATGATACTTCAAAGCAAAAAAATTGTGAAAAAATTCAACATTGGGATCAGAGTCTACCTCGTAGACGTATGGAGACAATGAAGCACATAGATATTGCTTTAAAAGAGAAAGTAAGGACTGAGGTTCCTGATGATGTGGGGGAAGAAGGATTAGATGGGCACAACCATATATTAAACTTTGATGAAACTAATCATGACAATGACAACACAGTTGAGTCCATTTTTTTCCATATATTAATTTTTTAGACATTTTAACATTAAATAATATTTATATTTATTATAATTGTATACTGATTTCTCATTGTTATTGATATGCATAGCCTAATCAACAAAATTCCCTAAATTCAAGCCACCAACTATTACAACGCTCGCCTAGATTTCAAGGTTTTCAAGGGGTTATTGGGCTAGTAAGTTTTTAATCCATATAACCTATTCCACAAAAAACATTAATATATAAATTGTTATGTTTTACCATAATGATGGGATGAGAAACGGATGTTCTGTATTCTATATTGTTATCCTTGATTTGTTTTGATTATATGTGTGTGTGTGTGTGTGTTATTTATTATTTATGGTGCAGGTGTTCCCTTTGGAACCATCACAATCAATGAAAACCCCTGAAGATTGTCAAAGCCTTAAGAAGAATGGAAATGAAATGGTTCAAATGCTACAACCATCTTCACGTCCAATGTCACAATGCAAGGTAAGATTATATTTATTTATACTCTTATAATTTTATCATATTTTTACATTTAATTCTATTTGAGTCACATACTTATATCTATGTATATTCTAATGTTCAAAGTAGTGAATATACATCTCCTAAAACACCTTTGCACATGTATGATGGAGGACATGATACTCAGCAAAAATCACATTCTCCTCAACCATTGCGACATTCACCTAGACTTCAAGATAGATTAAGAGAGGTAAGTTATATACTATATATCTTAGCTCATAATAACATTGACATATTTTTTTATGACTAGTTAATGCATTTTCTTTTCATATTCGTTACATGTTCCCCATATTTTCATTATATCTATATAGATTTTGATATTTATTGATAGCTAGTCAATGCATTGTCTTTTCATATTCATTACATGGTCCGCATATTTTCATTATATCTATGTGGATTTTGATATTTATTGATAATTTTTTAATTTCCACAGAAAACAAAAAAGATAAATGTTGATGCTATGGTTAAAATGACCAAAATCACGCCAAAGGACTTGAAAGCACGTGGGTTCAAGTCACGCAAACAATACATAGAGCATATATGCTCAACTAGCATTGCTCTCACTAAACCCACTAGGTTTGCTACTTTGAAGGCTAAACATTCCAACAAGTTTAAATGACTTAGGCTACAATAATAGAACTTTAGCAATTATTTTTTCTATAAAGGGGCTACAAGGACAGTTTCAATATATTAACTTTCTTTTATTTTGTTTTAAATGTTTTGAATACCAATACTTTTAGCACCTAAAACACGAAAGATACATTTTGTTTAATGAGAACTCATTTTATTTAGATATATAAAGTATGAGTTTTTGTTTTTGGAATATTACATGTGCTCCCTCCAACTAGGCATATATCTTTATCATTTTTTAAAATCAAAATTTTTGACAAAATCTTGCTAAATTTGATCTTGGGTCAAGTAAAATTTGTTTTATAACAAATGTTTTGAGCAAGATTTTCATGGCTTCTAGAAGTATAGTTTGAAATGATTTCAAATTGTACTTTGTAGCTGCCAATGAAATACCATTGATTTTTGTTGTTCTTTTTCAAAGGAACATCACTTCTGCATTCTGTTGTTCCTTTTAAAAAAAAGGAACAACACTTTCGCATTTTTGATGTTACTTTTCAAAGGAACAACTGAAAAGGAACAACACTTCTGCATTTTGTTGTTCCTTTTCAAAAAAGGAACAACATTTTCACATTTTTGTTGTTCCTTTTTAAAGGAACATCACTTTTTCATTTTGTTGTTCCTTTTCAAAAAAATAACAACACTTTCACGTTTTTGTTGTTCCTTTTCAAAGGAACAACATTTCTGCACTTTCACGTTGTTGTTGTTCCTTTTTAAAGGAATAGCACTTCTGCATTTTCACGTTTTTGCTGTTTCTTTTTAAAGGAACAACACTTCTGCACTTTCACATTTTTGTTGTTCTTTTTCAAAGGAACAACATTTCTGCACTTTTACGCTGTTGTTGTTCCTTTTTAAAGGAACAACACTTCTGCATTTTCATGTTTTTGTTGTTCTTTTTTCAAAGGAACAACACTTCTGCACTTTCACATTTTTGTCGTACATTTTCAAAGGAACAACATTTTTGCACTTTCACGTTGTCGCTGTTCATTTTTAAAGGAACAACACTTCTGCATTTTCACATTTTTGCTATTCATTTTTAAAGGAACATCACTTCTGCACTTTCACGTTTTTGTTGTTCCTTTCCGAAAGGAACAACACTTCTGCATTTTCACATTTTTGCTGTTCTTTTTTAAAGGAACAACACTTTTGCATTTTCACGTTTTGATGTTCATTTTGGAAAGGAACAACACTTATGCATTTTCACATTTTTGCAACACTTCTGCACTTTCACGTTTTGTTGTTCCTTTCCAAAAAGAACAACACTTCTACACTTTCACATTTTTGTTGTTCTTTCTAAAGGAACAACACTTTCACATTTTTGTTGTTCCTTTTCAAAGGAACAACATTTTCGCATTTTTTGTTGTTTCTCTTAGGGAACAACACTTTTTCACATGCATTTTTTTGTTGTTCCCTACAGGGAAAAACACTTTTTCGTGTATATTTTTGTTGTTTGGTGTGCATTTTCTTTGTTGTTCCCTATAAGGAACAACACTTTTTTTGAGTGTTTTTGCTGTTCCTTCAAAGGAGCAACACTTTGGGAGTATTTTTGAGAGTAACTATTTCTTCCTCTTATAGGATTATTCCTAATTCATCTCAACCACATTTTACTGATTCCCTTTCATGGCATGAAGTACACTACTTTTATGAAGACAAGAATTATGAATTCTATTGAAGCAAGTTAATATCATTCACATTATGATTTTTAACAGGACAACTCTTTGATGATAGATTATTTTCAAAAGGGACACAATCATTTATATACTACTTTACTACATTATTTTCTGTTGAACATGATATTGATTGATCATCTTAATACCATGATGCTTCTACCCTTCCTGGTTATAATCTTCTCTGTCTGTAATAAATGAGATTATGGGTATATTTTTTTCTATTGACATGTTCAACTTCTTCGACCATCCCCGCTCTTAAGGAGTACTGAGCCTCCCTCCTTTTATCATAAAAATGTGTAATAACAACAAAATTTTGTTCACAGATGGAGGATAGGGGGCTCATTACGAGCCAACCTACCATGTTCATAAGGCTGTAACAAAGTGAAATTCCCATTATGGCCACCATACCAGGGTTATGATCCATTGGATAGCCAAATTATCCTTGGAACATGAGGTCTCATCACGAGCCGACCTAATCACTTTTGCTACATTCTAGTGAATAACAGTATGGTTATCTGGTTACCACACCAGCACACTGATTTCTTCTATAGAACAACACTGGAACTCTCCATTTATAAATTGAAGATCCTGGCTCATATGGGTTAAAAAGAAACCCTGTCGAGGCTATGGATGCTTGCTGGTAGCAGAGGCTCTGTTTACAGTATTGAAATTATACCTTATCATCAATTATTACCATAATACCCTTTTCTTATTTTCTCTTTCTATCGGAGAAGTTATTTCCTTAATTTTTTTCCTTGTTTTGAACCTTTACACATGAGAAATTGTTTTCAGATCAATTGCATCATTTTCAATTAGAATAACATCAAGAAAGCATCTTTTTGGCATATTACTGTTCTTTTTATTTTTCGCATAACTTATCATATACGGAAACACGGAAATTGTGCATATACAGAAGATATTCGCATATCTTCTGTATATGCGTAAATTTCTTATATGTGCATATCTTCCGTATATGCATATATGGAAGATATGCACATATCTTCTGTATATTTCTAACTTTCTTATATGTGCATATCTTCTATGCGCATATATGAAAATTGTGCATATACGGAAGATATGCGCATATCTTCCGTATATACCTAACTTTTTTATATGTGCATATATTCCATATATGCACATCATTTATGTATTTGCATCGTATATGTGAAAAATCTATTTCCAGAAATTGTGCATATATGGAAATTGTGTATATACAGAAAATATATTTCCGTATATGCGCAATTTCTGTATATGGAATTTGCGCATATACGATGCAGATACATAAACGAGGTGCATATCTTCCGTATATGCACAACTTCTGTATATTCGTATATCCTCTGTATATACATAAATTTCTTATACGTGCATATCTTCCATGTATACAAATATGAAAGATATGCGCATATCTTCTGTGTTAGGATATTCCGACATATAGGAAATAGTTAAGTACAACTTGATCTAGTATAGAGTTAGGTATAGAATTAGGTAAAGTGTGTTTCTTTACCGTTGTACATTTTGTAACTTACAATCTAACGGTCACGATATGTAGTGATCCGACGGTTCATTCTCTCCTCGGTATTACCGACACTTGATCCGTGGCTTGACACCCGATTGGTCCATGATTTCTATTTAAAGCGCGTGGAGGGTCATTTGTAGGGTAATCCGTGCATGAGAGAAGCTTATGTAAATTTTCATTCTTTTATTAATAAATTTCCTGAAGTGGTCGCGTTGGCTCAAGCCGTGGACTGTTTCCCTCTTTGAGGGTTTTAACCACGTCAAAAATACTGGTGTATTGATCTACGATCTGGTTGTGAGCGGTGTCCTTTGGTGTTCTGTCTGAGGAACTTACCCTGTAAATTCCTACATGGTATCGGAGCTGTTTGAGAGCCGCGTCCGTTGGTGATCCAAATCTGAAGCCGGTAGATCTGCATCCGACTGCCGTTTCCTAGATCTACTGTTTCTGACTGCTTTCGGGCCGAGAGGACTGCTCTGTTGTGTTGGGAGCATATGTTCCAGTGAGGAACCGCTTTCGTTTCAGGCGAAAAGGTTTCCGGTAGCCTTAGCTGCGTCATTTTTAAGATCTGGAGGTATACAGTGTTTATTTGCAGTTTACAGTTATTTTCTCTCTGTTTATTTCGGTTTCGGTTTATTTAGCCTTTTATTATCGAATCTATACCTTTCATTTCTACGTATGCTCTTTGCCCTGCGACTCTGTGCGATCTGGGCAAATCAGAAATAGAAAGGAAGGATTTTTCTCATGCGTATGCTCTTTTCCCCGCGCCTTAGTGTGATCTCGGAAAATCAGAAACATTGAGAAAAATATTTAGTTTCCGACCAAAGCTAACTTTGAGCCGCAAGGTTCATTTTTGAAAATATTTAGTTTTTCGGCTAAAGCTAACTTCGAGCCGTAAGGTTCGTTTTCTTTGCATGTCCGTGTTGGGTTTTTTGTTTTTTGTTTGTAGGGAAAAAAAGCTTTCTCAAAGCAAGCACGCAACCCAAAGCACCCCCCTCCTCTCTCTCTCTATCTCAAATTTTTTGTATAACTCAATTGGTTCAAAGCTATTTTAAGAGAGTAGAGGTCTTGGGTTCAAGTCTCCATTTTGTGGGGGCAGACTTTTTCATTTCCGCACATTCCTGCACTTCGTCGGCAACTTCATCAACTTTTTTTCAAAAAGCCATAACTTCTTCATCTGGACGCCGTTTTCAGAGCCATTTTTTTTAAACTAGCCTAATTTTTCGAGATCTATCCATTGGAACACTTAGTTTCAGCATCTTTAACTTCAGTTTTTATTGAAATGGAAAGTCAATACCAAGTTACCCTTGACAGCACCAACTACTTCTAATGGTTGGCCTACATTGAGGATTTACTTAGAAGTAAAGGTCTCTACAGAATAGCCACAGGCCAAGAAAATAAACCGAAGGATGAAGATAAGGCTGTTAAATGGGAAAATAGGCAAGATCAAGCACGTAGACTGATAGGGATGTCTATTTCTCCAGATCTTAGATTCCATATTGCAGAACTTGATACTCCTGATGAAACAATGAAACAAATCAATAAAGTTTTTGGGATTAAAAATGAACTTAGAGCTCATCAAATTGAAAATGAGTTGCTTACATTCGACCCTAATAATTTTTCTTGCATTGAAGATTTCTTGTCTAAGTTCAAGACCCTTAGATATCTCTTGGAAGGTGTTAAAGTTAAGAAAGAAGATAGTAACCTTATCTATTCCATTTTTACTAAGTTGGGACCAGCCTACTCTGTGTTTGTTTCCACCTTCCATTCTACAAGAGAAGCCTTCATTTCTTAAGGAACAGACTACAAGTCCCCTTCCTTTGACTCTTTTTGTGATTCTTTAATAAGAGAACAAGAAAAACTCTTACACCTTGGTCTTCTTAATCTTGGAAACTCTTCCAAGAAAGCGTTAGCCGCCCAGCAGCAACCAAATTCAAAGAATCCTAAGAAGTCATATCCTAAAAAGAATGGTCCTAAACCAAACAAGGGTCCTAAGCAATCTCAGCCTCAAAATGAAAAATCATTTCAACAAAATGATAAGACAAATAAAAACAAATGGAAGAAGACTGATAGACATTGCAACTTTTGTAATCAAGATGGCCACTTAGAATCCAAATGCTTTAAGAAGATGGAAGCCTTGGAAGCAGCGATGAAGAAACATAACATCCATTTGGAGCATTCTTCACCTTCAACTTCATCTTCAGGAATGGCACTTTCTGCATGTGGTTGTCAATCATCTCGGTCTGGCTATGCATTAAATGTATCTTCTTCTTCTCATTCTCATGAGTGGCTCATTGATTCTGGAGCTTCTTATCACATGGTCAAAAACAAAGCCATGTTTTCTTCTTTAAATGATTGTAACACCAAAAATATATATGTTGATGATGATAGATCTCTTAGTGTTGTAGGGACTGGAACTGTTCATCTAGACAATGGTCAGTTTAATGATGTATTATGTGTTCCAACCTTACCCTGCAACCTTCTATCTGTATATCAGATAACTCATTCAGGTGGAGGTAAAATCGTTGAATTTTCACCTCATGATGTTGTAATCAAGGACTTAAGAGATCCTAAAAAGATTTTGGCTACTGGCATTGCTGATGATTCTACAAGGTTGTATAAGTTTCACAACTTTGGGTCATCAAATCTTTCCTCAGTATTTGTTGCTCATAACGATGAAGTGAGCAAACTTTGGCATGAGCGATTTGGTCACTTAAACTATCGCTCCCTTCAGCATCTATGTAAAGAAAATATGGTGACAAGTCTTCCTATGGTATCTTGCAGAGATGGTGTTTGTTCCGAATGTGTACTCGGAAAACATCATCGCGACAGTTTTGAAAAACGTGCCTCTTGGCACGCCTCAGCCCCTTTACAGCTTGTGCATAGTGATTTATGTGGTCCACTTCCTGTTGTTTCATTTTCTGGCTGCAAGTATTTCTTAACTTTCATTGATGATTTCTCCAGACGCACTTGGGTATACTTCTTAAAACTCAAGAGTGAAGTATTTAACACATTTTTGGCCTTCAAAGCCTTTGTTGAAAAACAATCTGGACATCAAATTCTTAAGCTAAGATCTGATAATGGCGGAGAATATGTTAAAAACACATTCATCAACTTTTGCACTGAGAATGGCATTCAAATGCAACATATTGTTCCATTTACTCCACAACAAAATGGTGTAGCTGAAAGGAAGAATCGCACCTTAAAGGAAATGGCTAATTGTATGCTACAATCTAAAGGACTTGGTCTTAGTTTTTGGGCAGAAGTAATTAACTATGCAAATTACATAATAAATCACACTCCTACTAAGGCTTTAAATAATATCACTCCAGAAGAAGCATGGAGCTCAATCAAACCAGATGTTAGTCACTTTCATGTTTTTGGAAGTGAAGCGTGGGCCCATATTCCAAATGAAAAGCATAAAGCTTTAGAACCTAAGAGTGAAAAATGTACTTTTGTCGGATATTCTGAAGATGTCAAAGGCTATAGACTTATTCCATTTAAGTCCAAAAATGTTATCATTAGAAGAGATGTAAAATTTGATGAAAATATATCGGCCTGCAAGCCTAGTCCGGCGGATGTGCCACCTCTCCCTATCTCTTCTACTTTTGAAAACATTTCTTCCTCAGATGATGATAGTGAGGATGAAAATCCTCCCCCACCTTCTCAGGATCCTCCTTCAGCTCCTCAGCTTCCAAAATGGGTCCATGCTACTCGGGATGCAGCAGGTGATCTTGCCGATGATCCTACAGATCAGCGACGTACACGTTTTCAGTTTGAGAGAGCCTCTTCTTTAGTAGCTCAAGCTCCAGTAAATTATGATCCCGACACCTTTGCAATAGCTTCAGGCCATCCAGATTGGGAAGCAGCTATGAATGAAGAATATCATTCATTGTTGGCAAATGATACATGGGATCTTGTTCCTCTACCAAAGGGACGAAAACTTGTTAGATGCAAATGGGTTTACAGAACCAAGTATGGACCAGATGGGAAAGTTGATAAACATAAAGCTCGTCTTGTTGCTAAAGGTTTTTCACAGGTTGAAGGCATTGACTACACTGAAACCTTCTCCCCTGTTGCCAAAATGAACTCTATCTGCCTTGTTCTTTCCCTTGCTGCCTCTTTCAAATGGGAAGTCCATCAGATGGATGTTAAATCTGCCTTTTTGCATGGGGACTTGCATGAAGAAATCTACATGGAACAACCCATTGGCTTCATAAAAACAGACTCTAGCCTTGTATGTCGGCTTAAGAAATCCCTTTATGGTCTCAAGCAAGCTCCTCGAGCTTGGTATGCCAAAGTGGATAGCTTTCTTTTAGAATCTGGCTTTTCTAGGTGTCATTCTGACAATACTGTCTACACCAAGCAAGTGGGCAAGTCTCTTATCATTCTTGTTCTTTATGTTGATGATCTTATCCTTACCGGTAGTGATCCCAACCTTATAAACCATGTGAAGTCTAGCCTTAAAAGGAAGTTTGAAATGACAGACTTAGGACACTTACATTATTTTCTCGGTCTTCAAGTCTTGCAATCTAAGGAAGGTATTTCCCTTTCTCAGTCCAAGTATGCCTGTGATATTCTACGCCACTTTCACATGGAAGACTGTAAGCCAGCCCCTTATCCCTTTCAGTCTGGAGTCAAACTTTCAGTCACCTGTACTTCTCCTGAAGTTGATGCTACCTTATACCGTCAACTTGTAGGAAAACTTATGTATCTAATCAATACTCGTCCTGACCTTTCCTTTGCTATTGGCCTTGTTGCTCGGTTTATGCAAAACCCACGTGAAAGTCATTGGAAAGCAGCTAAAAGAATACTTCGTTATGTTCGAGGTACAGTTCAGTTTGGGATTCATTATAGTGCCGAAGCAGCTCCTCTATTGGTTGGTTTCACTGATTCTGATTGGGCTGGTGACCCTGATGATCGGAAGTCTACTGCCAGTTATGTGTTCACTCTTGGTTCAGGACCTATTACATGGGCTTGCAAGAAACAAGCTGCCATTTCTCTTTCATCAGCAGAAGCAGAGTATCGTGGTGCCGTAGAAGCTAGTAAGGAAGCCTTGTGGCTTCGTCAGATCCTGTCAGAGTTTGGTTTTCAGCAGCAGCATCTGACTACACTTTGGTGTGATAATCAAAGTGCCATTCAACTATGCAAAGATCCAGTCCAACATCAGCGCAGCAAACACATTGAACTACACATGCACTTCATCAGAAAGCTCATTCACGACCATGTTCTTAAAGTGCAATATTGTTCAACAGATGATCAAGTTGCAAAGATCTTCACAAAGGCTCTCACAGAGGCGAAGTTCACTAAACTTCGATTTATGGTTGGAGTTCAGGAAGTTGTCACTAAGGGGGGATAGGCTCTAGTGCCTCCTTCCTTCTCCTATTGTGTCATATTTGTAAATCCTTCAATCCTATCCCAAGTTGTTCTTAGGGGGGATGTTAGGATATTCCGACACATAGGAAATAGTTAAGTACAACTTGGTCTAGTATAGAGTTAGGTAAAGTGTGTTTCTTTACCATTGTACATTTTGTAACTTACAATCCGACGGTCACGATATGTAGTGATCCGACGGTTCATTCTCTCCTCGGTATTACCGACACTTGATCCGTGGCTTGACACCCGATTGGTCCATGATTTCTATTTAAAGCGCATGGAGGGTCATTTGTAGGGTAATCCGTGCATGAGAGAAGCTTATGTAAATTTTCATTCTTTTATTAATAAATTGCCCGAAGTGGCCGCGTTGGCTCAGGCCGTGGACTGTTTCCCTCTTTGAGGGTTTTAACCACGTAAAAAATATTGGTGTATTGATCTGCGATCTGGTTGTGAGCGGTGTCCTTTGGTGTTCTGTCTGAGGAACTTACCTTGTAAATTCCTACATTCTGTGTATCCCAAACTTTCTTATATGTACATATCTTCTATGGGCATATACGGAAATTGCACATATACAGAAGATATGTGCATATACGGAAGATATACGCATATCTTCCGTATATCCGCATATATCCCTAACTTTCTTATATGTGCATATATTTTGTATATGCACGTCGTTTATATATCTGCATCGTATATGCACAAATTCCATATATAGAAATTGTGCATATACGGAAGCTGCGCATATACGGAAATTGTGCATATATGGAAGATAACCACATATATTACGTATATGCATAAATTTCTTATATGTGCATATCTTCCGTGTATGCATATACGAAAAATATGCGCATATCTTCCGTATATCCCTAAATTTTTTATATGTGCATATCTTCTATGCACATATACAGAGATTGTGCATATACAAAAGACATACGCATATATGGAAGATATGCGCATATACGGAAATGGTGCATATACGAAATATATACACATATCTTCCGTATATCCCTGACTCTATTATATATGTATATCTTGTGTATATGCACGTCGTTTATGTATTTGCATCGTATATGTGCAAATTCCATATACATAAATTGCGCATATATGGAAATTGTGCATATACGGAAGATATACGCATATCTTCCATATATGCACAATTAAATCTTCCGTATATGCACAATTTTCACATATGCGCAATTTTTGTATATAGAATTTGTGCATATATGAGGCAGATACATAAACAACGTGCATATACGAAAGATATGCACATAGAGGAAAGTTAGGGATATATGAAAGACATGCGCATATCTTCTGTATATACATAATTTCCGTATATGCGCATATCTTCTGTATATGCACATATCTTTGTTCATGTATTTACATCGTATATGCACAAATTTCATATACATAAATTGTGCATATACGATGCAGATACATAAACGACTTGCATATACAGAAAATATGTATATATCTTCCATATATCCCTAACTTTATTATATGTGCATATTTTTCGTATATACACAATTTCTGTATATGTGTATAGAAGATATGCACATATAAGAAAGTTAGAGATATACGGAAGATATGCGCATATCTTCCGTATATGCATACACAGAAGATATATATATATAAGAAATTTATGCATATACGGAAGATATATGTGCATATCTTCTATGCGCATATACAGAAATTGTGCATATACAGAAAATATGCGCATATCTTCCGTATATTTCTAACTTTCTTATATGTGCATATCTTTCGTATATGCACAAATTCCATATACAGAAATTGCGCATATACGGAAATTGTGCATATACAGAAGATATGCACGCATATATGGAAATTGTACATCTATGGAAGATATGCACATATATTTCGTATATGCACAATTTCCATATATGCGCAATTTCTGTATATGGAATTTGCGCATATACGATACAGATACATGAACGAAGATATGTGCATATACGGAAAATATGCGCATATACGAAAATTGTGCATATACATAAAATATGCATATATCTTCCGTATATGCACATATCTTCATTCATGTATCTGTATCGTATGCACAAAAATTGTGCATATACGGAAGATATGCACATATATTTCGTATATCCTTAACTTTCTTATATGTGCATGTCTTCCGTATATGCACGTCGCTTATGTATCTACATCATATATGCGCAAATTCCATATACAAAAAATGCGCATATACGGAAATTGTGCATATACGGAAGATATGCCCAATTCTTTCGTATATGCACAATTTCTGTATATATGCAATTTCTGTATATAGAATTTATGCATATACGATGCAGATACATAAGCGACGTGCATATACGGAAGATATATGCACAATTTCCGTATATGCACAATTTTTGTATATGGAATTTGCGTATAAATGATGCAGATACATAAGCGACGTGCATATACAGAAGACATGCGCATATAAGAAAGTTAGGAATATACGGAAAATATGCGCATATCTTCCGTACATGCGCATAAAAGATATGCACATATAAAGAAATTAGAGATATACGGAAGATACACGCATATCTTCCATATATGCGTACACAAAAGATATGCATATATAAAAAATTTACGCATATACAGAAGATATGCGGATATACGGAAGTTGCACATATATGGAAGATATGCGCATATACGGAAATTGTGCATATACGGAAGATATCCACATATATTCCGTATATGCGTAAATTTCTTATATGTGCATATCTTCTGTGTATTCATATATGTAAGATATGCGCATATACGGAAATTGTGCATATACAAAAGATATGTGCATATCTTTCGTATATCCTTAACTTTCTTATATGTGCATATCTTCCATATATGCACGTCGTTTATGTATCTGCATTGTATATGCGCAAATTCCATATACAGAAATTGTGCATATATGGAAACTGTGCATATACAGAAGATATGCGCATATCTACCATATATGCACAATTTTCGTATATGCACAATTTCTATATATGAAATTTGCACATATACGATGCAGGTACATAAGCAACGTGAATATACGGAAGATATGCACATATAAGAAAGTTAAGGATATATGAAAGATATGCGCATATCTTCCATATATGCAGAATTTCCGTATATGCGTATATCTTCCATATATGCACAATTTTCGTATATATGCATAGAAGATATGCACATATAAGAAAGTTAGGGATATACGTATATGCGTACACGGAAGATATGCACATATAAGAAATTTACGCATATACAGAAGATATGCGGATATATGGAAGTTGCGCATATACGGAAATTGTGCATATATGGAAGATATTCGCATATCTTCCGTATATTCGTAAATTTCTTATATGTACATATCTTCTGTGTATTCATATATGGAATATATGTGCATATCTTCTGTATATCCCTAATTTTGTTATATGTGCATATTTTCTATGCGCATATACAGAAATTGTGCATATATGGAAGATATGCGCATATCTTCCGTATATCCTAACTTTCTTATATGTGCATATCTTCTGTATATGCACGTCGTTTATGTATTTGCATCATATATGTGAAAATTCCATATACAAAAATTGCACATATACAGAAACTATGCATATACGAAAGATATGCACATATATTCCGTATATGCACAATTTCCGTATATAGAATTTACACATATACGATGCAGATACATGAACGAACATATGTGCATATACGGAAGATATGCGCATAGACATGCGCATATATGGAAGATATGCGCATATCTTCCGTATATCCATGACTTTCTTATATGTGCATATCTTCCATATATGCACATAACTTATGTATCTGCATCGTATACGCGCAAATTCTATATACAGAAATTGCGTATATACGAAAATTATGCATATACAGAAGATATGCGCATATCTTCCATATATGCGCAATTGTCGTATATGCATAATTTCTGTATATGGAATTTGTGCATATACGATGCAGATACATAAGTGATGTGTATATACGGAAGATATGCACATATAATAAAGTTATGGATATACGGAAGATATGCGCATATCTTCCATATATGCACAATTTCTGTATATGCGCATATCTTCCGTATATACACAATTTCCGTATATGCGCATAGAAGATATGCACATATAAGAAAGTTATAGATATACAAAAGATATGCGCATATCTTTCGTATATGCATACACAAAAAAATGCATATATAAGAAATTTATGTATATACAGAAGATATGAGAATATACGGAAGTTGCGCATATACGGAAGATATGCGCATGTACGGAATATACAGAAGTTGCGCATATAAGGAAGATATGTGAATATATGGAAGTTGCACATATACGAATTATACGGAAGATATGCGCATATACGGAAATTTTGCATATACGGAAGATATGTTTTCTTATATGTGCATATCTTCCATGTATGCATATACGGAAGATATACGCATATCTTCCATATATCCCTAAATTTCTTGTATGTGTATATATTCTATGCGCATATACGGAAATTGTGCATATATGGAAGATATGCGCATATCTTCCGTATATCCATAACTTACTTATATATGCATATCTTCCGTATATGCATGTTGTTTATGTATCTGCATCGTATATGGGCAAATTACATATACAAAAATTGTGTATATACGGAAATTGTGCATATAGGGAAGATATGTACATATCTTCCGTATAGCAATTTCCGTATATGCGCAATTTTTGTATATGGAATTTGCGCTTATACGATGTAAATACATGAACGAAGATATGTACATATACAGAAGATATGCGCATATACGGAAATTGTGTATATACGGAAGATATGTGCATATCTTCCGTATATGCACGTCGTTTATGTATCTACATCGTATATGCGCAAATTCCATATACAGAAATTACGCATATACAAAAATTGTGCGCGCATATCTTCCGTATATGCACAATTTCTGTATATGGAATTTGCGCATATACGATGCAAATACGTAGACGACGTGCATATACGGAAGATATATACATATAAGAAAGTTATGGATACACGTAAGATATTCGCGCATATTTTCCGTATATACATAACTTTCGTATATGCGCAAATTCCATATACAGAAATTACGCATATACGGAAATTGTGCATATACGAAATATATGCGCATATCATCCGTATATGTGCAACTTCCGTATATTCGCATATCTTCCGTATGTGCGTAACTTTCTTATATATGTTAAAATTTTCCGTAAATATGCATAACTTCTATATATGTACATATACAATACAGATACATAAAAGACGTGTATATATAGAAGATATGCACATATAAGAAAGTGACAGATATATAGAAGATATGCGCATATCTTCCGTATATGCACAAAAATAGAGTCTTTATATAGGCGCAACCTCTGTATATACACATCTTCTATATATATGCAACTTCCATATATGCGCAACCTCTATATATACACATCTTCTATATATGCGCAATTTTTGTATATGTAATTTGCGTATATATGGTAGATGCACATACATAAAAGACGTGCATAGTGCATATCTTCCGTATATGCACAATTTTCATATATGCGCAATTTTTGTATATGGAATTTACGTATATACGAAATTTATGTATAGACAGAAGATATGCACATATCTTCCGTATATGCACAATTTCCTTATATGTGCAATTTCTGTATATGGAATTTGCGCATATACGATGAAAATACATAAAGGATGTGCATATACAGAAGATATGCACATATAAGAAAGTTAGGGATATACCGAAGATATGCGCATATCTTCCGTATATACATAACTTTCTTATATGTGCACATTTCCGTATACGTGCAATTCTATATATGGAATTTGTGCATATACTGTAGATTCACATATATAAAAAAATGCATATATAAAAGATATATACATATAATAAAGTTACGCATATACGGAAGATATGTGCATATAGGGAAGTTGCGTATATACAAAAGATGTACATATACAAAAGTTATATATACTAAAGTTTTACATACATGGAGGTTATGTGTATATACAGAAGTTGTACATATACTTGGAAGATATGTGCATGTAGAAAAATTTCACATATACAAAAGAAATGCGCATATCTTCCGTATATGCACAATTTCCGTATATGAAAATTTTTCATATATAGAAGTTGCACATGTACGGTAGATGCACATACATAAAAGATGTGCATATATGGAAGATATGCATATATAAGAAAGTTATGCATATATAGAAGATATGTACATATATTTCATATATGCACAATTTCCATATATGCGCAGTTTTTGTATATGGAAGTTGTGCATATACAGTAGATACACATATATAAAAGACGTGCATACATGGAAGATATGCACATATAAAAAATTTATGCATACACGGAATATATGCGCATATACGGAAGTTGCACATATACAGTAGATGCGCATATACAAAAGATGAATATATACGAAAGAGATGTTCATATATTGCATATATACATAATTTCCGTATATGTGCAATTTCTGTATATGGAATTTGCGCATATAAGAAATTTATGTATATATGGAAAAAATGCGCATATCTTCCATATATGCACAATTTTTGTATATGGAATTTACACATATATAATGCAGATACATAAACGATGTGCATATACGGAAGATATGCACATATAAGAAAGTTATGGATATACCGAAAATATGTACATATCTTCCGTATATGCACAATTTCCATATATGCGCAATTTCTGTATATGGAATTTGCGCATATACGATGCATATACATAAAAGACGTATATATATGGAAGATATGCACATATAAGAAAGTGACAAATATATAGAAGATATGTGCATATCTTCCGTATATGCACAAAAATGCAGTCTCTATATAAGCGCAACCTCTATATATACACATCTTCTATATATACACAACTTCCGTACCCAAAAGCATTATCTGCCAATTTTAATAATATTTCAAGCCCACTAAGCTGATGTTTTAGTTTCTATCAAGAGTAGTATTTCTTGTAGAACCCTTTTCAACACGAGAGAGTAATAATTTTATTACTCTTTATCACAATTCTAAGTCACCCAAAAAATTGAATTTCCATTTAAAATCTATCTAGTTTTAATTTGCATACCTTTAAAACCTTAATTTGTAGATTTCCTAGATGGCCAAGCTTTTTATTGATATTTATCTTAAATTTGTATCATTATGAATCTACAATTTCTACTTGTAGTGCCTTGATGTGATTTTCTAAATTCATAATTTGAAACTTCACTAAAAAATGATCCGGATCTTGGGGGGAGGCCCCCGAGATCTGAAAAGTTGAAATGTCAGAAGAAAAGAGAAGAACACACAATAACAAAACCATAAAGAATTTTTTTTTAATTAAAACAGATAATAATTATAAAGGCTACAATATGGTGGACAAGTTGTCCTTTTACAAAATGTGACTTGTTACTTATAACCTTTTTTTGTTACAATACCACAAGTAAATTCCATGGGTGGATAAATACCATGGATTGATGTAACTTACAATACCACAGGTGAATGAATACCATGGGTAGATGCCACTTACAATACTATTCGTTAATTCCATTGGGTGGATAAATATCATGGATTGATAAATACCATGGGTGGATGTCACTTACAATACCATGGGTAAATTCCATGGGTGGATGAATACCATGGGTGAATTCCATTTTCCATTCGGATCATTCCTCCCTCCTTAAGAAGCAATGGCCCTCATTGCGTGAAGTTCTCTCCTGAGAAGTCTTTGTTGAATATGAAGAGTCATTGAAGAGAAGGGTTTTGTGTGGTTAAACCATAATCATGATGAACGAAGATCCAAGGACAGAGATACCTTGTAATGCTTATGACCAACTGTGATACTAATAGTGTGCGGCCTAGCAAATGGACTTCGATAAAATGTGGGTTTTTGGATGACCCATAACCATGAAAAATGAATATCTGAGGATAGAGATATCTTGTAATGCTTGTGACGAATTGTGATACCAGTAGTGTGCAACCTAGCAAATGGATTTCGATGACAAGCATTTTGTGCAGTTGACCCATAACCATGATGTTGATTGTTAAGGAAGTAGCAAGTGCCTACATATCCTGACGTGGGAGGGCACATCTCCAAAGAACCCAAGTTGGATGTTGCTATGCTGAAATTGATGAATGTGAAGGAGGTGCCTACTAAAGCAGGGTGGGAGGGCACGTCTCCAAAGAGAACCCGCTCTTAATGCTGCTCCATATTTAAAATAGACATAACTCAGTCAATATAGCTCAGAAACTTTATTATAACATGTTTTTGGAAACGGAATGACCATTCTGCATCTTCCCATGTGTTTGAAATCCCTATAGTGACACTCTGGAAACTCAGATTCATGCTGAAACTATTCTGTCATCACAAAAGTTCTGAAAAAATAGTTGGTTTTAGAGGAGCTCGAATAAACAATCCTTTTTCCAAAATTCTACACATAAATTGCAAAAAATTATAGGAGAGCCTCCGTCCATGAATTGTCATCAGAAAAAATTCTGCAACATACCTGATTTTAAATCAGTGATATCTCCCTTGAAAAAACCTACCTAGAGGTCAGGCTCTAAAATCTGAACTAGGGTTTTGCGTTAGGTTTTTGTCGTTGGTCACCATGGTGGGGCGCGGAGGAGGGAGTTCAGCTCCCTCCTACAGTCAAGTGGTTGCGGACAGAAGCAAGGGAGTTGGGTCGCATCGCTTCAAGAAACCAACGGAGGTGGTAACATAGGCTACAAATACAGAAAAATCAGAAACTATCAGACCTCAAGGAAAAGAAGAGAATCATGAGGAAGCTAGTAAGGAGAAGAGGACAGAAGTTAGCAGTCAAAAAGATGCTCCTATGAGTACAACAGGTGTCTGTAAACCCAAGTCGACCACTATTCCTTGGGTCGTTTTAAGTGACCCAGCGCTACAGGTGCATAGAGACCACGTGGCAGAATATGCGGTTATCTATAAATTTATGGGGATTTGGCCGACGGAGAAGGCTTTGCGAGCATGGATAAAGAACCACTGGAAATTAAAGGGGGAAATTAACCTTCACCTTGGGTCTAAGGGCTTCTTCACGGTGATGTTCACAAGCTTAGAGGATAAAGATAGAGTGTTCAAGGGAGGACCCTATTTTTATGCTTCTGTAGGCCTTTATATGCGACCATGGGTAATGAACTTTGTCCCAGAACGAGAAAATTTCACATCGGTACCGGTATGGATAAGACTCTACTCCCTTCCTTTAGATTATTAGCTACCAGAGTCTCTAAAGGCTATTAGAAACAAGCTAGGGCATTTTATAAAGATCTCATATGCTACTCTAAGAGGCAAATACACTTCCTTCGCCCGGATATGTGTGGAAATGGACTTATCTAGGGCACTTCCGGATGCAATCATTTTAGAAGTGTATGACAAGGAATGGGTGCAAGTGGTGGACTATGAACATGTCCCATTTAGGTTCCACAAGTGCCATGAACACGGGCACCTATACAGGGACTGCCCATTGAACAAGCTGGAGAGCAATACGAAAGCCACTACAGGCAAAGATCTCGAGGGTTTTATTAAGGTTGGGGGCAAAGGGAAAGGAGGCAAGTGGTACCAAAAGAAAATTAATGAAGACAGACAACCGAGCCACAATAGTTTCAAGATCTTAGAATAAGAAGTTGAAAACAATGGGACAAACCAGGAATTAGAGAATATTCCCACTGAGAAGGAAAGGGATGCCAATATGGAGGATATACCAAAAAACAACAAACAAAAGGATGATATGCCAAGCATTATGGAGATCAATAGGGACCATGAGATGACCCCAATTGAGGTTGGAACAGAAGACCATGAACTGCAAGAGATTCTAGAGAGGGAAAATTTAGATCTAGAAAAATTTCTGGAGCAGGGAATCACCAAAGGGGTAGACTCTTTGCCAAAAGAGAAGTTTGACAGGGTTCAACAGCTCTTCCTCTGGAGATCACAAATGAGGTGTTCTGGAGTCAAAAGAAACCATGATAGCCTGGAGAATAGAGGAGTGAAAACGATGGAGGATACACCGATACATTCTTCCAAGAACCTAGGTAGGAAAAGAGGAAGAAAAAAACAGAATGAGTTGTTGACCGAATGTGGGAAACTTATGATTAACTCAGGTAAGATGAGGGATCTTACTAGTTACCCCTTTACAAACCTGTATTAATGAAGTTTACAACCTAGAACATTAGGGGTCTAGGAAGTAAAAGGAAACAAATAAATCTTAGTAGTAGAATAAAAGAAGAAAAACCAAATATGGTTTTTATTCAGGAAACAAAATGTTCAATGGAAAAGATCAGAGAGATACACAACAAATGGTTAATCAAGTATGAGTATCTAGAGGTTAAAGCAGACAAATCGGTGGTTGGGATTCTTACGCCATGGGATCCTCAAAAACTTGGAATCCTAGATGTTGAAGCTTCTAGGAACTATCTATCGCTGGTGATTCAACCTTTGGGTGATAAGGAGATCTACATGATCACTAACGTATACAATCCTCAAAAAATAGAAGACAAACTTAAGCTTCTCGCCTCCCTTGAGGAGCTAAGAGAGAGATATCCTGATATACCCTGGATTCTGGCAGGGGATTTCAATATGATTAGATCTCTTACAGAGAAAAAAGGTGGTACCATAAAACTAGGCAAAGACTCCATTACCTTCCATAACTGCATGAATAAGATGGGGCTAGTGGACACCGAAACAGTAAATGGCACTTTTACTTGGAATAATAAGAGGGGAGGGGCTTCTCAAGTCGCCTCTAAACTAGATAGATTCATAATCTCAGAGGACCTCCTTCTCATAGGCCTTGATATGTCATCTTTAATCCTTCCCTTCGGAGGCTCGGACCATTGGCCTGTCCAGCTTGAAGCTACTTTTATGGGTACACCGAGGAACATACCTTTTAGGTTTGAAAATGTCTGGCTCTCTCACCCTAACTTCACCAACAATATTGACAAATGGTGGATGGAAGATATGCCTATTCAAGGCACTAAAATGTTCATGTTGCAGCAAAGACTTAAACAAATCAAATCTAGGCTTAAAGATTGGAACAAAAAAGAGTTTGGTAATATTTTAAAGCCAAAAGAGAAGTTGAACAGAAACTCCAAGGGATTAATCAGATCATCATCTCAGAAGGTTTTACCGAGGAGCAGAAAATTTAGGCTGACTCTCTTCAGAATGAATGGGGAGATTGGTGCATACAAGAGGATATTTTCTAGAGACAGAAATCGAGGGTGCAGTGGATTAGAGAAGGAGAAAGAAACACGGATTTTTTTCATAGATCAACCTTGGATCACAGATCTCATAACAGAATTTCAAAACTTAAAGATTCTCAATGGAAAGAGCTCATCTCTCACAAAGAAATGGAATCTGTCCTAGTTCAACACTTCCTTAACATAGCAGAGGAGCCTCTTGTTGACAGATCTCGGTTCATTAACAAATTCACAAAGTTCATTCCTAAGCTTGTAACCAAGGAAGACAACCACAATCTTAATGGACCAGTGTCTGAAGAGGAAGTTAGTGAAGTTATCAATGAGATGCAAAATGGGAAAGCTCCTGGCCCTGATGGTTTCAATGTGTACTTCTTCAAAGCTTGCTGGAAAATAGTCAAACAAGATATCCTTAATGTTGTGGAAGACTCTAGAAGATCCAAAACTATTGTGAAGGCTCTTAATGCCTCTTTCATAGATTTGATTCCAAAGAAAGAAAAAGATAAGACACCAGACAGATTCAGACCCATAGCCTTATGTAATGTGGTGTACAAAATTATTTCCAAAGTGATCACTAATAGACTCAAGCCCCTTCTTCCTGCTCTTGTCTCAGAGGAGCAAACTGGATTTGTGGAAGGAAGACAGATTCTCAACAACATCATACAAGCTCACGAGGTGGTACACTCTCTTAAGAGCAATAAGAAAGTTGTTATTATCATGCAGCTTGACCTAGAGAAAGCTTATGATAAGCTAAGCTGGTCTTACATCAAGGTAGTGCTAAGAGCTTATGGCTTTGACCACAATTGGATATGATGGGTTATGGCCCTTGTATCCATGACTAGCTTCTCCATTCTACTTAACGGCTCTCCCTCTAGAACCTTTATGCCTTCTATGGGTCTCAAACAAGGGCATCCGCTCTCCCCCTTCCTCTTTTTTCTCATGATGGAAGGGCTAGGCAAAGCAATCAAAATGGCAAATTCCGAAGGAAGTATCCATGGTCTAAAACTTACCCCGGATGGTGCTGCTTCTACTCATCAACAATTTGTGGATGTCACAATGTTGCAGGGCATTCCTACGGTCAAGGAAGCTAGAGCTATCAAACAAACCCTAAACAACTTTGCTTTGGCCGTTGGTACAGAGCTAAGCTTTGCAAATCAAAGGTGTTCTTTTTTAACACTGACATTGATATTCAAAGGAACCTCACCAGAATTCTCGGGTTTCAAAGGGATCAGTTACCTTCCAAGTACCTTGGAATGCCTCTTACTGACAAACCTCTAAGCAAGGGAGTGTGGGAGCCAGTAACTAATAAACTTCAGGACAAATTCAGGAAATGGACCTACATGTCTTTGAATTTGGCAGGGTGTCTTGTGCTTACAAAGGTTGTCCTGCAGGATATACCCATTTTCATGTTTTCAGCTCTTCCTACTCCTAAAGGAGTTATGCAACAAATCAGGAGTATTCAACGAGATTTTCTTTGGGGCAAAGGGGAAGAGAAAAAGAAGTGGGCTTTGGTAGCTTGGGACAAGCTCTACAAACCTAAGGCCCATGGTGGTTTGGGGCTTCATGACCCTGAAACCCTCAGCAGAGTTTCGGGAGCCAAACTTTGGTGGAGGTGGCTCAAGGAATCAGCAACCCCTTGGGCCAAGCTTTGGAAGCAAAAATATGCAAATAATTGGCAGGAGAGGGATCATATTTGAATTTCAGGGTTCATCAAGGGTTCCCACATTTGGAACCTTGCTTGCGAGAATAGAGCCATTGTCCAGCAACATAATTTCTGGGAGATCCAAGCTGGGAACCTTGCACAATTTTGGGAGGATAACTGGCAGCAAGAACCAAATTTTTTTAGAGAAGAACTAACCGCTCTCAAGAATGACACTAACAACAAAGGTTTACTTATGGTAAGTGACTTCTGGGATCAGGTAAGGGACAATGGTAAATGGAGAATGTGGAAGGATCTTGGTTATAATGAAGAGAGTCCTTTGAAGGCCCATACAGATTCTCTTACTCTTGACTTGGAACAGAGGAAGATTTTGGTGTCATCCTCGTCTGACCAACTAAGATGGGGTTGAAACATCGAAGGCACATGTAACCTCAAAGAAGCTAAACAAATGGCCCTAGTTTTTGATTATCAAAACCCTGATCAGGTTTGGAATGACCTTTGGCAGAACTCACAATGGATGAAAATCAAGTTGTTTATGTGGTTGGTTCACCAAAAGAAAATTCTCACATGGGAGAATCTTTTGAAAAGGGGATTTGTTGGCCCATCCAAATGTCATCTATGTGGCTTACAGGAGGAGACGATGGAACATTTACTAAACCTCTACCCATTCACCTCTACCTTGTGGGATTGGGCGGCCTCAGTCTTCAGGCAAACGAATAGGGCCAGACTCAGCATCACCAACACTCTGAAGAATTGGAGGAACGACTTATTAGGCAATGAAATCATTAACAAAGCTTGGACTCTGGTTCCAGGCTTTATTATCTGGGACATCTGGAAAGAACGCAATGGAATGATTTTCAAGAACAAAACAGGCTCGACCCAGAACATCATTGTCCAAATTTTACGATAACTCAAAGATACAGTAGGAGCCCTTATGTGGAAAATTCTTGAGAACCTTCCTTCGCCCCAGGATGCTCGCATACTGCTGCAGTTGGGTCTCCATTCTCTGGTCCCCCAAGGCATTGACAAGGGTGTGAGCAAAACACCTACTGGTAAAGATATCTAGCAGCCTCCTCCTCATGGTTTTTTGAAAATCAATATAGACGGAGACTCTAAGGGCAACCCAGGGATGGATAGATTTGGCGGTGTCATAAGAGATGAGAAGGGACGCATAAAGGGTATCTTTCATAGTCATTTGGGGACCGCCACTAATAACATGGCGGAGGTCATGGCCTTAGAGTAGTGCCTGGAAATCCTGATCGAGTCAAATTTACACAATGCCATCATTGAAGCTGATTTTGAATTGGTCATTAATGTGACCAAGAAAATGTGTAATGGAACGGCACCTGGAAAAGTGTCGAAACATTGGAGGCTATCACAGGTCTTTCAGCATATTCATTCCCACTTGCGAACCCTCAGAACCATCAGCTTTATTCATATGTGAAGAAAAGCCAATATGTTAGTTGATCGTCTCGCGAATGAAGGAGTGCTATGTAAGGAAAGCTATATGCGGTAAGAATGGGATTCTATACCCTCTGGTAAACTGTGTGATGATTGTCAACGACAAGTGGCCAAAGATATGGAGTACTTCCAGACCATGAATAATGAGCAAGAGGAAGACTAGTGGAAGTAGGAGAGTATCACAGTAAATCCTAACCATCGATCCCACAACCAATGCTTAAGTCAGAGCTAACTACGAGGGATGAGTATTTGGTAAAGGAAGTGCTAGTTGAAGGGTCGTAGACCATAGGTTTTGATGGCCTTCATTATCGAATGGCTATCGGGTTTGAAAATGGTCGGAGGTTAAGCCTACAAGTGGACCTGAAGATTTATAGATCAATGGTTTATAATCTTTATCGGCTTCGTAAAGTGGGTAAATGTCGCGCTAGTTTCTGATCCGATATCATTAAGGACCGTCGGATCAAAAGGGGCTTGATTGAATGGATATCGCGTTTTAAAAATGATTAGAGGTTAAGTCTTAAAGTGGACTCGAATTTTTATAGACCAATGGCTTATAATCCTTATTGGAACCGTGAAGCGGGTAAGTGTCGCGCATGCTTCCCGGGTGATATCATTGAGGACCGTGAGATCATTTGAGTTCTTGATCGAAAGGATATCGGGTTTCAAAATGGTCGGAGGTTAAGTCCAAGAGTGGACCCGAAGTTTTATACACCATTAGCTTATTTTCTTTGTCAACTCCGTGAAGCAGGTAAGGGTCGCGCAAGTTTCCGATGCGATTTCTTTGAGGACTGTCGGATCATTGGGGTTCTTATCGAATGGCTATCGGGTTGTAAAATGGTCGGAGGTTTAATGTGTAAGGTTTTGGGTTTTGTTGACCCTGTTGACTGTTAATCATCAACGGGTCTGTCTTTTGTTGGTCTTTACACTTGTAAAGACATGTACCATATGTAATCTTTTTATTGGTTAATTGAAGGCTCCACTCTTACTTGACCAAAAAAAAAAAAAAATCAATGATATCTCCCTCATCCAGACTTCAATTTGACCAATTTTTTTTGATTTGGGTATTTCTTTGCAAGGAACCCAGATCTATTATTTGGTTTTGTAAATTTTGGACCAAAAGTTTCAGATATGATCTAAAAACTCGCCACCCAAAAATATTCCGGCAAAAAAATGAAAAAATAAAACATCTTCCTGCTTGTCCCAAGAAAGTGCTATGTGGAGGATGTAGCATGTGCCTGAAGTTTGTTGAATATTGATGCAAAAAATTGAAGTTGAAATATGCGTCAAAGCTTCATTCCCATGGAATCGTAACTTGAATATGAAACCACTGAGGCCCACAAGATTTGAAAAATTGAAATGCCAGAAGAAAAGAGGATAACACACAATAAAAAAACCACAAAGAAACTTTTTTTTAATTAAAATAAATAATAATTGTAAAGGCTACATTGTGGTCGACAAGCTGTCATTTTACAAAATGCGACTTGTTACTTATAACCTTTTTTGGTTACAATACCACAAGTAAATTTCATAGGTTGGTAAATACCATGGGTGAATGAATACCATGGGTTGATATCACTTACAATACCATGGGTGAATGAATACCATGCGTGGATGCCACTTACAATACCATTGGTTAATTCCATGGGTGGATAAATATCATAGGTTGATGAATACCATGGGTGGATGCCACTTACAATCACATGGGTAAATTCCATGGGTGGATGAATACCATGGGTGAACGTCATTTTTCATTCGGATCAAAAAAGTTCAAGATGCCTTATTTAAGACTAATTTCAAGGTTAGTGAAACATCATAATTTGCACAAGATATATCTCAAAAAATATAATGATTCAAAATATTTTTAAAAATCCACATAAAACCACTATTTATATTTAGTATTTTGAAAATTTCAGAGTCTAAGACTTCACTAAAGAAACTATATAAACAAAATCCCAAGATGGTTCTTTTGAGTTTGATTTTGGGATTAATGAAAAACTTTAGATTTCATAGACTATATCTCTAAGAATATCATAACCAAAATATAAAATTTTGATATCTATATTATAATATTTCTCCTCGATCTCCAAAATATTTCATTTTCTGAAACTTCGGATAAAAAAGAATTATAATGAAAATAAAAAGATAACTCATTTGAAACTAATTTTAAGATTAGCCACAAATCTTAAATTCCATATGATATGCTTCTAAAACTATAGTGAATCATAACATGATTGTTCTATCACATGTAATTTAATATTTTTCCTTGGCCTTCTCAAAAGTTCATTATTTGAAATTTCCCCAGAAAAACGTTATAGTGAAGGTATCACAATATCCTAAATGAAGAAGCAAAACCCTAGGATCATAGGCTCTGATACACAATCTAATGAACTAAGCACCTTAAAAATGGTATAAATTTAATGAATACGATCCACTTTGAGGGGAAACCCCCTTATGTAATGAATCTAATACGAAACAAAATGGTACAATTATGATGAAGATTTCTAAATAATCTATTAATATAACAATTGAAATGTAATAAATCAATAAATAGGGATTTATTGATCAATAAGAAGATTTTATACTTGACAAATAGTAACTAGAATGATTGACCTAGAACTAGAACAAGGATCAATAGTAAAATGCATACAACGAATAACATAGAATCTAGATAACATAAGACACAAAAGAAAAAACTCCCAAAACCTAAAAAGAATGTAAGGAACCCAAAATAAATATCACCCAAATCATTAACAAATGTTATTAAATGCTATCAAAAACCCATCGTTACTCTTTCAGAAAAGTTGGTTACAACCTCTAAACTCAACCACACTAAGGAAATCACAACTAAAAATTTAGAAAAAAAAATTAACAATACAACCTCTTTAAAATATCTTAATCTGTGCCTTTTAATAAAAACACAATAAAAAAACATGAAATCACCACCATATACAAATGAGCCCACAAAATATATGCTCACATACTCAATACCATGTTGGAAACCTAGACAAGACACAAATTAGGAACCTCAAATTCTTATAATAAATCAACGTTAAAGTGAACACAAAAAACACCAAAAACCCCTAAGATCATATTAAAGAATCATCTTAAGATTTTTAAAAACATATATAGTGATAAAAAACATAACTAAAATAATTGAACCAAGATTAATGTAAGCACTAGTAATAAAAGTAGAGAAAATAACCTAAAATCTAAATAGAAAAAGAAAAAGAAAAGTAAAGTTCTAAATCCTAAAAAGAGTATAAAGCAACAAAACCAAACCTTAGCAAAGTAATTACAAAACTTGCCCATGCTACCATGCTTGATGCCACTCTTGGATAGATGTCAATTTTGATTTTTTATATCAATCACATTAGTGAAATTCTAAAAAAGAGTATAAAGCAACAAAACCAACCCTTACCAAAGTAATTACAAAACTTGCCCCATGCTACCATGCTTGATGCCACTCTTGGATAGATGTCAATTTTGATTTTTTATATCAATCACATTAGTGAAATTCTAGTTAGAATATTAGAAAAGGTTTAGGCTTGGGAAAAACTAAAGCAATATGGCCTATTATAATACTAATATAGGGGAATTATAGGTTTCACAATGCCATAACAATTTGGAAAAATGAATAATTTATAAGCTACATGAATAATTAATTATAGGTTTCACAAGAAAAATGAATAATTTATAAGCTACATGAATAATTAATAAGTTAAATTAATTGAATCATGTACCATATGCGTAGATGTGTTTATATTGATTAGATATACATGATATTCTTTTATTAAAATCCTGGCTTTCAATTTGATTTGTATCATTTTTATACCATTTTGAATTGCAAAATGTTATTTTGTTAATTTTAATTTTGATAAATATATAAAAAATAATTAATTTTATAAAAAAATATTATATGGTTTTTTTCATAAATTTATTAAAATATTTATTTGAAAATATTATAGTTATTTATTTATGTACAAATAAAATTTTGAAGTAGTTAATGGAAATAGAAATTAAGTAATTTATTTGCAATAATAAAAATTGCAAAAACAAATAGCATTACTAAACTCTTTTAAACCATAGAACTAAAAACTTCAATGAATTACTATCCCGTTTCCCATTTATGAAAAAGTTGAATTGGTTTTAGTCTAAGCGATAATCAAATTTAATTATTTTTATGGTTAAACACATATTAAAAGATATTAGTCTCCTCTCTTTTTTTATCTTGCAATTATATATTAATTAACATGAATTAATGAAATGAATTTTTTTTTTTATATTAAATATATATAATTTTTTATTTTTATTACTACTAAATAACTATAATATAAGTATATATTGATTTTCATGTCAATTTTAATTATAATAAATTGGTTTAAATTACAATTTTAATAATTAACTAATAAGTTAATTTTATATTATATATTTTTTTATAAATTTATTTTTAAAAATTATTTAATTTTTATAATTATAATTTTTTATTACATAAATTATAATATCGAAATGCCTAAATAGCAAAGAAAATAAAATAATGTATTTGAAATATCTTTAAAAAATACAAAATTAAATTTTAATGATGAGATTCTTTCAAAAAGTAAAAGGCTTTTGATAAATTATTATTTTTTTGGTGTATTCCTAAGTAACTAAATTAATTTTATATAAGTGACAATCAAATTAAACATTGTTTACAGTTTCTAAATTTAAACTTTTGTGATCCATAATTATGATTATTAAAACATCTTTCGGGACTAATCACATTCAAGATATTTTGTCGTTCGAAACCAATTAGTATGGTTCATAATTTAATATCCTTAAAAAAACCCAACTCTTCTTTTTATATATATATATATATATATATTCACTAGAATTAATGGTATTAATTTAATATTTATCATTTAATATTTTGGTTATTTAATATCCTTAAAAAAACCCAACTCTTCTTTTTAATATCCACATATATATATATATATATATATATATATATATATATATATATATATATATATATATATATATATATATATATCAATTCACTATTAATTTAATATTTATCATTTAATATTTTGGTTATTTAAGAGTTTATGTTTTTAGATTATCATCTCTATGGAGTTTATTAATCTATTATTTAAAATTATAATGTTTCTTTAACCACCATGTTTATAAAAGCAATTATAATGTTCTATTATTACAATTCAATATGTAATTACATTTATAATGTCTTAATAAATAATAATTTGATATTTAAATTATGCTTTATATATATAGATAAATTAAAGAATTTTATGAAAGTTTTTCAATACTAATTTTCAATATAAAAATAAATAAATAAAATAAATATTATATATTATATATAAATATTGCATTTTAAAATTATTTTTTAATAATTTGATATAAACAAAATCTAAACAAAATTACTATTAAATTTTATCAGAGGCTTGATAAATCTATAATATTCAAACATAAACCATCATCCCTACTTTTAAATATTGAAATTAGATTAGATATTAATATTTCATTGAAACATTAAAAGTTTTTTTCAAAATCCAAAATCTATTACTAGTCCTTATGAGATGCAAGGCAAGGACTATGTGATCTTTACCATTAATTAAGCTACTAACCATTACAAATAAACAAAAATTTTAAGCATATTCGACATTGCATTCTTTTTCATTTGACCTACAAATTTTAAGCATATTCAACATTGCATTCTTTTTCATTTGACTTCTTCCGGAGGCGGGGAGGCAAAACCATATGTTATATTTATTTGTTTCCTTGGCATTCTGAAACTGTTAAACTAATACTAACACACTAACATTAATCGAAAGCATTAAGTGGTAGCTCATGAACAACCGTCCGCTAATGGGGTATTAGTATAGGTTGAAACTCACACCACATTTGTGATTGTGCTATATCTGTCGTGTCAAACCATACATGCCGTGTCAAAATTTTGGTTTCACGAGAGCAAACGACCGACTTTACTTGCCTCCCTGTCAAAATTTTTGTTTGCTACGTGTAAATTTATTGGGTAAATTCATTCATTCAACTTTGTCACTCCATCAACTCTATTGTTAGTTTAAGCTTTGCTCCAAGATTCTATGTTTGTTTTTATAAACAATATTTGCTCCATCGATAGCTATTTGGACAAGCTTTGCAAGATTTGCTCATCGATAGTTGTTTGGACCAGCTTTGTGAACTTTGCTCCATCGTTTGGTGGGCAGCTCCATAGTGAAGCAAAGTCATCAGAAGGCTAGTTCTGCTCACCGCATCCTGTTTGGCGGGCAACTCCAGCTCCATAGTGAAGCAACACCATCAGAAGGCTAGTTCTGCTCACCACTTTGAGAGGCTCTGTTAAAATGAAAGCATCTGCAATACAAAGACTTCATTGGTATTTTTTTATTCATTACAAACAAACTATGTAAACAATTTCAATGAATTTACAAATTTATTTGCAAATTTTCATTCAATTTTCACTTTGTAGCTTAGCTAATGCAAATTTGATTGTTTTCGATTAAAACTGGTTGTTTTGAATGAAAACGAAAACAAAAAAAGGCATGAAGATGAGATAATTGGTTTTTTGAAACTGCTTCAGCCAGGACTAGGATAGGATATTTACCCTTACACATTTCTGTTAATGAAGCGTTGAAAGCGTTCACATCATTTCAGGAAGCAAACATTCATTAAATTGTAAAATCAATCTCAACTCATCAGCTCATCATGATCACCAATGTTTTGAACGACTTTGTATTCGTTGAATATTCGTTGAATTTAAGTTTTTGTGATCGATATCAAGTTTAATGAGAAATATTTCGGGACAAATTATATTGTAATATTTTTGTAAATTCAATGTGATTTCCGCCAAAATATTTCTGATTAGACTTTGTCATTGTTCTGTATACTTCAAATTATCTTGATCATTCATCTATTATTTTTAACTTTTCTAAGGTAAATACAAAATTTGTGGTGACAGTTATAATTATGCACATTCCAATCAGTTTTCTTTGAATAAAGCATAAACTATATGCCAATAAAGCATAAACTATATGCCAATTCATATCAGTAAACCCACAGTTAACTCCCCAAAAACAACAATTTTTATCTTGTTTATGCCATTCAAATGCAAATATTCAAATTATCCTGTCTGCCAAATTATCCTCTCTGCCTCAGAACAGTAAATGTATTAGTTGTAAGCTACATGTACAAACAAACGAATCCAAGAACCATCCAGGGATTAAGAACGAGTACAAACCGAATAGAATTTTGTCAAGACTACTATTGTTCTGGAGGTATTCGTAAACTAGTAACCTTTCTGAGCCTTCAACTGAGAAACCAAACAATTTCACTAGATTCTTGTGTTGAACACGACCAAAGAGATTTACTTCATTCAGAAATTCAGCATGATCCAACCTTACAAACTTGTTGATTCCCGAATGATTAAGAAAATGGTTACACAAGAGCTTTGATCCAACCTTACCAAGGAGGTTAATCAAAGAACCTAGGGCCCACCCTTATTGAATCAATTGCCCAAGCCTTTCAAAATTAGCGTAAAGTATCTTTTCCACTGGTACCAGCATGTATGCCAACCATTACGGTGGAGCCAGTACTTAATATGCCCCAAAATCCTATACACGAATTCACCTCGACCATCTTGAGCAATCCATTCTATTTTCTTCCCACTCCCCATTTTCATAATAGTTCGTGGCTCAATTAACTTGGTGCTTCCAGAATGACGCTTGGGCGGAATTAAGGAACACAAAAAACATGGTAAAAGCATTGTTTGTTGCAAGTGCCAACAGGAAAGTGAAAAGTGCTAACCCACCCAAGCCTGTAAGATATTATAAGTCAGGGAGGAGTCATGATAAGTAAGAGGGCAGTTTCAACGTATGATCCCACAATCCGGCCCCAACTCCTTCCAAAACGAGCCTGTCTCTGTGGATAGCTTTGTAAGGTGGAACCAACAGTCTTCTTCAAAATACGGATAATAAAATGCCTAACAATCTATAATCGGGATTTCGTTGACTGGTAATAAGTCAAAACTATTTAGAAATAGAGCATGCTAGTTTGGTATGTGTTATTATGGCTTCCAGTTTCGCGTGTGTTATTATGGTTGGCATGTGTTATTATGCCCTACTTCCTTCACAGGAAACCAATCGATGAACCCAGGCGATGACTAGTTGACTGGTTCGGAGTTGAAGTCTTGGTTCCCGTTTAAGGCAGGGACTAGCTACCGTGTAGCCTCCTTTATTATGTTTAAATTTGTGTGCAAATCAAAACATATATTAAAATTTTCATCACTTTTTCACATATAAAGTGATATGAAAAGTTAGAAAGTTAGTTTTATCTTTAAAAAAAAGGACATAAGTTCATGAGAGGAGTTTTTGGCGAAAATCACATCATATTTTATTTGTCGACGTGTTTCGAACCCATGAGTGTATATTTGAGTGTATATTTTATTTGTCTACGTGTTTCGAACCCATGAGTGTGGTTCATTCTCAGAACGAGTTGAAGAACCAAATCATAGTTGCATGTTAAATAGAGAGATCATGTCCTCAAACGAACCAGATCATAACTGCATGTTAAATAGAGAGATCAGGCCTCAAATGGTTAAATGTGACTAGGAAAGAACGATATTTGACTCGACAACTAGGTTGTACCAACTGCTACTACAAAAGGCGAAGTTTGACTGTGCACCAAGCCCAAGAAATAAGGAGAAGAAAAAATAGTTATTTAATTAATTTTTATTTTATACCAAATACTAGAGTATGAAATAATAATCCATTAATAAGCATTTTAATTAAATCGTTCAATAGTTAGTAAATTAATAAAAGGGATATTATATAATATTTAATTGAATATTTTAAATAGATAACTTTTTAATTTTGTTAAATAAAAACCCCAAACTAACTAAATGGAATCTCAATATCTTGGTCCATTAACAATTTATAAATACTTAATAATAAATATATTCTATAATTAAGATATATATATATATATATATATATATATATATATATATATATATATATAAAAGTTAATAAGTAATAAAGTAAAAAATTGTCTAATGGGCATAAAATAATTAAAAATGTTAGGTTGGTTTGTTATAATTGTTATCTTAATGTAGAGCAATAATTTATTAATAGGTTTTTAAGTTAAAATTAGGTATGTAAATAGTTTGTTAACTTATTTTTGGGGGTTAGTATGTTATATATATTATCCTAAAAAGTAAAAGTTTGAATTTAATTAATAAGAACCATAATCTTATTACTTGATCCGATTAATACTATATAGCATTAAATTTATATGAAATAAGAAAAAATATAGATAACCTAATAAATTAATTAAATAATTACTTCATACTAATTATAATTTAATTTTATTTCAATAAAATTAAGATGGTAATTCAATTAGAAAAAATACAGAATTCATTTTTAGAATTTATTTTATTTATATCTAAAAAATTAGAAAGAAAAACCATACTATTGAAATTCTTCCATCCACTAAAAAAATGTATTCAATCACCTTTTCATCCTTAAGAAATGTATTCAATCACCTTTTCATCACCTTTTCATCCTTAAGAAATGTATTCAATCACATTTCCATCCTTGTATTTCAGCATTAAGTACTACATCCAATTGCAAACCTTCCTCAAAGAGAGCATCCCTTTCAACATTAATTTAATATGATAATACAAAATATAATTAAAATAATTTTTATCTTCAAAAATAATTATAAGATTCGAGTCCTTCTGTTCTTTAGTTAATTAAGTCGATAAATTTTTTATTATGAGATTCATCTTCACTACATGCAGGAGTTTCGTTAACCTAAAAAAAATTACCAAATCCACAATAATTATTAACACGATTTATAAACAAAATTAATAACTAACCAAAAAAATCATCAAAAACATGGATATTGAAACCCCTTTTAGTTTCAATTCAACGAACTCCACATGATTACTTATGTGTATTTTTTTAAACCTTTTTAAGTTTAAAAATTCCCAAAACATAGTTGATCCGTTTGTACAATCTATATAAATTATAATCATATTGGTTTTACGCAAAAATAAATTATTATATTTAAATGAGTCGTCTCACATTATTTTGATAAAAAAATTAACTCACATGAAATTAATAAATAATATATTTATTCATTATGGGTTAAAGAAATCAAAATTGTTCAAGTGGGCGTATAATTATTTAAAAATTTATAAGACTTAAAATCAATACAATAATATATATCAAGATATTATAGGTTATCATATATGTGAACTTGAATTTCTAATATATATCAAGATATTATATGTTATCATATAACTAATGTGAACTTGAATTTCTATAAAAAGATAATACCAATTTTTCCCCACTACTAAATATAATTTCAATTTAACATTAATTTACTATATATTTATAATTATTTTTAAAATAAATAATAATTTTTTTTATAAGTTTGGTAAGGCTACATCTTCATCATGTTGAGCAGGAAATTTAATCAATAACTTCACATCAAAAATGCCTTAACAAAACATTCGATCACTACCTATTCAAAATCCATAAAAAAACAAAACAAAAAAATCAATTTACTTTTTCTTTTAAATTTCAAATTCAATTCTCAAACAAAATTATGTTTTAGTGTTTGAAATTAAAAAAATAAATAAATTCACAGTTTTCATTATTAAAAATATAAATTATTGTTAAATATTAAGGTTCTATCATTATTTTATTACAACATTAAAGCATTATATTTATAACAATAAGATATATAAAAATTGTAGTTAATGTTCTTCCAACCAAAGTTCTGAGACCTTGTGATTCACTCACTATTTCATATTTTTTCAACCAAATCTATTTCTGTGAATAGCATATCCATACTCTTAGGAGATAAGAGGGTGATTTTAATTTTCAAAATGATTTAGATAGTCTGGTGTTAAAAATTATAATCACTATTTCATAATTTTTTCATCCAAACCCATTTCTGTAGCATATCCATCCTCTTAGGAGATAAGGGGTGATTTTAATCTTCAACATGATTTAGATAGTTTGGTGTCAAAAAGTATAATTATTTAGTGGATGAGATCCATTTTTATAAATTTGCTTATGAAGTTTTAGAATCTTAAGCTTCGTGTTTAAAAATTGGGTTTCATTGTGGAAGGAAGAAGGGTAAGCAAGTCTGGAGGAAGAAAAAAAATTGCAATCATTACAACAGAGGTGGACATGAAAGAGCCATGTGTTAGAGGCTCCATCGAAAACAGTTTCTTAAGGACAAAGTGCCCATGCAGGAACCAACTAGTGAAAATGTTCGACAAGCGAATCTACCACATTCACGGTGATCCACTTTGTTGAGTAAGAGATGGTTTTACTAAAAAATAGTAGCTTGTCATGGCCGCATTTTGTAAATCATGTGTCACAATTTCAATTGTAAAAGTGATGATGTGTTTTCCATTGCTTATTAAAGCAACATTGATGTTTTGGCCTTTTATTGATAGCTGGGGTATTGGTTTCTATTATGATGTAAACTTAACTAAAGAATGTATTATAAACTCTTGGCAAGTATAGGGATTCTTGGGTCATGGTTGGTTGGTCATGTAATTGAGGATGTAATTTGCACAGATGTACTATAGGTTTGCAGAGGATGCAGGTGTAAGCTCATCACTTATTGCTCCAAAGAACAAGGGTGAAGGAGAAAGAAGTGTAGCTTGTCAGGACACTTGTGGTACAGACTTTGTAGCATAGTAGTTGCATATTATGTTCATGCTTTTGGAGGACCAAAAGTTTCTCAGTGGTGAGGAATGATCCAGGTGGCTCCAAGAAGGCTCAGAATCTAAAAATAGCTCAAAAATCAAAATTTTCATATTGAAGTGAAACTAGACCCAAATCGTAATGCTCGTCATCCTAATTCCAACAGCATGATGACACTCAAATCTAAGTTCGTATGCTTAAGATATTCGTGCTCAAATTTCTAGTCAAACTTGGCCAAGTGGCAGTCACTAATGAGACAAATATTTGTTAGAGTCCCGGTGCATGGAATCAGGCCACCGGAATAGGGAAATTTGTTGCCTACTTAAGTTGACCAGTAACCCTTAATTTGCGGCAGAATTTTTTTGAATAGTTGGCCTTTCTATATATATATATATATATATATATATATAGATATAAAAGGTCAATATGCTGATGGTCAAACTCGGCCAACCCTAAACCCAAATGACTCAACAGAAATTTCATATATATGAATATATTACGATATGGTGGCAGGCAGCCCACTCCCCACACGACACATGTCAACATATGTTGGGGCCGGCGGGGATTGAACCCGCTTGGCCCATGTGGGACAACCCCACATTATATATAATTGTCATTCCAAAAATATGCTACAACTTGCCATTGAATGTTAAAAGGTCACCATAATTGTTAGCCAAATATGCCACGGTTAATTAACCACATTCTGTAACCACCACATAACAAATCATCAACTCAGAAAACAAAAACCATTATGCTTGGGGAGTCGACCCCTAGTCTCCTGTCACCCAATGGTCTGCCAATCATGGGCCAACCAACAGGCCAACGACCTTTGTTGTTATATCCACCCAATGATTTTGTATATAAACCACTTTCGCATTCGTCGAAAGGAGGAAGGAGGACTGAGAACAAGCAGAGACGGAACTAGTTCAGGAACCCAAAGATGGAACCATGTGGCACGAATATCTAGACAAAAGAATATTCTTAGAGAATCTTGTTTATGCTTGTGAGGAATCTTTGAGATTTCCTCGAGAGTGACTTTTCACAGTGACGGAAACATGTCAACTTTATACACAAATGAACCAGAATTTCCCTGGGAACACAATGGTGTGGTCTGTTTCCCTATCTGAGAAGCATAAATTTAGGTGACAAGCAACAAGGAATCTTTGCATAATCTTGTGGAATTTAAAGATTCCCTTAGAGGCTAAATTTTAACAGAGACGGAATGATGCCAACTTTATAGTCGTTTTTCACAGAATTTGGCAGGAAGCGCAGTGGTGTGCTCAAAATTTTCATCCAAGCAACAGATTTTTTGGCCATCTCCAGGAAGGAATCTTTGGGGAAACCTCCAAGATTCTTGAGGGTCCAGATTTTGAAGGTATCAAAATGGGACCAAATTTATAGTCTTTTAACACGATTTCGTGGCACGAATGCAGTGGTGCAATCCATTTTGTCAGTTGAGCTTTACATTTTCCGACCATCCCTGGAATTGGAGGTAAATGATGTAGTGATGTCATGTCTTTCTTTTGATTTTTTGAGATGATGATTTTGTTGTCGAGATCCTTGTTCCCATTATGTGAAAGGATACTTGTATGCCATGTCATGTGAGATTTTATTAGCTTGTCATGTTGAAGGAGGGCCCATATGAGTGAGAGTTCCTGAGAACGTCTCGTGAAGAGATAAGCCACTCTGGTTGAGGGAATTTATCCTTATAATGACAAAGAATGTACTATGTACTTATCATCATCTAGAAGCATTTAATGAAGCGGCCTCCCCAATCTTGACATCTGGGCCAGAGATGTAACGCACACTTGGTGAATTTCGTTATCAATGTGGTTGTGTTCTTGATTTGATGTTTTTTGTTATGTTTCTTCTTCATTGAAGCATGCACATGTGGTTGTTCTATGTTCTTTCATATGCAATTTTGCTAACATCACAAAAGTAAAAGATCTTGGTTAATTCTGGTAGCTGGAGATATTTGGATCATTGATAGATCCTATGTTAACCGTTGATTTGGTAGGTCGAAAGAACTATTCGTGGAAGTGTCATATATCAACACATGTGCCGCACAGAGGAATCTAAAGAATGCTTCATAAAGAACGTATAGATTATAATGAATTCAGATACCACAAACAAAGAAATAATATACCACATTCAAACAATGAGTTCAAATGACACACATTGATATAAGTCCATACAATGCATGTTATAAGAAAGTGATGTTCATGTATGGTATGCACAATATAGTTGATATATGTTAAGTCCTCTTGTGAGTTTAAGACATGAATGTTATATTTAGGGTTTTAATTGATGTTTACGATTACATGTTTATAACCCTAGTAAAGGTAATAGAGTGTAGTATTATATAAGCTAAGTATGTTAGTGAACAAAGATCTAACATATTTTTATATAATCAACCCAAACATTTATAAAACATCATATATTATCAAAATTCTAATAGACAAGTGAAAAATGAGTTTAAAGGTGGTAGATTAAACTCAACAAAAATACTAAGATAAGTATGCTAATAAAAAGGGAAATTTTCTTGGTAAGGATTATCATAATGTTAAGATGAAATTAACAATGAAAAAGAGTTAATGGAACTTGATCAAGAGGATAATATGGGAATTGTAAAGAAAGGGTGTTATGTGTTGATAACAATTTTGTACCATGAAGGTTTCTGGTGTCTATTTTAGAAAGAATTCTATAAATAGATCATTGAAGTAGAAATCCTTGGAGAAAATGAGTACAATATAAAGAAATGTATGCCGCTATATAGTTAATTGTTTTGTTAAAATGAAAAATAAAAAAGTTTAGAAGTGGTTCATTACAAGATATTAATTTTGTAATATGTAGTTTTTTTGGATGTTTAATTTTATATCTTACCTTAATTCCTTCTTATTAAAAACACAAATACACATTAACAAAGTTGGTCCTTACAGATTTAAGATTAATATAAGTTGCTTTAATTTTTTAAAATGTTGTCACATGAATATGAAGTGAGATATTTAGATATAAGTGCTAGAGATTTACCAACAAATTGTCTAAAAATAGATGTCTTATTTTGAAATATAGCATGGATTCTTGCCAGCTAGATTTTTGAACAAATGAATTTAGGAAGAGAAAACCAAATCTCTTTAAGAGTGGCTTTATGAGGAAAAGAACCTAAGTAGTGCTTTTGCCAGAAGGAGAAGAAGGAAAATAAGCGGGAGGGTCATCTCAATTGTGGTTGATGTCCTGCAAGGCACATAACCAAATATGTTTGGTGAAGTTACATTCAATAAATAAATGATGGGAAGTCTTGTTGGAAGATAGACAAAGAGAACACCTAAAGGGTTCTTGAATGTATTTTTTCCAAAAAAAATCCATCACAAGAATTTCATTATGGATTAGAATCTAGTAAAATATGTTAACTTAGGAAGGTTTTCCAAATGCCATACATTATTGTATATACGATATTTGGGGGTAAGGCACGATTGAAAGAGTGGTGACTCATGTCCCTTTTTTTTAGAGTAATTGTGTAAGCCTCGTCCCATGGAATCAAAGGAGGAAAGAAGTTTGGGAACACAACCAAAAATGGAGAAAACAAGTGAAGAGTAGAAGGCATAAATATGGCAAAGGAATACCCTGATATCCTAACTATACTAAAGGCCTGACACTTGAGACTAAAGCAGATGTCAAAAAGAGAGAGATTCCCTTGTGAATCCAACCAAACTTTGAGAGCAGAAAGGATGAGTTAAAAGGAGAGGTGGGGCTTGCCAATAATTTTGTCATTCCAAATGTTCATTTTTTACCACTGCTAAGAATCCATGTGAATTGACTTTAGATGAGGGGAAGAGTGGCAAGAAGGAGTTTCCAAATATCAGATCCATTATGCACTAGTTGGAAATTATTAAGGAAATGGATTCATCATCTAATATGTATTTATTTAAGAGCATACATTTGCACCATTTCGATTTAATTGATATCAATATCTACAAAAGCTTGCCACCTAACACTATATTTGTTATGGGAGTAATATACCCTAGGGTATGGGTTGAGCACTGCAACAGAGCAGAGGGCATACACCAACAAGAAGCAAACAAACAAGCAGCCTTAGTACCTAAACTATTGAAGTAGGAAGAAGAAGTATTACCCGAAGGTCCTATGTTTGAGGTTGTTCCCATAGGGTCCAAACCCTCTACTTCCCCCAATGCTTCAGACCTGCAACTCATTCAAGAAAAGCACATATACTAGCAATAGTAGAAAGCATGTTCATGATATAAATGTTAGATTATATAAGCATATAAGTATAAAACATGAAATCATACATTTGTTGGATTAAAACATGAATTAAATTATTAATATCATAACATCGAGAATAAGACATGGCTTCTTTATTGATGACTGCAAAGGAATGTGGAAACATACAACCTGATTCGTCCACGACTCCAAACGAAACCTTCCTCCAGATACGTCCAGCCCAAGCCTCAACAATCCTCTTTCAAGTGCATACACATGGATGCCATATAAAGGAGATGGACATCACAATGAGTAAACAGGTGTTTCATATAGTTGGGAGTGCAGGAGGCACTGGGATAATCATACTTGATTAGGGACAAGTTGGATATAATGTCAATATCCTATCTTTCTCTCCCCTTAGGCCTTCTACATGAGGTTTATTTATATCACCTCAAAACAGTTTTTTCAGTTGGGTTATAGTTAGACCACAGGCCCCTGTAGGTAGGCTTCTGGTGTAACCCATAAAATCTGCCCAAAAAATAGGGATTTTATATTTTTTTCATATTTTAAATCATATACGTGGGTTAGGTATAGCTGAACCCGCATGTACACATGCTTTTTGCGGGGAAGAGTCATGTATGGAATTTAAAATAATGATTTTTAATATTTGGACCAAGTCTAAAGGGAAAGGGTTGCCCAAGGCCATGAATCAGAGTATCAAGTATACAAAGGTGGTAAATGATGCTATAACAAATTCCCCCTAATATATGACATCAGAAGGGGTACATGATGGTCAAAATCTATTAAGTGTATAGAAAGAATCATGCAAGGACTTTGGAGGAGATCACCAGATTCCAGCCTGCCAAACCAATGAAAGAGATCAGAAAGAAAGCTCATGTCTGAGGCGGGCATATCCATGCTCAGAGATAGTAAATCATGTTTGCATGTCAAGTGTAGAGCGGATCCAATATGTATACAAGTACAAAGGAAATTGAGAAATACATAGTGGATCATCTTATCATAGCCACAAAAGTACATATTAAGGCCATGTCACAATATCATGTATAGAAGAACTGATCAATGATGTTGAAGTAGATATCTGATAATTAAAGTCACATAATTGATCCTCAAAAGTACCAAGTCAAAAAGTGGAATAACAGTACTGCATGCAACTATGTTTCCAACATATAGGATGTTTTTGTGATGAACTGCAACATATAAGGTGGATGGTGTCACTGACAGTAAACTGGAGGGATTGACATGTGAACCATGAAATGCTGATGCAACTCGAGGTCTTCACCCACCACCATGGTATATTTCTACACTATGGGAATAAATGAGCTAAAGTCAACCATGTGAGAAATTGTTTGATTACCGGCCATTGATGTATTTTGTTAACAAACACGATACAACTCACTGATAGTGATGATGAGAGTCAAGGTACCCCAGTACAATCTAACAAATGTGAATAAATGAGTTGAAGTCTAACACTTGAGAGAATCTATCAATCAGGAGACATTGATCTATTCTCACTGTCGATAGCAAAGGAGTCTGCCACTAATGACTGCAAACCCTAAGGTACTAAAAAAGGGACTCTAGATCTTATTCCTCGAGCAATGAGTCAAATTCGATGGGAAAATATCTACTAGAAGGCAGGCATTAAGGCATCCTACATCAATCCAGCATGAGTGTAACCCGCAGATAAATAATGTGGAAGGAATCGGACAAAGAAAGATGAAGTAACTATTGAGGGATTAAATTCCCTAGGGTTTTGGGTCAACACCCTAGTAGAGTGAGGGTTATCTACAGTAAAAAAACAAGCATTCCACACAGCCATGATATTTAAATAAGCACACTATGCGAAGAGAGGTGCACCTGGGGGTCCTTCGTTCGGGTAGATCCAGCCAGGGTCCAAACCCTCTTGGAGTTCCTCTCTATCCTTGAACCTGCAAAACAGGAAATTCAAAGAAGCATAGCAATATATGGACAAAGTATCATATAGAAATCAAATTCATAACTTATTAAAAGATGGTTATTTATACATTGAAACAATTATTCGTATGTAAACCTTAACAATAACATCATATGCATAAAGAAGATTGATTCCGGGAACAAGGTAAATGTTTCTTTATTGCAGATAACTAAAACAAAGCAAGGAATGATATCACTTGAATCTTCCTCTTGCTGGCTCCAAGCGGAACCGTCCTCTAGGTCCGTCCAATCCCAAGTCTTCAAAAGGCTCCTTCCATGACTCACACAAGGATATCTCGACTAGTGAAATGACATCATAACTCAAGGGAACAAGGGTTTCCTGTAGTGGGGGAAGTGCTAGAAGCACAGGGATCTTCAAACTTGATCAGGGATTATCTCAGTAGATTAATTCTCTCTATTTTCTCCTCCTTTAGGCCTTCCCATTGAAGCCTTTTTATACTTCTCGCAAAGTAGTTTTTTAGTTGGGAATTCATTGGGAACAGTTGGGCCACGAGAACTAATAGGTAATCAACAGGTAAAACTCGTGATCTCTGCCTGAAATTAAGGAGATTTAATTTTTTTAAGTGTTTTAAGACATATACATGGGTTGGTATACACTGACCCATGTACACACGCATTTAGCTCGGGGAAATGTCACGTATAGGAGTAAAACATTGTTTTCTAAGTATTTGGACCAAGTCTGGAAGGAGGGGTTGCCCTAGGCCATAAATGTAGCATCATAAATATCAAGAGTGAGATTTGGAGCTATAACAGATGCCCCCTAATATATGAGGTTAGAAGGGGTACATGATGGCTGAAATGTATTAAGTACATGGAAAGGAAACCTGTCAAAAACTGAGAAGAACTTCACCAGATTTCAGCCTGCCAAGCCACAAAAGGATATCAGAAAGAAACACTATCTGAGGTGGGCATACCCATGCTCAGAGAAAGTAAGGCATGTCCGCATATCAAGTAAAAGCGGATCCACTAAGTATACAAGTATAGAAGTCTGGAAATACATAATGAATCATCTGATCACAATCGAACAAGTACATGTCTGAATATCACATATAAGAATGTCAATGATGCTGAAGGATGACGCTGATCACTGATATCAAAGACTGATCCCAATATTACCAAATGAACATGATGGAATAAGATGGTACTACACTGCAAACTTGGGTGCTAGCATATAGAATGTCGCCATGAATGACTGCAACATATAAGGTGGAATGGTATCAACTATCAGCAACAGGAGCAATTGTCAAGTGAACCATGAATGATGATGTAACCTGAGGTCTTCACTAGCCACCGTGGTACATTTCTACACAAAGGGAATGAATGAACTGAAGTTGACCATGTGAGAAATCGTTTGAATACCGGTCGTTGATGTATATTGTTAACAAACGTGAGACTACTCACTGATAATGATAATGACAGTCAAGGTACCCAATACAATCTAACAAGTATGAATAAATGATCTGAAGTCAAACACCAGGAAGAATCTATCAATCAGGAGACAATGATGGTTTCCCCACTGTCGATAGCGAAGGATCTGCCACTAATGACTACAAACCCCAAGGTACTTCCAAATGGACTCTAGACCTTTGCCCTAGAGCAATGAGTCGTAATCGATGAGGAAAGATCTGGTAGAAGGAAGGCATTAAGGCATCCTTCATCAATCTAGCGTGAGTGTAACCCGCAGGCCAATAATGTGGAAGGAATCAGACGAAAAAGATGTAGTAACCCAACCGAAGCATGTTTTCGGTGTACACAAGATGTGGCTAGCGCACGACAGAAACCATCTGAACCAACCAATAATGAAAGCTGACACAGAGGAGAGGTATCCACCAATAGGGTCAAATGGAAACCAAGGTACTGCACAAATCCCAATGTGTGATAATGTAAGCTAACGTCGAACACAAGGGAAACCACTCAGTCAAAGACCCATGATACTGATTCATGTTGAGCACAAGATGACTTATCAATAATAGGGCCAGGGTGTGGCTCTAGGTCTGTCCTCAGAGCAAGATGTCGTCATCGATAAGGGCAAGACCCGCCAGCAAGAAGTCAATGGATACCTTCTCAAACTAGCATGAGTAAAGCACCAATATAACTGATGTGATGATAGACAAGACATTGATAACCATTGATGGCCGACTGAAAAATGAGTTGAGACATTGCAGAGAGGCCGACTCAGGCTTACTTCCCTTGAACAAAATCACGACTCAAATGTTGACTTTGTGGCAGCATATGATAACTTTGTACAAGCTCGTCACGTAGGAGGCATGAACGAACTCTCCATATGGTTTGAAGAGATAACCAATCAAAGGAGGACTGACTCAACAACAAGGTTAAGGCATACTTAAACCAAACTAGATCCCACCCAAACAGAGGAGACTTTGTTTGAGTGCTTTGTTCAAGGACGACATGACTCTAGCTGCCAACAACAAATGAAAATGTTGTCTCGTTCCCGCTCTTTTTGGAATATATATTTTTTTGTCTTTTTCTTTAATATGGAAAAAGAATAAAAGAATGCTATAATACAGTGGAAAGAATGAGTGTCGGTGAAGCAGATGATCTAGTTCCTGGGATTGGAACAATCCTATGCTCAATGAAGGGAGGCGAAAACTAGTCAAAGACACTCAAAGGTGTGTTCCTTCCACAGGTCATAGGTGTGTCAAGTTGCAAAAGCTAAGGGATTGAAAGTTTGATTTTGTAGATGACTTGGTCGAAAGTTGGCTTAAACACAAGTCCAAGTGAAGCTAGCTAAAGGCCAAAAGGTTCAAATAGTCAATATGCAATGCAGTAGTACAACTCAACACAAAGGAGCTTGTCGGGTATAAGGCCAGAACAAAGTGAAGAAGTAAGGAGGAATGAGTCTTGAATGCATAAGTCATGGCGGGACTACAGAGGACTCCCGAGCCTACTCAATGAAGCAGCATGGGCAACCAATGTCAATGAAGTGCTAACTAAGATACCCATGAAAAGGATGGCTCTACCATCATGTCATGATTTAAAAAAATGACGAGTGAAGATGGTTTACGAACCATAACATGATGGGATCAACCATATGGCAAGTGTATCGACAAATGGAGGCTAGTATGCAAAATTCAACAGAAAATGGCTTTCCTAACCTATATGCCAGTGAGAAAATGATACCTGCCATGACAGGTCAGCAGTCATGGAACTGACTTGAAATTTTCGAAAAAGCGTCCAAAATGTCTTGAAAAACAATCCATTCTTGACACTCCAAGCTCCCAAGTTAAAAGATACATGAGACAAAACAAAATCAAGTTTTGAAAAAATTTGACATTTTCAAATATTATAAAATAGGTTTTTGACTCACCATTGTTATCGTTTGAGTTGAGAGCACAAGGAGTGGAGAAAAAGAAGCAAGCTTGCCTTTTGCTGAATCTGACCATTCAAATCTTCTCAAAATCATCAAGTAACCCCCAAACTTGTCTTGCATCAATTTGTGATTATTTTTAAGAATTTTAATTAAAGTTTCACCGTTGAATTTATGTCAAAAAAATTTGTCGCAGCGTATACGCGGGTTGGCTATATGAAACCTGCGTATATGCAGGCCCTAGACGCGACTGTGTATAAAACAGACCCGCGTATACACCGTTTTAATTTCAAAACAAAAAACTAACGGTCCAAACTTGTTTTTTTTCTCAGGATGACAATCACCTGGAGGGAAAGGGAGCATGCCACTATTGATGATGAGGTTATGAATGATCAACAGGCCTTGGATTCCTTAAGAGGATGCGGTTTGCTAAAAAAAATTAAGATGCCAAATATGAAGGCAAATACTCACTTACTCGAAATGCTCATTCACTACTAGAGTATCGAGGACGACTCATTCATGATTGATCAAATGCCACTAAGGATAGAGATTGAGGATATCTATTTTATCACGGGCCTTTCCCGGAGGGGAGAGTTAGTACATTCTACGGGCCAATCATGAGGTAGCCTCTCTATCAAGGACTATGTGCATATATATTGCCCGAGCCATCTAGAAAATATTGGAAGCCAAATTCCAATCAAGCACATAGAGAGTTTGTCATTGAGGATCATCCTGTTCACTATAGCCAGAGTGAATGGATCAGCCTCCTTACACCAGGCTTCACGACTTGCCATGAGCTTTGATGTAGACTATCTCACCACAATATTTGACTGGTGTACTCCTCTTCTCACCAACTTGAAGAGCCAGCTATCATCTATCATAAAGGGTCAGACCAAAAACGTTGGGTATGGGACTATTCTGTGCTCCTTCTTTTTCATGAAGGTCCCATCTCTATGCCCTAGAGTACTAGTTCTGATCAGTAGCCCGTGAGATCCACGAATGGGCAGGTGGGCCGATCTGATGAAACGACTAGGAGGTGGGGATGTACCATGGACATATTTTGACGATGATTTATTCTCCTGGTGGGAGCAACAAATCATTGCAGTGGATGATTACCCCTATGCTGGCTTGGACTTTTGGGGAGATCCAGATCTATCATTACCACCGGGCATGGCATGGGGAGATATAGGTAACAAATATTTTTTGATTTTATGATTTTTATGATTTCTCGAATATTGAAATGAACTTAAAAATATTTTTGATGGGACTCAAATGACTAATGTAATGATCATATTCTAGATATTGGGCCAGTACGACCAAATGGTTTCCCACGGCATGGATGTCACAGCCGAGGTGCCGAAGAGGTGGCTGCTGATACAGAGTGGCTCCTATACACAGTTCAGTGGAACTTGGTGAGATTAACTCACCGAGTACCAATGGCAGTGGTAGAGGATCTCCCTATAGACATGCAGTGTCGCGTGGTTGGAATGCCATGGGACTGGGTTCGGACTCTTAGGCATGTAGCTAACGCTGTAGTCACATACTTGGCCGCTCATCCTGAGCCAGGTCAAAGATAGTCTGGACATGATTATGGCATTTGAGTCCCAATTTTTGTATATTATGACACACTTATGTACATTCAGAATGTTTTGTGATATATATATACAGTTTCGACTTTTTTATGCTTGATTTTATTTTTATGATGATGAATGAATGATGTGCCAATCTAAAGCTTGATTAGCAATATAATCTACTAACCAATTATGAGATCTTGGAATGTGAAAATAAGTAGTATAAGTAAATTATCTTTGCAACAACCTCACTCTTAAATATTGGCGATATAAACATGGATCCCTAACCCAATAGATGCTATTCAATTGAGACACTATTAGCTGTGAATCAAGATACACTGCTAACGAATCAATTCCATAAGAAATAGCTTCAAATAGTAGATTAATAACGGCAGTATACTCAGCCATATTATTTGATACAGGACCAATGCACATGCCTCTTGACACCATCAACTGACCAGTTGGATAGTAGATCACCCAAGCTGTGGAAGTGAGGTTCCAAGTGTGCCGACTAGCACCATCGGCGAATCTAAAATAGACCAAGTCATCCATCAACACCTACCAAAGTAGATAAAAAATTTCAATATCATGAAAACTCCCAATAAGATATGTACAAAAATACAAAATATACAAAGAAGCCATTGCTCGGCGAAACCTAGGCAAAGTACTTCTTGAGGTAGAGCCCATCAGGGGGCTCCGCCAGCTTGCTCCTAGAGATGTTTATAGGCACAGTCATTGAGCCAATCAATATATTACCTTCGGCAGAAAACTGTGTTGGAGCCAAAGGAACTGTACAAACATCGCTAGTAGGCAGATTATAGGATCTAGACTCGACTTCATGCAAAGGAGGACGGAAATATGAACAATGATGTAAATCTTCCAATGGTCGATCTATAGCCATCATTGCTTCGAATATTGCTTCATCAGATGGAAAAAAAATATCCAAGCAATCCAAAGCAAAAGTGGAATCAAGGGTCTAAGTATGAGCCACATCACCATCTAACTCTTTTTCTGAAGAAGGAGTGAGATGGTCGTCTACAGAGTTATCGATAGATTCATATCTAAGCTCTGCTGCAGACATAGGAGATTCTATTCCACCCACCTTCCCTTCATCTGATGTGGTCGCAGATGAAGATAAGGTCCTAGGATCCGAAAAATAGTGAGTTCGAACAAACTCTTTCCATACAGGCTCCTTGGAGGATGAAATTGTATCTATTCTAGCTATAGGAGGTGGAAGATCAAATACACCCATCAAAGAAGAGTACATCTCGACTCCTAGATTCTCGATAGGTTGACGAGGATTATCTACCAAGGGAACGGTAGAATTTGAAGCTGCCCGAGGATCACTTGGAGAATAATCCAATTGATCAACTTTAACAATTTTCCCCTCGTGAGGAAAACAAAGGATGCGAAACAGAGTCGAAGCTACGGTTTCCATTTCATAAATCCAGTTCCGCCCTAAGAGGAGATTTTAATGGAGGTTGGCATCAATGATTTCTACTCTAACATTAACGACCTTTCCTCCAACACATATAGAAAAATTCGGGGTAATCCAGTGTGGCCTATGATAATGACCGTCAAATGCTATCAAGAGGGTGGGTGAAGGAATAACAGAAGGCGATCCAATTACCTTCCAACATGACATAGACATGACACACGTGGAAGCTCCCTCATCTATATCCATCCGAAAAATATTGGTTTTCTAGTAAGTAGACTTTATTTGGAAAGCCATATGATAAGTCTCTTCTTGACATTATGCATATCAAAAGTGAGAGCTAAAGAATTATTTGGATCCATTGCCCCCATTGTCGAAAGCAAGGCACTTCTTTGAGCAGGACACGACTGGAGTACCTCTAAAGCAGACATCGTGCATGGACTCTGAGCCATATCTTCTACAATGGAGTAGTTCTGGGCTGCCCTAGCATTAGGGTTGACAGTTGCACATTTGGCGGAACCTTTCGGTATCCGAGGTATAAACTCGATAAAGGGTTGCTCAATATGAAGTGGGTCCATAGTTCTAAGAACAGATTTTTCCTTGGATGTTTCAGATTCACCATAATCATGTGACTGAGTAGCCACATTAGCGTGAGAACCCATCATGAAAACATTTAAGGAATGGCCCCCCTCCTGGTTGTCCCCTACAGAGGTATTAGGATCTGAATTTGTGCCAGCAAGCAGCTGCTTCCCTTAGGGAAAAGGGTTGGTTAACACAGCTTGAGAGCTAGAAGTCCCTTGTTGCACTAACAAGTGCTGAGCATCTTGAATTTTTGGGCAAAGATGAGTCAAATGGTCTCCATTGCATAACTTGCATGGAAACTTAACTTACTCATTTCCACCCCCACCAACATTATTGTCAGGCTTATTCGCATCACCCTTCCCATCTTGATTCTTCTTTCTACCTCGTCCCTTCTTCTTCCCATTGGAATTTTGATTTCCTTTGGGGTTAGAATCTTGAATGACGTTTACAGAAGAAGGATGGGAAGGCGAAGGGTTAGACGATGTGACCTGATTGGTAGAAGCAGTTTGTAAAGACAACTGCTGCAATTGGCTCAACAGGTTCACCGCATTAGTGTTTATCAATCCAACAATACCATCCGCATGGGGACCTGGCTTGGATTTGGCTATATCAACCTTAGTCCTAGGAGAATCAGGTAAGATTTTCTGAAGAATCCCAGACTAAGAGTAAATCAATTCTAACAGCTGGGCCCAAAAAATAGCTTGCTCTTCAGAATAGACTCCAGACAGAGAGACATCCTTAGAGATCTCAAGTTGTAAGGATTTCAAAAACCATTCGAGACGGTATTTAGGAGGAATTTTGACTTTAATGAGCCTCTTTCTTCATCTCCATTCCTAAATATGATCAGAGATGTGAGTTGCTGTATCCTGACGAAAATTGTCCAGAAGTTCAGTTCTGGCATCATAACGGATGGGCAACTGGAAAGGGTTTACAAAAATGTTAGCCAAATCGGCGAAAGATGTAAAGTTGCCCTTGGCAACTCTATATACCACTTATCCACATTGCCAGTTAAGGTGCATTGAAAAATTCTCAACCTAATCGAGTCATCAATGAGGGAGTTTGATGAGCACCACAAATGGAATGTGGTTACATGGTCGTCTAGGTCTTCACTTCCCTTCCCCTCGAACTTTGGAATATTCAATGGGAGTTTGGTTGGGACCGGAGGCCAGGCTGGATTGTATCTGATTGGATCATTTGTCAAATTTATGAGATCTGGCAAATTCAGCATTACCAGAAAAGGAAGAATGGGAGAACCTTAGGGATTCCACCCAGATTGGGCGGAGTTCTCAAAGTTCTAAAAAGATTGGCCTAGATTTTGAAAGGCACTAGGCTACCCGAAGTAACCATTAGAACCTGTTGAACCAAAAGGGGGCTTGTGGTCCAGTAAAAGTCAGATTTTTACCAACTCCAGCCGAAAAACCTCCATAACCAGCGAAGTTCTCTCCTAAAGAATTATAAGGAGCTGACATCCTTAGAGATCTCAAGTGGTAAGGATTTCAAAAACTATTAAAGACGGTGTTCAGGAGGAATTTTCACTTTAATGAGCCTCTTTCTTCGTCTCCATTCCTAAATATGATCAAAGACGTGAGTTGCCGTATCCTGACGAAAATTGGCCAGAAGTTCAGTTCTGGCATCATAACGGACGGGCAATTGGAAATGGTTTACGAAAATGTTAGCCAAATCGGCGAAAGATGTAAAGCTGCCCTTGGCAACTCTATATACCACTTAGCCGCATTGCCAGTTAAGGTGCATTGAAAAATTCTCAACCTAATCGAGTCATCGATGAGGGAGTTTGATGAGCACCACAAATGGAATGTGGTTACATGGTCGTCTGGGTCTTCACTGCCCTTCCCCTCGAACTTTGGAATATTCAATGGGAGTTTGGTTGGGACCGGAGGCCAGGTTGGATTGTATCTGATTGGATCATTTGTCAACTTTGTGAGATCTAGCAAATTCAGCATTACTAGAAAAGGAAGCCTGGGAGGACCTTAGGGATTCCACCCAGATTGGGCAGAGTTCTCAAAATTCTAAAAAGATTGGCCTAGATTTTGAAAGGCATTAGGATGCCCGAAGTAACCAGTGGAACCTGCTGAACTAAAAGGGGATCCTTGTGGTCCAGCAAAAGTCGGATGTTTACCAACTCCAGCCGAAAAGCCTCCATAACCAGCGAAGTTCCCTCCTAAAGAATTATAAGGAGCTAATAACCCTTGATAAGGATTCCAAGCGGTAGCTAAGGGAGGAATACTTTGAAACGAACTAACTGTGGAGTATGGCCTATTCCCTTGTTGGCCGAAAAACAGATTCCCAATTCCTATGCCACTAACCGCAGGATTAGTCCAACCTTGGAAAGGATTACTACCTTGACCTGTAGAAGAGAAAGGCATAGATCCTATCATCGAGTTGGAATGTGGTATATGACCACTTCCAAAAGGAAAACCCTAAAATGAAGCTAATCCACTCATCATGGATGTGGAGGCACTAAATGGAACTGACGGAATACCCTAAGAATGGGTGCCAAACGGGAAAAATCAAGAACTAGATGCATTGGCTTGGGAATTTCCACTCGTAGATGGAATGGAGGTAGACCCAAGTAAGGGTGTGCTAGAAATAGACCCAAATAATGATGCAGAGGGGATGGAAATAGTTCCCCCCACCCCCCCCCACTGTACTGTGTTGGAGTCTTCATGGTTGTAGTACTCGCGGTAGATGCCATGCTTCCAGCTGTGGTCATTGAAGGTAAGTGCGTGAAATAACCTGGACTTGGCGTCTATGCATCAGAGTCCCAATGTATAATAATACGTCTGAATGATCAGAAGGTAGAGGAGAATTCGGAGCTGCTAACAACTCTAAGAGTTCTTCTACCTCAATGTTATTTCCGACTAGAAGAGAACTCGAGAAAGAACTAGGGTGTTCCTCTCTAGCTCTGCAGAAGTACTAGGCCTATCCTAAACACTAATGCCCCCAAGTAGAGGATCAATCTCTGATGTGTCGGCTGCAACGGGGTGAAAACCACTGGCAATATTGCCTTTGCACCTTTTAGGAGAAGGCTCTGAACTTGGTGGTGAAAGCCCACGAAGTCTTCGAGACTGTCTGGGCAATCAGTCAGCCACTTTGAATTTTTATTAATATCTAATTAAAGACTCAAGAAAAATGAAAGCTAGGCCAATTAAGAGCACAAATCACACACTAAAAATGTCCCTAAAAGATATCAGCCAGTCAAACAACTTTCAAGTATTTCCGCTCTGGGTGATGAGGACCGGACACCAAAATATAAGAAAGTGAAGTAAGGGCCTTCCAAAGATATTCTGGGATAATGATAGCCCAGGCCTACCAGCGAAGGTATCAAAGGAAGTTATGTTGACCTCCAAACAACAGCCTGTGCCGGTGCAAGCCCCCAGGCTTCGCAAGGGTGCCCTCCAGAAGTACTGTTGAGAGTGATACAACGTCGACCTCAGGTGCCACAGGATTCCCCTCTATAGCCACCTGGGTAGATCCCTAGGATAAGCAACTAAGGTTACCAACTCGTTTCAGAAGCCAGGCAGAACAGTCTTGAAGTAAGATCTGACAAGTAGGAGAGGGGTTATCTCTCATCCTTATCTTCAAAAACCCTCATGCTTAACACCCAGATCCGAAGCTTTCCTGGTCTCCCTAACGCTATTGGATTTGCACTCGTTATTCAGACTTCTATGTTTGATAGTTTAAAGTGGCCTTGGAGAGTTTTCTCTCCACACACCTAATCCAAGGCCCTAAATATCCTAAAACTTGTTGATGTATCTAAATTGACAATATAAAAAAGTTCTAGTATATTTTAATTAGCGCTTGTTTCTAAATCGGTTGTTCTTAGTTCAAGGGATAAACGAAATTGAAACTGGTGGTGTTTATCGATGCAAAAGAAATTAATAAAAACTAAATTGTATGCACATACACTTGTTTCGTTCTTCGATGAAAGAAATTTCTACCAGGTTCTAAGGAACTTCTAAGAAAACAATAAATTTCTCTTTTCTTTTCTTTCAACAAGCTTCACACTCATAAAAACTAACAAAAACTATTGGATGCCCTAAAAGATGCACAAACTACCCTAATGCAATGAGTATATGCTGATGCAAAAAACTTAAGATTACTCTAAAGCAAAGAATGAAAACAATTTGTTTATCGCTTCTAATTAGCCACCTTAGATGTTTAGATAGAATATAAGTTCCTAATGCTCATTTTCATCCAAACACTAAAAGAAAATCTTAAGACAAACAAAATGCACTCTCATCCGCAAAAAGAAACCAAATCAAAACAAGGCTAAAGAAAGCAAAAACCAAGCTTTTAAGGAGTTTTCTTTTTCACAAAAGAAAAAAACAACTTTTCAAAAGTGCTCCAAATATTATTGAAGACTTTGAGACCAAAAAATAGGCAACAAAAACACTTTCCAAGTTATCAACTCAATATGGGCGAAAACTCAGCAAAATAGATGTTTCAAGATGCCTTGAGCGACCAAAAAGAAGCAAAAAGAGCTTGAAGACAATGATCAAAAGACCAAGAAAGACAACTTTCAAAATCGTCAATCAATAACTTTCAAAAAGTGAGAAAAGCAAATGGCCACAAGATGTAGTCTTGACACAAAGCAAGAAGATCACAAAGATAAAGTTTGTCACAAAGATTGAAACCAATCCTTCTGCTCTGGAAGATCAAAACAACCAAGATTCCCAGAAAGAAATCTTGTGTGCTCAAACACAAACGATGACACTTGCAACAAAACAAAACAAGACCAAAACTTTCCACAACAAGAGAGAATTCGAAACCGTAAACTTACTGCAAAACCAAGGACTGACAACCAGACTTGACTACTCAGGAAACACTTAGACTAGCAAACAAATATTCTCAGACAGAAAGACTTGAAAAAATCTTGGAAAATTAAGGTATACGCGACTGTGTCAATACATAGCTGTGTGTATATGGGATTCAGCCCAAAGAAACCTGCGTATACGCGGGCTCATATGGGGAAACTTGCGTACATACGCTACTGTAACCTGATAAAACTGCGTATATAACAGTTCATAAGAAAAAACAAAAAAGAGGTCTGAAGAAACTGCTCAGACTTAAAGTTTGAGTTCCTATAGGAATAGACAAATCAGTTACAGTAAGAAAACCAATGGCTGAGCCCTGATTGGCTTAAATTAACCCAAACTAGGAACAACAATACTATTGTCCCCAGTGGAGTCACCAATTCTATTGAGGGATTAAATCCCCTAGGGTTTTGGGTCAACACCCTAGCAGAGCGGGGGTTATCTATAGTAAAAAAACAAGCATTCCACACAACCATGATACTTAAATAAGAAAACTATGCGAAGAGAGGTGCACCTGAGGGTCCTTCATTCGGGTAGATCTAGCCAGGGTCTAAACCCTCTTGGAGTTCCTCTCGATCCTTGAATCTGCAAAATAGCCAATTCAAAGAATCACAGAAATATATGGACAAAGTATCATATAGAAATCAACTTCATAAGTTATTGAAAGATGGTTATTTATACATTGAAACAATTATTCATATGTAAACCATAACAATAACATCATATGCACAAAGAAGATTAATTTCGGGAACAAGACAAATGTTTCTTTATTCTAGATAACTAAAACAAAGCAAGGAATGATATCACCTGAATCTTCCTCTTGCTAGCTCCAAGCGAAACCATCCTCCGAGTTTGTCCAATCCCAAGTCTTCAAAATGCTCCTTCCATGACTCACACAAGGATATATCAACTAGTGAAATGACATCATAATTCAAGGAAACAAGGGTTTCCTATAGTGGGGGAAGTTCTGGAAGCACAGGGATCTTCATAATTGATCAGGGATAATCTCAGTAGATTAATTCTCTCTCTTCTCTCCTCCTTTATGACTTCCCATTGAAGCCTTTTTATACTTCTCCCAAAGTAGTTTTTTAGTTGGGAATTCGTTGGGAATTCGTTGGGAACAGTTGGGCCACGGGCACTAATAGGTAATCAACAGGTAAAACCTGTGATCTCCACCCGAAATTAAGGAGATTTAATTTTTTTAAGTGTTTTAAGACATACACGCAAGTTGGGTATACACTGACCCGCGTACACACACGTTTAGCTCAGGGAAATGTCGCGTACATGGAGTAAAACATTGCTTTTTAAGTATTTGGACCAATTCTGGAAGGAGGGGTTGCCTAGGCCATAAATGTAGAATCACAAATATCAAGAGTGAGATTTGGAGCTATAATAGTAACCAAACCGAAGCACGTTTCCAACGTACACAAGATGTGGCTAGCACATGAAAAAAATCCTATGAACTCACCAATAATGAAAACTGACACAGAAGCAAGGAATCCACCAATAGGGTCAAATGGAAACCGAGGTATTGCACAAATCCCAATGTGTGATAATGTAAGCTGACGTCGAACACAGGGGAAGCCACTCAGTCAAAGACACATAATATTGATCGATGTCAAGCACAAGGTCACCTATCAATGATGGAAATAGGGCTAGGGTGCGACTCTAGGTCTACTCTCAGAGCAATGGGTCAAAGTCGATAAGAGAAAACTCACCAGCAAGAATTCAATGGAAACCTTCTCAAACAGCACAAGCAAAGGAACAAATATTTGATGTGATATTGAACATAACTCTGGCACACTGGGTATGGCTGATTGAATATGAGTCAAGAGACACCGCAGAAATGCCGACTCAGGTTTACTTCCCTTAAACAAAAGCACAACTCAAATGTGATTGTATGGTAGCATATGATAACTTTGTATAAGTTTGTCATGCACGAGGCATAAACAAACTCTCCATATGATTGGAAGAGATAACTAACCGAAGGAGTACTGACTCAATAACAAGGTTATGGCTCTCCTAAGTCAAACTAAAGCCCATCCTGATGGAGGAAAGACTTATTTTGAGTGCTTTGTTCAAGGGCGACACAACTAACTCTTGTTGCCATCAAATATGGAAGTAAAGTCTCGTTCCCACTCTTTTTTGGAATATTTATTTTTGTCTTTTTCATATTTGAAAATCCTAAAAAGAATAAAAGAATGCCTATGGTATAGTGGAAAGAACGAGTGTCCAAATACAGATGTGCTAGTTCCTAGGAGGGGAACATTCCTATGCTCAATGCAAGGTGACAAAATTGGTCAATGAAACTCAAAGGAATGTTCTTTCCATAAGAAAAAGGTGTCAAGTTGTAGAGGCTAAGTGATTGCAAGGTTGATTTTGCAAAAAGACATGGTCAAAAAGTGGCTTATACACGAGTCCAAGTGAAGCTGGATTAAGGCCAAAAGGTACAAATAGTCAACATGCAATGAAACAGTATAAATCAACATGTGGGAGCCTCTAGGGTATAAAGCCAGAAAGATAGCGAAGAAGAAGGAGAATGAAGCTTCATTGCAAAAAGTCATGGCGGGACTAAAGAGGACTCCTGAGCCTACTCAATCTTTGTAGCATGGGAAACATATGTCAGCGAGGATCTAACTAGGAAGCCCATGTAAAGGAAGGCTCTACCATCATGTCATGATTTTATAATTCAGTGAGTGAAAATGGTTTTAAGGATCATAACACAATGGGGTCAACCCTAAGGCAACATATAGTAGTATGGAGGCTCGAATGCATATTGCAATGGAAAAGTGATCTTCCTTAACCTATATGCCAGTGATAAAAAATGATGCCTACCATGATGGGTCAGTGGTCATGGAATCGAAGCAGTAGAAAAAATCTCAAAGTCTTCAATTTAAACTGAAAGACAACCTATCCCAACACTCAAAGCCAAAAGGTCACAATGTTTATAAAATTATTAAAAATAAAAGATAAACTTTGTAAAAGTGGGTTTTTAATTTTTTTTTCAAATTACAAGTTATAAATAGACCTTTTGGCTCAACAAACCTCATTTGTGTTTTGAACAATTGAGAAAAGGAGCTTTGGAGCAAAGACCAACAACCACAATCCACCCTATTTCTCAGCCCAAAGAGTTACCAAACATCCATGTATTCTTCAAATTTGATCTTTCAATGAATTTACGTACATTTTCAAGCATTTTTTCAAATAATTTTACCATATAGATCTTATTTTTAGATTTTTACTCTGCACATACATGGGTTGGGAATATTGAAGTCGTGTATGAGTAAGCCCTATGCACAACTGTGTATGAAGTGAACTACATGTGCGTAGTGAAAATTTTCAAATTATGAGTTTTAATGGATAAAAATGCTTGAATTGCAGGATGACTATCACATGGAAAGAAAGAGATCATAGTGTTGTAGACAATGAAGTAATGAATGACCCACTGTCACTGGATGCATTAAGAGGGTGTGGATTATTGAAATTTTCAAAATTCCTAATATGAAAACAAACACAAGGTTGTTGGAGATGCTTGTGAATTACTGGGATCCAGGAGAGGATACTTTTGTGATTGATCAAATGCCCTTGCGAATTGAAGTAGAAGATATCTACTTCATCACTGGACTTTCTCGAAGAGGAGAGCCAGTTAACCTGCAAGGGAAGGTGGTAGCCTTAGCATAGATGATTATATTCACATATATTGCCCCAATAATAATGAGAAGGTAGGGACACAGATCCCAATAAACAATGTGGAGAGTCTACCCCTTAGAATTATCCTTTTTAGTATTGTGGGGTAGCAATTTCAGCTTCATTACACCAAGCATTGCGTGTTACAATGACCCTAGCAGTCGATTGCCTCACCACAGTCTTTGATTGGTGTATCACCCTCCTGATCAATCTGAAAAAGCAACTCATTTCTATCAAAAAGAGTAATACCAAACATTTTTGGTATGGTACCATCCTTTTCACTTTCTTCTTTGAGAGGATACCAAGGCTTCGATGCAAATTTCTCTCTACCATCAGTAGCTCGAGGGATACATATAGAGGTAGATGGGTTGATTTTGTTAAGAGACTAGTGGGTGGCAAGGTCCCTAGGATAACTTTTGATAACGAGTTTTTCCTTTGGTGGGAACAACAAGTCATTGCCATCGAGGACTACCCCTATGCAAGCATGGACTTCAGAGGGGATTCAGATCTAGTGCTTCCACCAGATGTTGCATGGGGTGCCATAGGTAAAAATATTTTTAAGTTTTTAAAGTTATTTGATTTTTTTGGATTTCAAAAATTATGAATTGAAATTATTTTTGATGAGACATAGATTCTTACAAAAATATTTGATCATGATACAGATGTGGGACTAGTAAGACCTACGGGTCTGCCCAAGCATGGACATCGTGGAAGAGACACGGATAGTGTCATAGCTGAGAGTGATAGACTCCTCCATACCGTACAGAGGAACTTGGATAGGTTGACTCACTAGGTACCTATGGCAGCAATAGAGGATCTACTAGAGGCTATGCAGAGATGCGTGGTAGGGGTACCATGAGATTGGGTGCGGCTCTTCTGACAGTTGGCTAATGCCATAATCTTCTTTCGAGAAGCACATCTGAGGCTGGACACATAGATATAGATTAGAGATGTCCATATTTTGATAGGCATGATTGGGCTTAAGCCCTAATTTTGTAGGACATTTTGTCCTAATTTTGTATAACATTTTGAACATAAAACTTCTATCTATATACAGATGGTTTCATGATGTGATGATCATATATAAAGATGATGTTTGATTATTATTTTTTTTAATGTGATGAATGATTAATATGCCAATATAATGCTTGATTAGACATGGAATTATCAAATGAGTTTTATGATCATGGAATAATAATAAATGTGATAAAATTAAATGATCTTTGTAATAAACACACTCTCAGAAATTGGCGATATAAATAAGGATCTCTCATGCGATAGATGTTGTTTAACTGAGAAACCACCAATTGTGAATCTAATTATAATACTAAAAAATCAATACCAAGATATATTGCTTTAGATAGTAGGTTAACCACAATAGTATATTCGAAAACATTATTTGAAGTAGGGTCGATACATATGCCTCTTGAAACCAACAACTGACCGGATGGATAGTAAATCACCCAAGCCATAGAAGCCAAATTTTGGGTATGTAAACTAGCACCATCGGCGAACCCTAAATATACCAAATCATCCATCGATACCTACCAAAGTAGATCAAAAATATCGATATCACTATGAAACCTATAGACAGATATGCACAAATATATACAATATCTACAACCAAGAAAATTCTAGGCAGAAACCTAGGCATAATACTTTTTAAGATAGAGCCCATTTCTAGGCTCTGACAACTTGTTTCCATCAAAATCAACCAATTCGTAAGCTCCCTTTTTAAAGACCTTTTTAACAATAAAAGGACCGTACCACATGGGTTTAAACTTACCTACCCCCAAGGCATATTTGGCTTGGTCATAGACTAGGACAAGGTCTCCTTCAAAGAAAACCCTAGGACGCACAACCTTATCATATTGCACTTTCACTCTTTTTTTATGACCTTCGTTAATTGTGGTAGCATCTCGACACTGCTCATCAATATGATCCAAATGAATGAGACATTATTCAAGACTATAAGTTTCTAGAAGAATTTCTACAACTAATTTAAGAGAAGGAATTTCACATTCCACAGGGAAGATCGATTCTAAACCATAAACTAGTTGAAAAGGAGTGAAACCTGTAGTAGTCTTAACCGACATCTGGTATTCCCAAAGTGTGGGATATAACATGATATGCCAATTGGATCGAGCCTTATTAATTATCCTTTGCAAGATAACTTTCAAGGATTTATTCACGACTTCCACCTTACCATTGTCTCAAGCATAGTAAGGAAACAAATAATCTTGCCAGAAACCCAACTTGTGAGCCAATTCAGCCATCATCTTATTCTAGAAATGACTACCATGGTCAATGACAATCTCCTTTGGAATACCGAAACTAGAAATGACTTAGTTGAAACGAAACAGGGTTGTTGTTTCACCATCATTCACAACAGTGGGCATAGCTTCGACCCACTTAGTAAAGTAGTCCACCGCTACAATAATATACTTATGACCCTTTGTCGAAGGTAGGGTACAAGTTGTAAAACCAATGCCCCACATTGTGAATGGACCGACGATAATAACAGGAAAAAGTTGGGTCGAATGAGCATGCATTTTCTGAGTATAAACCTAAGGATGGAATTTTTTGACCGCTTCAATACAATCTTTGAAAATGAAAGGCCAAAAATACCCTGCATGCAATATTTTTTGGGTTGTAGTGGTCCCAAATATATGACCACCACAAGCTCCACTGTGGAAATCATTCATCATTGACTCAACTTCTTCTAAGGTTAAACAGTGTCTAAGGATTGAATAAACCCCGCAACGATATAAAGTGTTACCGATAATAACACAATTTTTTGCTAAGTGACGCAATTTTCTTTTCTCATCCTTTGAAGGAGAGAGGGGAAAATTTGAAGTCTAAAGATATATTATAATATCTCCATACCAAGGATGAAGAAATAAGAAAAATGTGCTCATTAGGGAATCATTCCTCATAAACTATTTCTTCTTCACAAGGCAACTCTGAGATTAATTCTGCAAATACTAACGATTTCTTAGATTTGGTTGACAAGAACTTGACATCAAATTCTTGTAAAATAACAATCCATCTGTTATATTTTTCCCCAGTCACTCACCTACTAAGAACAAACTGAAATGGATTGACAACCGCCAAGACAAAAGTTTTTCTAAGCAGAAGATAGTGTCTAAGTAACTGGACAGCATGAATAGTTGCCAAAGCTAATTTCTCTACATGTGAATATCATAGTTCAGGACCTACCAAGCCTCAGCTTAGATAATAAATCACATGCTCACAGTGAGCATCATCTTCCTAAACCAGAACCATATTGATGGTTGATTCTGCTGCAGCGAGATATAAGAGGAAATCCCTACTATAACCGGGTGGACTAAGTAATGGAGCAGACGTCAATGCTTTTTTCAAAGCATCAAACGAGCAGTGAATGAAAGCGTCCCGTAGAAATGTAACTCCTTTCTTCAACAATCACATAAATCCCTTTGTAATCTCAGTGTAATTGACGATAAATATCCTTAAGAAAATGGATTTTCCATTTGAAGTTTACGGATGGTAGACGGGGGAGGCAACTGAATTATTCCTCAACCTTGAAAGGATCTACACGAATCCCTTCAAAAGATACGATGAATCCCAATAATCAACTAGATGTGATAGCAAAAACACATTTATTCGGATTCAATCAGATTTTATAAAAACGACATCGCTCAAAATGCAATCGAAGATGATGAGGATGATCAGTTCTCTTTCGAGAACGAGCAGCTAGGTCATCCAAATAAGATTCGATAATATGTTTGATATTGTGGAAAGCGTAGGACATATCGCTGAAAAGTAAATCCAACATTTTTAAGGCCAAAAGGCATCTTTTTTTATGTAAAAGTACCCCAGGGGCAGATAAAAGTTGTCTTATGTTGATCTTGAGGACAGATATTAATTTGATTATAACCTAAGAAATCTTCCATGAAGGACAAAACCTCATCTCTAGCACATTCATTGATAATCTGATCAATAAACAGTGTGGGGAAATTATCTTTAGGACAAGCCTTATTCAAATCCCTAAAGTCTATGCATACATGGATCGTTCCTTGTTTTTTATCAACGGGACTGGATTCGAGACCTACTCAATCAACGGAATGGGGTATATAAAACCCGCCTTGAGCAGCTTCTCATCCTTGGCTTTGATAGCTGCCGCTTTCCTATGGTTTAACTGGTGAAGATTTTTCTGTATAGGCTTCGCGTTCGTGTAAGTTTGATCTCATGTTGGACTATTGAAGGATCAATTCCAGGAATTTCCTCATAAGACCAAAAAACACATCACGAAATTATTTAAAAAGATTAGTATAGATTTGAATTTCTTCAGGGGAGCATTCGGCTTTGATGAAAACATTCTCGATTATATTGGGATTCCTAGAGATGTTCACTAGAATAGTTTCTGAAATAACAGACATGTTGCCTTCAGCAAAAACATGTGCTGGAGCCAAAGGGTTTAAAACTATGTGAACATCACCAGTCAACGAAGGACTAGACAAAATTGATTCTACTTCACGCAAGTCTGGGAGAAAATATGACCGATGATGCAAATCATCCCATGGTCTATCTATACCCGTCATTGCTTCTAGGATTGCTTCCTCAGATGGTAAAATAGTATCAAGGTAGTCCATAGAAGAAGTAGAGTCAAGAGTCCAAGTCGGAGCCACATCTCCATCCAATTCCTCTGGTGAAAGAGGAGTAGGATTGGAATCTGTAGTGTTAACAATAAATTGATAAGCAATTTCAGTTGTAGACATAAAATATGCCATTCCACCTACTTTCCCTGCTTCTAATGTGGTGGTAGAAGAGGGTAAGGGCCAAGGATCCGAAAAATAATGAGTTCTAAAGAACTCTTTTCGAGAAGGGGTCTTGGACGATGAAATGGAATTTATTCGAGCAATAGGAGAAGGAATATCAAAAGTACCCATCAATGAGGAATACATTCCAACTCCTAAATTATCAATAGGTTGCTTGGGATTATTCACCAAGGGAATGGAGGAAATAGAGGATGCATTGGATACTTTTAAAGAAGTGACTCCATCTAATCAATAGTAACAATTCTCCCTTCATGGGGAAATCATAGGATGTGAAATAATGATGATACAATGGCATCCATTTCATAAATCCAATTTCGTCCCAATAGAAGATTATAATCCAAATTTTCATCGACTTTTTCCACCTCTATATTGACCACTTGGCCCCCAATAAAGATGGGAAAGGCTGGAATAATTCCATGCTGCCTATGAGAATTACCATCAAATGCAATTAAGTGAGTAGGTGAAGGAACAGATTGATGAGATCTGATAACATTACAACATGAAATAGACATGATACATGTGGATTCTCCCTCATCAACTATAGTTCGAAAGATATTGATATTTAGATTTAATTTGGAAATCCATGTGATGAGGTAGTCTCTTCTTAATATTTGACAAGTCAAATGTAACAATAAGAGATTTTTTCAGATCTATGGCCCCAATCACAGTGAGCAGTGCACTCCTTTGTGATGGACATGACTGGAGTACCTCTAACAAAGACATCGCATGAGGGACTTGTGCCAAATATTCAACAATGGAGTAGTTCTGGGTAGCCTTGGCATTAGATTTAATCATCAAGTGTTTTGCAAAGCCTTTCAGCATCCGAGGTATACACCCAACTGCAGGCCTCTCAATATGAAGTGGCTCTAGAACATCAGAAGTGACCTTAGCCTTAGAGGATTCAATTTCAGCATAATCATGTGATATTGTAGCAACATCGACATGAGTACTCATCATATATACGTTTTATGGATTTTCCCCCTCTTGGTTGCCCCCTATGGGGTTTCCAGTACTGTCATTTACGCCAGCAAACATTTGTTTCCCTTGGGGAAAAGGGTTAGTTAGAACTGCCTGGGAACTAGAATAACCTTGTTCCACTAAAAAGCACTGAGTGTCCTAAATCTTAGGGCAAATATGAGTTAAATGGTCCCCATTGTAATTTGCAAGGAAACTTAACTTTCTTTTTAGACTCCTTTTTACCCTCCCCAATATTATTACTGGGTTTGTTCACATTACCCTTCCCATCCTTATCTTTCTTCTTACCTCATCCCTTTTTCTTCCCATCGTATTGTTGATTTCCTTTTGGGTTAGAATATTGGACAGCGTTAATAGTTGAAGGTTGAGAAGGCATAGACACTAACGGTGATGCCTGAATTGAAGAAGCAGTTTGTAAAGACAATTATTGTAATTGACTTAGTAGGTTAGCCATGCTACTATCGACCGATCCGAAAATCTTGTTGGCATGGGGAGCTGGCTTCGGTTTATCTAAATAGATATTAGATTGAAGAGCATCAAGCAAAATTTTCTCAAGAATCCCAAACTGAGAATATATAAGTTCTAATTGTTGGGCTCTAAAGATAGCATGTTCTTCAATGAATACTCCAGAGAGTGATACATCCTTAGAAATTTCTAAATGTAAATATTTTAAAAACCATCCGAGAAGGAATTCATTAGGAATGTAGGCTTTGATTAGCCTCTTCCTTCTCTTCCATTCCTGAATATGGTAAGAAATGTGAGTTGTTGTATCTTGTTGGAAACTGTCCAATATCTCAGTTCCAACATCATACCGAACAGGCAACTGAAAATGGTTCAAAAACATTGTAGCCAATTCACCAAATGAAGCAAAGGTAACCCCATTAAGCTCTATATACCATTTAGCATCATTTCCAGTTAAGGTGTGTTGAAACAATCTCAACCTGATTGAATCATCAATTAGGGAGTTAGATGAACACCATAAATGGAATGTTGTTATATGGTCAACCGGATCCTCCCCAGACTTTCCTTCAAATTTTGGAATATTCGATGGAAATTTGGTAGGAATCAGAGGCCACGCCAGATTATATCAGATGGGGTCGTTTGTCAGTTTTGAGAGATCTGAAAAATTTAGGTTTGCCAGGAATGGTAAGCGCAGAGGAGCTTAAGAATTCCACCCACTATGAGATAGATTTTGTTATGAAACTAGCTCACAAAAAGATAGAAAAGATAGATCAATGCCTTATAAATAAGCCTCTTCGAGGGGGCAACCTCCTTTACATTACACAAATGAACAATTCTTAGATGATTCAAATGAAAAAACCTCTTTTCTATATATAGGAGTCTAAGGGGTCACAATATAACCAAGCCGACCTAACAATAATAATATAAAGGCACAAAAATAACAATAGAGGGATTCTATGGGGCACAATAATAACAATATGGAGACAATAGGGGCACAAAAATAATAATAAGGGATACAACGATAATAGTAATGGGGGAATCACTAATATTATAGGGACCTAACAAATTTCCAACAGTATGAAAAGAATATCCTGGATTTGTAGAGGCACTAAGTTGCCAAGGATTGCTCATAGAAGGGACTGAATTGTAAGGAAAACCTTGTGGTACAAATAAATTCGGAGTTTGACCAACTCCTGTCGAAAAGTTACCATGATCAGGACTATTTCCCCCAAGCAAAGTATTAAAAGGAGAGGAGAATCCTTGGTAAGGATTCCATGCATTGGCGAAGGGAGAAAAGGCATGAAAGGAACTTACGGAGGAGTAAGGCATATTACCTTGTTGACCAAAAGAAAATTGATTCTTGGTTCCTAAACCACTAAAAGTAGTGTTAGTCCTCCCTTGAAAAGGATTATAACTTTGACCTTGAGTGGAAAAAGGAAGAGATCCTAAAGAAGGATTAGAGTGGGGTATATGACCACTTGGGGTATATGACCACTTCCAAAAAAGAAAACCCTGAAAAGAGGCTAAACCACTAGCCATGGAAGTCATAGTTATGGAAACAATTGATGGGATGGATAGAGGAACTGAGGGAATTACACTAGAAGTCATCCCAAAGGGGAAGGAACCAGTGTGGGAAGAAAAATCTTAGGTGCCCCCACTCGAAGATGGAATGGAAGTAGAACCAAATAATGCAGTACTAGGAGTGATAGTAGATATAGCAATAGTACCTCCTCCTTGAACTGAAAGAGGAGTGTGCTCACTAGTAGCACTCATAGACAGATCCATGCTCCCAACCGTGGCCATCGAAGGAAAAGGACAATAAAAACCAAGGCTTGTTGGCCTATGAGTCGGGGTCCCAACGTACAATAGAAGGTCTAGATAATTGGGAGGAAGAGGTGAATAAGGAGTCACAGTGACTCATGAATCTCTTCAACCTCAACTTCATCTTCCAAATAGAAGAGGACCCTAGAAAGGATAGGAGTATCCCCATCCAAATCACGAATTGCACTAGATCTACCCTGTGAAACTATATCCTGATGCATAGGATCAATCTCCGATTTGTTTGCTACTATTGATTGAAAATCACGAGTAGAATTACTCCTATTCCTTCTAGAAGAAGGCTTGGCACTTGTAGGTGAAAACCCACGAAGTCTCCTGAACCAATGAATTGGTCGATTAACCACTTTTAATTATTATGAGAACTTGTAAAGACTCAAAAAATTATAAAGCTATGGCAATCTAGGAGCAAAGAGAACTCACTAAAATGTCCCTAAAGATATAATCAATTAAGCTACTTTCAGGCATTTTTGCTCTGGGTGATTAGGATTGGACACCAAAATAAAAGAAAGCGATATAAAGGACCTTCCAAAGATAGTTTGGGATAATGATGGCCCAAGCCTACCAGCGAAGGTAACAAAAACAATTACGCTGACCTCCAATCAAAATCCTTTGTCAGTGCAAGTACACAAGCTTCACAAGGGCATACTCTAGAAGTAATAATGAGAGTGATACAACATCTGCCTCAGGTACCATGGGTATTCCCCCCCCGCAGTCACCTATGTGGTCCCTAGGAAAGGCAACTAAGGTCACCAGTTCGTATTGGTAGTTGGGCAGAACAATCTTTGGTCGGGATCCAACAAGTCGGAGAGGGGGTATCTCTCTTTCTTGCCTTCACTCACCCTCGTGCTTAGCTCCCAAAAGAGAAGAGCTTTCCCAGTCAACTTCATGACACTAGATTTCACTCTTTTAATCAACTTCTACATTTAAATTTAGAGTGGCCTTGGAGAGTTAACTCTCCACTCACCTATTCCAAGGCCCTAATATGACCTAGACTAGTTGATGTTACTAAGACAAATAAAAAAAATCTAGTTCATTTTAAATTAAGCACTTGATTTTAATGGCTTTTCTTAGTCAGGGGTAAAATGGAAGTGCAATTTTATGATGTTATGGATGCAAAATAAATCAATAGAAAACCTGGCTACATGCACATGCAACTTTTTTTCTTTCGATGAAAAGAGATTTCTACAAGGTTTTATGAACAAACTATGAAAGAAAAAATTCCTTTTTATTTTTCAAAACACACGCTCACACACTCAAAATCTACAAAAAGACTAAAAATGCTTACAGTGCAACTATCCTAATGCAAACTAAATTCTTAATGCAAGATTCAAAAGACTACTCTAAAAACAAGCAAATGTGTTTCTCAAAATGATTAAAAGGCCAAACTTGAAAAAAGGAAGAACAAATTCAATCACAAACTCCTCCCAAAATCAAGTGAATTCAACCTAATGAAAAGACTTCACACTTTGTGCAAAATGAATAAAATACCAAAAACAAAACCAAAAAGGAAAAATAAAGGCAACAAAACAATGTTTTTATCTTTTTCTTTTTAAGGACACAGAGTTTTTGAGAAAACAAAAACTACTAAAGGCTTCAAGATCAAATTCAAGCATGAAGAACCTCAAACTTCACAAGCCACAAATATCATAAGCATGATAAGACTTAAAGTGACAAGAGGCTACAAACTCAAATAAAATGATCTGAAGAGTAGCATACAAACTCCAGCAAACAAGAAAGAATTCAAGAAGACCAAGAAAAATTTTCAAGATTGCAAGAAAAACTTTCTCAAAAACCAAGAAAAAACCAAGAACACCAACTTTCAGGAAAGCAAGGCAAAGTAATGCAAAGGTTGGGTTATAAACGAATTGAAACCAATTCTCTGTTCCAAAGGCTCAGAACAGCCAAGAAATTCACTAAGAAGCCTTGAACCCAAACACAGAAACCAACACCTTACCAAAAAGAAAACCCTAGGTTGACTAGGTATTTTCACAAAGAGAGACAGGAAACTAAAAATCTACCAAAAGCAGGACTTTCCAAGACAATCAATGACTAAATAGAAGAAAAAACATAAGGCAAACACCTTTACTAGACTCAGCATTTGAAAAACTCAAATAAAACCAAGCATATGTGTTTGTGCAATGATAGACCCTTCTATATATGCAATTGTTCTCATGGAAACACACGTATACGCATGTTTCTTTGGACAAAAGCATGTGTATACGTGACTGTGTAAACTAAAACTCGCGTATATAAAAGTCGGTAAGGAAAAATAAAAATAAAAATTAGGTTTAATCCAGAAGATCATACTTTTTGCCCAAGCTACAGACAAATCAAAGATACTGAAAAAATAAGAAATCAAACAAGAAGGCCCTTATCAAGAAGAAACAACCCAAACTAGGAAATACTAGAAGTGTTCCCCAGTGGAGTCACCAATTCTATTACAGGAATAACACACCCTAGGGTATGGGTTGAGCACCCCAACATAGCAGAGGGCATACACCAACAAGAAGCAAACAAACAAGAAACCTTGGTACTTAAACTACTGAAGTAGGAAGAAGAAGCATTACCCTAAGGTCCTATGTTTGAGGTCATTCCTGTAGGGTCCAAACCCTCTGCTTCCCCCAATGCTTCAAAACATGCAACTCATTCACTAAAAGCACATATACTAGTAGTAGTTGAAAGCATGTTTATGATATAAATGTTAGATCATATAAGCATATAAGTATAAAACATGAAATCATACTTTAGTTAGATTAAAACATGAATTAAAACATTGAGCATAACATCAGGAACAAGACTTGGCTTCTTTATTGACGACTACAAAAGAATGTGGAAGAATACAACTTGATTCGTCCACAGATCCAAGCGAAACCTTCCTCCGGATCCATCCATCCCAAGCCTCAACAATCCTCTTTCAAACACATACACATGGATGCCATATAAAAGAGATGGACATTACAATGAATAAACAGGGATTTCCTATAGCTCGAAGTGCAGAAGGCACAGGGATAAATCATACTTGATCAGGGACAAGTTGGACATAATGTCAATATCCTATCTTTCTCTCCCCTTAGGCTTTCCCCATGAGGTGTATTTATATCACCTCAAAACAATTTTTTTAGTTGGGATATAGTTAGGCCACGGGCTCCTATAGGTAGGCTTCCACTGTAACCCGTAAACCCCACCCAAAAATAGGTATTTTATATTTTTTGCATATTTTAAATCATATTTGCAGGTTGGGTATAGTTGAACCCCATGTGTACATGTGATTTTTGCAGGGCAGAGTCACGTATGGAATTTAAATTAATGTTTTTTAATATTTGGACCAAGTCTGCAGGGAAAGAGTTACCAAGGCCATGACTCAGAGCATCAAGTATACAAAGGTGGTAAATGATGCTATAACAATATTCACTAACAATGGATCTTCAATGCTCAAGCTTCTATGGGATTTGGAAGCTAAGATAATATTCTAATTAAAAAAGTGCAAACATTTGAAATTCAATTCCCCACCTCCCCATGGAAAAAAAGTTATTTATTTTGTGATGTATTCTTTGATGCTTGTGGGTAGTAGAAGAGTAAAAAAATGAAAATGGACAAGGCTCACAACATGGATTTTAACCACACCAAACAACTTGGTAGGTAATCAAATGCACATCCCATTAGGCGAAATTAACATGATTTTGGAGATGACTTGAAGCTAGGAGGGAGAAGAAGGGGGACAAAGGCAAATAAAAATTCCCAAATATTTAAAGTGCCTCCAACTATCTTGGTGGGAAAGTTGAAAAATTCTAGCAATGGCTACAAGAGTGTTGGGACTGATGTTCGAGGTACAGATTTGGCATTTAGCACTATTTATTGAACCCTCCTAGACTCTAATAAAAATATCTAAAATGACTTTAAATCTATGAGCTACAATTGCCAATGTGCCCTTCGCACCCCTTGTCACCACCCCACCCTCCATTAGAAGAGTATCATTTTCAACTTGGGAGTGGTTAAGTTGTTTTAATCCTATTGCAATTTTGATGCCGAAAATGTTCCCTGTTTTGCACTCATGAGCAACCTTTTCACTAAAGGTATATGTCGTGATGATGTATAGGAGAGAGGAAAGAATACAACCTTGCCCTAGTCATCTTGAAGCTCTAGAGAAGGAATATGGGTGCTTGTTGACTAGTAGTGAAATCTAAGAGGAAGTAATGCAGGATGAAATCAAGTTTATGATATGTTCCCTAGAGCCAAATTTTCAAAGGACTACTAAGAGAAAGCTATGCTTGACTCTATAAAATGCATTAGCCATATCAATTTTGATGATCATCCCTTTCCCCCTCTTATTTTTCTAGAAATCATAGCTTTTTGGATAGAAATGATATTATCCACAATCTAACACTTTTTGGAAAAGTCACCTTGATCAAGGGAGATGAGTTTTGAAAGGAAAGGCTTTGAATCAATTGGCTATAATTTTAGACTGGAACTTATAGTAAAAATTTCACAGGGAAATCAATTTGAATTGTGAGAAATTGGATGGGTTAGAGTCTTTTGAGATAAAGTCTATGAAGGTGGAAATGGTGCTTCCCTCAAGACACATAAAACAATGAACATATTGGAGCATTTTAAAAAGGTCGAGTTTTATCATTTGTTAACATCTCCAATAAAATTGTGCAGAGAATCCATTGGGACATAGGGCTTTGTAAAGATTGAACATTTTCAACATTTATAATTGAGGGAATATGTCCTAACAATCGGTCCTTGTCTTGATTGTTCACATGTCCTGCTTCTAAGTACAATGAATCGAAATGGGTTGGAACTGCCTCTTTGATTTCCTTGTGTAAGGTGAGGATTTTTCCTTTAGTTACCTTAATCCCTTTAACTATTTTCTACCATAGGATTTCATTTGTCTATCTATGGAAGAATTTAATGTTCTCATTCCTAGCTTGAAGCCATGGGATTCTAAATTTTAGCATCCATTGTTCTTCTTTAGCATGCAAATATTTTTGGAAACAAAGGAAAAGTTTATTTTATTTAAGGAATGTATTATGTATGATTTGTTCATTGTCCATTCAATCTTGGATGGCTTCCAGCTCCATTTTATACCTACTTATATCTGATTCCAAAGAGTTGAACTCAAATTTTGCCTATGCTTTAAGGGCGTGTTTAACGACCTTATACTTCTACTCCCAAATGAATATAGGGGAGTACTTAATCCAACCCCTCTAAGCATGGAATACTATCTCAAAAAAGGTGGGGAATGGCACCAAAGAGGATTGTACTGAAAGGGGATAGGGTTGAGATTGGGAGATTTATGAAACAACAAGGAGATGGGGTGATGGTCAAAGTTGACCCAATGGAAGAAAAAGGAAGAGAGGGAGAATTTACGTTAAATAAGGGAGCTTGAGACAATGAACCTATATATTTTGATTGCAATGTGACTCAGAATTGAGCGATTATTCATCCAAGTAAACATTATTCTTATCTACTTAATACAAATAAGTTCAAAATGGGAGACAAGGGATTCCATCTTGAAATGAGTCCCTAACAATTCCACCTTCTTTCTTTTAGTTTGATTCTATTGTTGTATTTAAATCCCCTCCAAAGATGAGTTTAGTAGTTGAGTCTTAAATACTCATAAAGGAGTTTCAACATTGGATTTTTTCATGGTAATTGAGAGGCATACACACATTAATGATCTTAACAAAAATTCTAGAGGATAAATATATAAGACGTACCATGGACGACTTATTAGTGGATTGACTGGAAGAGAGTTGAAAAAGGTTCAAATTCCATAGGGTGCAAAGACCTCCTTAAGCACCACGAGAGCTAATTTCAAGTCTCAAGTTGGAGTGTCGTATTTGAAAGTTTTCATGAAGGACATCAAATTCCTTTAGTTTTGTCTCTTTGAGTGGGAGCAGTTGGAGATTTTCAATTTTTATAAGTTCCCTTACTAAGTTAAGATTGGATCTTTTGCCAAGCCCCTATAATTCTAGAAGATAACTTTCATCATTTATTGGGAATTCCTCCACTTGGAAGGTGATAGATTAATTGATTCCTCATTAATCTTGCATCTATCCCAAATGTCTTATGTAAGGAATTTTGGATTCCAAGTTTTTTCTCCTTATCTTTTAGCTTTTCTCTTTTGACCTTGTTTGTTTTGCACCTTAATTTCCTAGTTAGTTTGATTTCAATAACCTATTTGTTAGCTTCTTGGTAGGAACTATCACATTTATCTCCTTCCTCTGAGATGATTGGAATTTCTAGTTTTAGTTTTGTTTTCTTAAAAGTTTGGTTGACCTCTTCTTCATGATTTGATGCCATTGTCTCTAGGGAAGGGGAAAATTTAGCATCGTCCTTCAAGGAAGTAGCACCCATGTCAGTTATTGGTAAGGGATTAGGTTTGATCACTGGGGGTGGTGAATCCCCTTGATCATGAGAAAGGGATTTGTATCCATTAAAGATGGGATTGATTTGAGGACTAGAGGACCTATATGGATGGGATGGGGAGGTCAAGGAAGTCCTTTCCCCCATCTAAACCAGATAGGAGATTGTTTGTTGGGGTATAGAAGCAGGGGTTTGCTTGGGAGCCACCTTCTTCCTTTTTGGTTGCTGCCATTCAGAATTTTATTCTGATTTAGGGGTCTCAAGAGATGATTTTTGGATCAATTATTGGAAAAATGACCACATACGTGAGAAAGGGAATTGGTCATAGTCCACCGACTGTAGATAAATCAAAGAGCTGAGAGTAAATTGGACAACCTCGGAAGGCCCTTATCTAGGTCAAATTTCACACATATCCACACACATGATTGGAGGTTTTCATAATGTTAAAAATGATAAATAAATTTTCTTAAAGTGTTGCCTATGTTTCTAATTGTTTCATCACTCTAGTAGTGTAAGGGAAAGTAGGGCCGACAAACCCAGATTAGGACAATATATGAAATATCATTCTTTGGATTCAAATCTAAAGTTTCTCAATTTAGATACAAACGTCGAGAGCCCATGAAGCAAGTGCCACTTACAAAGATTAGAGGTTTCCAAGATTTCTTGATCCATATGGACACCACTTGAGGGGATGACCAGATCCTTGAGAATTGTCTAATCAATCCCTTTTTAGCAAGATGAAGGGCCAATTTTTGGAGTGTCAGGATTGGACATTGACCTTCAAATTTTCATTTTGTTTTTTAACAAAGTGATAGGGCCAAGATTTAGTAGAATTGGAAATGGAAGTGATGAAGGAGCAGAAGGATTCGATCATAGGGAAAGGGCAGGAAGCCACCCCATGTAAGAGTCAAAACTAGTGGGAGATGAGGGAAATAGGCTAGTGCTTGAAGAAAATCGGTGGGGGCGTCTTTTAAATTTAATTTTAAGTAACATTTTATTTATTTATTTTTTAAATCGTAAGAGAATTATATTAACTAAAAAGCAATGTATGGAGCACAAAAGTTACATCAAATTATCAAATTTGTTTGTTGGTTGACTTATGCATTCTTCATACTAGGCTTTAACATCAAATTTCTATCCTGAAACCACATTAAAATTATACAATTGAGGAGTGAAAGCCCTTAATTGTATAATTTTAAACACTACAAGGAAACGAACCTCTAATGGAGGTTTTTGCGGAAGCCCCTATAAAAATAGCCCAAAATATGTTTTTAACGGAGGTCACTAGTCAAGAGATGGGCGAGCGGATGTTTTAGCGGATGGTTTTTTAACAGTGCGTCTATAATGTGCGAACGCATCGGTGCTTTACTATACATAGAAGCATTGGTGCCTAATATAATATGGTGCACCATGGCAAGTTTATTTTTTTTAATACAAATAAAAGAATGGTGCATTAAATAAAATAAAAAATTGCACCGGTGTGTATACTACTTGATAGCAACAAAAAAGAGTTAAAATTACAAAAATTTCGATCGTAAAATCCTTTTTTCCCAATCCAGTGTTATATCGTGATGAAGACCCAGTGCTAAACAAGTATGATCATGTCTTGGTGCATACACAATATAGTGCATCATGGAATCATTATTTAAAACAATGGTGTGTCACCTATATCTAATGCACCAGTGCTTACACTAATTGATACCATCAGAGAAAGGTTAAATTTAAAAAATGTCGATCCTAAAATTCTTTTCACCATATCAATTTTATATCCATACAAAGCACCGGTGTTGTTCTTATACTAAAACGCCCCTGTGTGCCTTAACAAGAGCACCTCTATAGGGTTTTTAATATATATATATATATATATATATATATATATATATATATATATATATACATATATATATATATATACACATATATATATATATATACATATATATATATATACATACATATATATATATATACATACATATATATATATATATATATATATATATATGTATACATATATATATGTATACATATCTATATCTATATATGTATATATATAGATATATATATATATATATATATATAGATACAGATATATATATATATATATATATATATATATATATATATATATATATATATATATATATTGTATTCCCACAAAGCATCGGTGTCGTTAATGTGTTAAAACACCCTGATTTGTCTTAGAAAGAGCACCACTAAGGGATTTTTAATTTAAAAAAATCCATTGTTATATTCCCACAAAGCATTGGTGTCATTCATGTATTAAAACATTTTAGCGCCTCTTAATAAGAGAACCCCTATAGGGTTTTCAATTTTTTTTTTAAATGCGGTGTTATATTCCCACGAAACACGATGGTGTTCATGTATTAAAATGTCTTGGCACATCTCATAAAGAGCACCATTAGAGGGTTTGAAAAAAAAAAAAATTGGTGCTATAATTCCCACGAAGCACCAACGTGACTCATGTATTAAAAAGCCCTGGTGCATTTTAACAAGAGCATCGCTATAAGGTTTTTAATTTAACAAAAAAAATGGTGCTCTTATAAATAGTATGCACCAGTTTTGTTATAATAACGCATCGAAACATGGTTTCAAACAAAACAAAAAAAACCTATCAATCGTAATCTCATTTTTACCATTTACAGTGTTGTAAAGCTCTGAAACACCAGTTCCACTCTTGCCTCACGCAAGAGGCCTGACGTCAGTGCTTCTTTTGCGCACCATCCTTCCATATCATGCTCAGTGCATGGATTTCCAATTTTCTCAAACAGTGGTGAAATTTGTTTTTCTCATTTATGTGTCAACTATGTCTCCCCGACAACCAAATGTCTAGGTAATTTCTATGTTTCTCTCTAATTTATTGTTTTAGTGGATTAGAATTTAAAAATAGGTCCAAAAATCCATTTTTTAAAATTATTTTTCTCCTACACAGTGCATTCGACAGGTTCAGCTCGCACCAATAGCAGTGCACCTTGTAAATTTACAAGGTGCACCGCAATTCAGTGTGTGAACCTAATGCACCGTGGTGTTTTTGGTGTGTTTCATAAATTATAATGCATCAGAAAAACTATAAATTGTACGTCGGTGTGCACATTTATAGGTTATGCTCGATGCATTTATATTTACCAAACACATCGCACACATAATATTAAAAAAGTATAGCTCGGTGCATTCGATAACATGAACGTTTCGTACTAGTGCATAAGGTTGTCTCGACACACAATGTTGAAAATGTACATACGTGAATCAAAATCGGTTCATCATATCTATGTAAACAATGTTGTCATTTTTATTGTGTTTGATAGCACACTAGAGCCAGTGCATCACTGTTTTTTGGGCACACTTGGTGTAACAGCCTATTAGGTCCCTATAATACTAGTGATTCCCCCATTACTATTGTCATTGTATCCCTTATTGTTGTTGGTGCGCCCCTATTGTCCCCATATTTTTATTATTGTGCCCCATAGAATCCCTCTATTGTTATTGTTGTGCCCTTATATTATTATTGTTATGTCGGCTTTGATTATATTGTGACCCCTTAGACTCCTATATATAGAAAGGAGGTTTCGTCATTTGTATCATTCAAGAATTCTTCATTTGTGTAATGTAGAGGCTTCCCCCCTCGAAGAGGCTTATTTTGAAGTCATTGATCTTATATTTTATGAGCTGGTTGCATAACAATTGGTATCAGAGAGTTGGATTCTAGGGTTTCGTTGCTTCAAACAGGTCATCGTGTTATTTTAGCTACAAATTTTTTTCTACGACGTTTCAAAGGTTAAAATTAAAACCCATTTGAGCCGAAATACATTTGAACCTCAGGTAGGAATTGTAGATCTTTTCTCTCTATATTTTCAGAGATATGATCCAAGGAATTTAGGGTTTTTGAAAGCTCCTAAATTATATCTAAAACGGGTGACCTAGGGAAAATCATCATAACTTTCTCTCTGATTATTACATTGAAATTTAGTAAAAATTTACAAAAATAGGACCAACTATAGTTTTCTATGTATCGGTTTCACGTCCCAAGGTTGAAACAGTGATACGTGGAACTTTGTACAAGTTCGCTCTATTGAACCAGTCTATAATCAGGTCATCATGGGAGATTTGGCATAACTCTTCCTTAGAGAATCCAATATTGATCAGACTTGTGGGGTTGGAAAGAGGACTTAGAGGGCTACCACAGGACAAAATTTCAAACCATCGAGATCCAAAATTACAGAGATATAATAGATTCAATATCGAGCTCCTACAAAGCGAAAAAAGATGTGTAGTTTTATTTTTTTATTTTGTATAAGTTTGGTTTGAAAAATTAGTTTGAAGGAATTCAAAGGGCATAGTGAAGAATAGTTATCATTAATTGATTCCCTAGAAAAAGAAAATGGAAACACCTAGTAATAAACCTGAAAGCTCTAGCATGACTAATGAAAATGGGGAAGAAATGCAACATTATATATCAAAATTACAAGACCAAGTGCAACAAAAATCACTCTCGCAAAAAGTAACAGAAGCTAAGATGGATGGTTTAAAGAAAGGCGTGGAAGCTAATATGGATGGCGAGATGGATGGCATGAAAGCTAAGATGAATGGTGTGGAAGCTAAGATGGATGGTATAGAAGAAAAACTTAAAGGAAACATGGAAGATTTGAAGATAGATTTGAAAAACATTCTACAAGAAATGCTTACTAATGGGGAAAGGGTAGTAAAGGAAACTCATGATGAGAATAAAAGAAATGTTAATAATGTTTTCATAGACTCTAACTATGGATTGAAGACCCACCATGTTCCAAAGATCGATATGAGGAAGTTTGATGGCAAGGATCCGTTAACATGGATACTATAGATGGACCAATATTTCAATCTCCATAATCTAAAAAACTCACAAAAGGTACGCATTGCAACTTTATATTTGGAGCCAAATCAGTTTGTATGGTACTGATGGCTTTGCTCTCGTAAACAAGTTATCACTTGGGAAATTTTTATGGAAGAAATGGTAGCACATTATGAGGATACAAAAAGCAACACCTTTTTTAGCCAATTGATAAATCTCAAACAAAAGGGTTCAATGATGGATCACATTGAGGACTTCCAAAAATTGAATATAAGGGTAAAATATAGTCTAGAGGAGCATAGGATTGATGTGTTCATAGGGACTTTAAAGGATAACATCCAACATGAGTTTCACCTATGGAACCTGATTCATTGGAGAAGGCATTCAAGTTGGCAAGAAAAATGGAAAGAAAAAAATATGGAAACGAGGAAGCCTACCACTCACAACTATAAATATGGAAGTGTTTTTGCTCATATCCTTCCACAACCTACAAGGTTGATACCACAATAATTGGAAGAAAAAAATCAAAAGGATTTTGTTATAGTTGTGATAGAAAACACACCAAAGGTCATAAGTTTGTTGAGAATAAATTATTTTACATATATTATGAAGAGGAGAAATAAAAGGAACAAGAAACATCAAAATAAGAGGATATACACCAGGAACAAACCCTAGAGAAAGAATAAATGAATCTGAACATATCTTTTAATGCATTATCCGAAATCACCAGTCCTCAAACTATCAAGATAGAAAGACATATCAAGAAGAAAAAGGTAATAGTGTTGATTGATTCGGGAAGTACCCATAATTTTATTCATTGTAAGATAGCTAAGGAATTGAATTGCTTCCTATATCTAGCACCAGAGTGTCAAGTGATAGTTGCAAGTGGAGGAACCATAAATTTCTCTGGAAAGTGTCATAATATCCAGCTATCCATGGGAGAATATGTATTGAATAGCCCAATGCTTTCCATTCCGATGGGTGGTGTTGATGTTGTACTAGGAGTCCAATGGCTACAATCTTTGGGTACGATAGATTTTAATTTTCATGAATTTTATTCGGAAGGAAAGAAAGTTAAATTAAGGGGTATCACAGGGAAACCAAGAAAGATAATTAGCTCTAACGAAATGGCAAAGCTTCTAATGAAAGAACAATGAGGTGTAATTGCACAATTATGTTCACTAGAGGTTCTGACATCGAAATCATCTATTTCTCCATATCTCAAAAAAGTCTTGGAAAATCATTCCAAGGTATTTGAGACTCCTAAATCCCTCCCACCTATTCATGATCATGATCATGCTATTCATTTGATTCCAGGAAGTGCTCCTCAAAACTTCAGGCCTTACAGATATCCCTATGACCAAAAGAGTGAAATTGAACATATGGTTACAGAAATGCTAGAGGCTGGTATAATTCAACCTAGTCAAAGTTCTTTCTCTGCTCCAATAGTATTGATGCACAAGAAGGATGGATCACAAGCTCACTATTAAAGATAAATTTCTCATTCCTATCATTGATGAAATATTGGATGAATTGCATGGATCAATTTACTTAACCAAGTTGGATCTTTGTTTAAGATATCAGTAAATCAGAATGAAGACTGAAGACATTCCGAAAATAGTATTTAGAACTCAGGAGGGTCATTATGAATTTTTGGTCATGCCTTTTGGCCTTACCAATGCACCTTCTACATTTCAAGGTTTGTTGAATTCCATTTTCAAACCCTTCCTTAGAAAATTTGTGTTAGTATTTTTTGATGATATACTAATCTACAACAAGTCTTGGAAGGATCATGTTCAACATGTTGACCGGGTGCTCAAACTATTGGAGGAGAAACAATTATATGCAAAAAGCTCCAAATTTTTTTGGAGTACAAGAGGTGGAATATCTGGGTCATATTGTATCTCATGAAGGTGTTAAGGTAGACCCTAGCAAAATTAAAGCCATTAAGGAATGGAAAATCCCCACATCTATAAAGCATCTACGAGGATTTCTCGGTTGACAGGGTATTATCACAAGTTTGTTAAGAATTATGGGAGAATAGCAACACCTCTAACAACATTGTTGAAGAAAGATGCATTTTCATAGACTCCAAAAGCAACAAAGGCCTTTGAACATCTTAAAGAGGCAATGTGCCAAACACCGGTCATAGCTGCGTTGGACTTCACAAAAAAATTTATTGTGGAATGTTATGCCTTGGGAAATGGAATTGGTGTTGTTTTAATGCAAGAAGAAAGACCCATTGCTTTCGAAAGTCGTCCAATAAAAGGAAAATATTTACACAAAGTTGTTTATGAGAAGGAAATGTTGGCAACACTACATTCACTTAAGAAATGGTGACCCTACCTAATGGGAAGACTCTTCAAGGTAAAAACAAATCATGATAGTCTTAAATACTTTTCAAAACAAATATTATCTTCAGAAGAGCAGCAAAAATGGGTCAGAAAGATGTTGGGTTATGACTTTGAAGTCATCTACAAATAAGGGTGGCAAAATGTTGTGGTAGATGCAATCTCAAGAAAGGATGAGGATGTGGAAGCATTGCTTTGTGTCATTTCTATTATCCAACCAGGTTAGATAAACGAAGCAAGGGATGAATGGAAGAATGACGAAGAAGTGTGGGCACTCATTCAAAAGTTACAACAAGACCTAGTACATATGATACATTTAGCTGGAAAAATGATTCATTATGGTACAAAGATCACTTATACCTATGTAAGAATTCACAACTCAAACAAAATATTCTTATGGAATTGCACACCTATCCCTTAGGAGGGCACTCAAGATTTTAAAAAACTTACCACAGGGCTAAGAAGGAATTTTTTTGCGATGGCCTTAAATCATATATTCAAAAGTTTGTGGTGGAATGTTTGGTTTTCCAACAAAATAAAGTTGAAACAATTAAGACCCCAGGTCTATTACAGCCTTTATCCTTTCCAAGCCAACGTTGGGAAAACGTTTCAATGGATTTTATCACAGGTTTACCCAAGTCCGAAGGAAAGAGTGTCATCATGGTGATAGTTGACAGACTTACCAAGTATGCACACTTTTGTGCATTATCACATCCATTTAAAGCTAGTACAGTTTCTCCTGCATTTATGGAAACAATTCAAAAGATGCATGGAAACCCAAAAATTATTGTAAGCGATAGAGATCCCATTTTCACTGGAAATTTTTGGACAGAATTATTTTCTTGTCTTGGTACTCAATTAGCTCATATCTCATCTTATCATACTCAATCTAATGGGAAAACTGAGATAGTAAACAAATATTTTAAAGGATATCTTTCTTGCTTTGTATATGATAAACAGACACAATGAGTCAAATGGTTGCCTCTGGCTGAATGGTGGTATAACACTTCCTTCCATACTATAGCAAAAATGACCCCATTTATGGCACTTTATGGATATCATCCACCGTCCATCACATCATATTTAAGAGAAAAATATAAGGTTCAAGAAGTGGAAGATCACATCGAGCATCAACAACAAGTTCTCCAAATCTTAAAGGATAACCTCACTTTGGCGCATAATAGAATGAAACAACAGGAAGATCAACATCGCAGTGAAACAAGTTTTGATGTAGGTGACTGGGTATTTCTACGGCTACAACCATATAAACAAATTTCCCTCAAGAAAGCTAAGAAGGATAATAAATTATCACCAAAGTATTATGGTCCGTACAAGGTATTGCAAAAGATTGGTACTATGGCATACAAATTGGAGCTTCCTGCAGTTTACTGAGTGCACCCATTTTTCCATGTTTCATGCTTAAAGAAGGTTATAGGTGACAAGCTCCCAGTTCAAACAATATTACGAGAACTTAAAGAGGAAGGAAAAATCATATTGGAAGCTGAAGCAGTCACAGAAGAAAGAACTCGGTAGCTATGAAATCAATCAATTTGGAAGTATCTCATCAACTGGAAGAACTTACCTGCTGAATGTTCCACATGGGAGGATGAGAATTTTATATAGAAGCATCTAGAACTACTCAAGAATTTAGGAGAACACTTTTTTGAAGGAAAGTGGCATGTTAGGTCCCTATAATAGTAATGATTCCCCCATTACTATTGTCATTGTAGCCCTTATTGTTATTGTTGTGCCCCTATTGTCCTCATATTGTTATTAGTGTGCCCCATAGAAGTCCACTATTGTTATTGTTGAGCCCTTATATTATTATTATTATGTCGTCTTTCTTTATATTGTGACCCCTTAGAATCCTATATATAGAAAGGAGGTTTTGTCATTTGTATCATCCAAGAATTATTCATTTGTGTAATGTAAAGGAGGTTGCCCCCCTCAAAGAGGCTGATTTTGAAGTCGTTGATCTATCTTTTCTTCTATTTTATGAGCTAGTTTCATAACACAATCGTGGTGAAAATTCCATGTAATAAAAGTTAATAAAGGAAAAATAATAACCACGGTTGATGGGACACTTATTCCAAGCTGAATGTTGGGCAAAATCCTAGTGATGGGGATCACTTGTGGTTGTTTAATGACCAAGGAAATTGGCAAAGGCAATGGTTAAGGATTTGGAAAGGCAAAATGGAAATTGGCACATTTATTTTTGAAAATAATGGAAATTAGGAGAAAAGGGAGGTGAAAGGTCATAAGTTACATGTGAGGAGGAAAATGAAGAAAATAGAGGCCTCATTCATAAAAAGGCTTCTGAGGATCAATTGGTAACCTTTTGTCAGTTTAGTGTTGGAGCTCTCTCATTATTTTATCCTCTCTGGTACTCTTGGAAACTTAGAGTTTTCTTGGAGCACTCTTGGAGGTTGTGGCATACTTGGATTCTTGGAGAAAGAAGGCAAAAGAAGCATAGGAAAGCACAAGAAGGCATCGGGATTAGCAACTACATCATGTTTTCTTGCAGGTACCGAGTTGCATGTATGTTTTCTTCACTAGTTTTGGCATGCATGGCATGTGCATGTGGATTGTTGGTTGTGATTTGTCATTAGCATGAAGGATGGGCAGGATTGACTATGGATTTCCTAGCCTTGCCATTTCCTGGATATCCATGGTGATTGTGGGTTTGTTTTCCTTGCTTTGTCTTGGTTGGTTCTCATGTTTCCTTAGCTTGGGTTGAGTTACTAGTCCTAGAAGCCCTAGTTGGACAAACACTCTGGAAGCCCTGTAATAGCTTGGGTTGAATTATTAGTCCTGGAAGCCTTGGTTGGACAATGCTATGGATGCCCTTGGTGGGTTCAGTTACTAGTCCTGGAAACCCTAGTTGGACAAATGCTTTGAAATCCCTATATAAGTTCTGGTTTGAGTTACTCGTCTTGGAAGCCTTGGTTGGACAAACACTCTGGAAGCCCTGGAAGGCTTGTATGGAGACCAATCTAATGATGGTTTTGTGATATTTGACCATGAGGTGGAATCACTGCTTGATGGGTTGAGGTGGATGGCCTCTAGAAGCCTTGGATGGTTTTTGATTGATGTGTTCTATGAGATCCAACATTCATGCTTGGAAATGTCATGGGGGTGAATGGCTGAAGAGAGATTTGGCTCAACCATTCTAAGGTCAAGTGGAATGTGGAAGTCCTATCTCGGGTTTGGATTTGCATCATTAATGAAAGGTTATTTCTCTTTGTATTTCTATGAGTATTTTGATGGATTATATGTGGTATATATGGTTGTAGTTTCATGAGAATTTGTGTTGCTATTATGTTGGTTATATATGTGTTTTATGAAAACAGCTATATATGGTTCTCATCATGTTTTTACTTGTAAATGAATAATCAATGTATTTATGACCTAATGGATGGAAGGGTAGTTGATGTGTTGAGGCATCAATAATTCTTAGCAATTCTCAGTTAAGTATGAGGCCCCTATGCTCATAATTGTTCTTTACGCCTAAAGATTACATATTCGTGTTATGTTTGACGAAATGCCTATCATGGCTAGTAAGGGTCTAGTCAACGTCTTAAAAAAGTATTTGCTTTAGTACTATCACTTCCATGTCATTTCATTATCCTACAGACGTGATCCAATTATGGGCAGTGACTTGGGCTCTCGGCTTGAAAAAATTGCCTCAAATCCCAAGGACGTTGACACATCACTGATAAAAAGAGTCTCTAGATGTTGGCAGGTAGGCTTGTGAGAGTGACTAGAGGTCCTTGGATGCTAGCATGCAGTATGAGAGTGACTAGGGGTTAATTTGTCCAAAATCTCAATGGGACCCAGGGGCAAGATGCTGAAAGTGTTGGTATGGTTCTCAGGGGTCCTGTAGCTGATGGTGAATGTCTGTATGGTGTGTTTCCATCGGTTCCACTTCCTTAACATGAATTTTGAGGTTGAATCATAGCATAGTGACTTCTTGTTGCATGTTTACCCCATCTAGCTGGTTGCTTGGGTAGATGTGGGAGGAGGGTGTTAGAGAGTGGTATTAGAGCATGGTTCACCCCTCGGACTAGATGGGCTATGTGTTGGTCATGCATGCATGTCAATTGCATGTGTCTCTCTCACACTTAAATTCCATGTGTTTGTTACATTTGCATGATGTTGATCATTGTTGTAGTGATGTCGTCATGTGGAAGTTGATGTAGTTATTGTGGGATGCATTGTTGTGAGTGTATGACTAGTTATATGTCATTATACGTTGATTACATGTATCATTTGGTACGCTTGGTTACATTCTTGTATTTTTGGTTGCATATATCATTCTTGTATGCTTTTTTACCTTCTTTCATGCTTGGTTACATATTGCTACATGTGGTTACAAGTGTTGTTCATTTATGCTTGATTGTCTGGTCCATATTTATGCTTGAGTGTTGTTCGCATGTAGGCTAGTGTATTGTGTAGATTGTGGTTGTGCATTGTCCACATACATTGGTATGGGTTATGTTGTCATGCATAAAGTCATGGTATGTGTGGTTACATATTACTTATGCATGTTAATGTTTGCATGTGGTCATGTGTACAATGATGTAGTGGTTGTTGTCATGCATGAGGTTGTAGTATGTGTTGTTGTTAAGGTCATGCATTAATGACTGGACCCTAGCTAGAATGGCAATTGCATGGTTATATGCTTATGTTTTATGTTTCTATATGTTGTCATGATTATGTTATACATGTATCATGTTGATTTGTTGATCTTGTAGACAAGGTATCCTCCCCGAGCTATACTAAGGTATGTTGGTTTATTGTGATTTGGTTTAGGTGATATGATATACCTTGTAAGAAGAAATATCAAATGGCTAGCAAGATGGTTGACTAGAAAGACTCTCCCAATGAATCATAAGATCAATATGGTGTTGGGAACTCTTCTGATTTGTTAGTTACACTAAGAATTTTGAAGGAAGAAATAAGGAGTTGTAAGACAGATAATGACAGAATCATACATAATCATACAAGCACAAGAAAATCTAGTAGAAGTAAATGCAGTGATACTTTAGATTTTGTCTGACTTGTAGCAACAGGGACCACTTTGGATCAGCCATGAGTAGGAGGACAAAACTAATGGGGCATATGGTAGTAGATCGCATGGTCATCACAGATCAGATAGAGATAACACGGTTAGATATGGAAGATTGTTGGACACTCCGGATAGGAGAGGGGATAGACACAAGTATTATACTAGTTCTGATTTAGATAGGCACTATGATCATCATCGGTATCATCCTTATAGGAGGAGTGATAAGGGGTATTTTCCAGATGATTTTAAGAAAGAAAATCCACCTACCTTTGATGGAGAGGTAAAGAAATCAAAGGATGCATAGGCATGGTTGCTAGGCATGAAGAAGTTATTCAGGTTGCATGATTATTCAGAGAACATGAAGGCTCGAGTAGTTATATTCACTCTCAAAGGTAAAGCATACATTTGGTGGGAAGATGTGAAGAACGTCAGAGGTATAAATGAGGAAGAATTGACTTGGAGAAAATTTGAGAGGCTATTCAAGAAGAAGTATATGTCAAAGAGATGCTTTGATGACAGGGAAAAATAATTCTATGAGCTAAAGATGGGGTCTATGACAGATGATGAGTACACTAGTAAGTTCTTGGAGCTACTAAGGTATGTGCCTTACCTCAAGGAGGAGAAGGCTAAGATTCAAAGATTCATTAGTGGATTACCAATTGCATTCAAAGACATGATTGAGTTCAATGATCTTAGATCATTGGAGGAGGCCACTCGAAATCTAAAACATTGTTATGAACAATCGAAGTGCAAATATGAGACTAAGCCAAACTTGAAAGGTAATGCAAAGAACAAAGGAAAATGGGATAGGAAGTGAGCAAGACCTTAGGATATGGATGCTAAGGAGAATGTTGCACCACCTAAGAGGTTCAATGCATCAGATAGAGGATAGGGACATCGATCTAAAGAGCAGAATAAGGATGGAGGTTGGAAGCCTATAGAGTGTTGGACTTGTGGAAAAGATCATCACAGGAGAGATTGTCCGCAAAATCAGGGTGGTAGAACTTAGATACATAGTGAACATGAGGCACAAACTATTGGGGATGTTGGCCAAAGTATTCTGCGTATCTATGCACCATTGGATAATGAACAGGTAGATCATCAAGCATCTATCATTGAGATGGACAGTAGGCTTTGTGATCAAGTTATTTCTATTTTGATGGACCCTAGATCTAATTATAGCTATGTTAGTCCTAACTTGGTGGATAAGTGTGGTTTGAGTAAGGAATTGCATGCAAATTCTTAGTTAGTGCAGTTGGATATAGATACAAAGAAGTCAGTTCGTCATTGGTTAAGACCTTGTGCATTTGATTTGAATGGTATGCCTACCGCAACACATTTGTATGTATTACCATTGGGATCATATAGTATGTTGTTGGGCATGGATTGGTTATATCTTCATAGAACCAAAGTGGATTGTTATGACAAATCTATTGAGTGCTTGGATGACAATGGGGAACCACGAATCTTATAGGGTAAGAAGAAATCCACATCAGTTAGGATGGTGACAGCTATGCAAGCAAAGCGCAATCATAGGAAAGGGTGTAAGTTATTTGTAATGCATATTTCTAGTGACAAGGGTAAGGAAGTTGAGGATGCAGATGTTTGAGCAGATATCCAGATTTACAACAATTTAATGATTTATTTCTGGAGTATATTTCATAGTTTCCACCTCACAGGGAGGTAGACTTTTCTATTGAGTTAGTGTCAGGGGCAGCTCTAGCATTAAAAGTACCTTACAGGATAAGCACACATGAGTTGGTAGAGTTGAAGCTAGAGTTGAAGGAAATGTTGGACAAGGGATACATTAAGTCAAGTGTATCACCATGTGGCACACTGATATTTGTTTGTGAAGAATAAAGATGGAAATCTCATATTATGCATTGACTACAGGTAGTTAAACAAAGCGACTATCAAGAACAAGTACCCACTACCGAGCATTGATTACTTGTTCGATCAGTTGAAGGGGGCAGCAGTGTTCTCGAATATTGATTTGAGATCGGATATCAGTAGGAGGAGGACATCTACAAGACTTCATTAGGACCAGGTATGGGCACTATGAGTTTGTTGTAGTTCCATTTGGTTCGACTAATGCTCTAGCTACATTTATATGCTTGATGAATAATGTGTCGTGTATGTATTTGGATAAGTTTTTTATTGTGTTCATTGATGTCATATTGGTATATTCTAAAAATGAGGAAGAGCATGTCAAACATTTAGCAATAGTGTTGAAATTGTTGATAGAACATCAGTTGTATGCTAAGTTTAGCAAGTGCAGTTTCTTTCAGACTGAGGTACATTGCTTGGGGCATGTTGTCTCCAAGGAGAGCATTGCAGTAGATCCATAAAAGATAAGAGCCATCATGGAGTGGGTAGCTCCTAAGAATGTGGATGAGGTGAGATATTTCATGGGGTTGGCAAGGTACTACAGGAGGTTAATTAGGAACTTGAGGAAAGGTAAGAAATTTCTATGGACAAAGGAGTGTGAGGCTAGTTTTGAGTAGCTTAAGCATTTGTTGACACATGCACCAATGTTAAATATTGCAAATCTAGATAAAGAGTTTGTAATGTGCATAGATGCTTACAAGATAGGACTTGGTGGAGTCCTTCCGCAGGATGGACAGGTGGTATTCTATGAGTCACGGAAACTAAATGAGAACGAGTAGAATTACCCCACACATGACCTTGAGTTGGCAGTGATCATACATGAGTTGAAGATGTGGAGAAACTATGTTCTGAGCACAAGGTTTACATTGATGAGTGATCATAGTGGCTTGCGGTATCTATTTGACCAACTGAATCTGAATAGTAGGCAGACTCGATGGTTGGCTACGATCAGTGAGTTTGATTTTGAGATTAGATACATCAAAGGTAAACAGAACAGAGTGGTAGGTGCTCTTAGAAGGCGAATACATGTAAATCACTTAGCAGTTATGAACTCCTATGGGAGAAACTTACAGGACAAGATCTTGCAGGCAGGTCAGTAGGAGGTCAAATATATGGATATTATGCATAGGTTACAACAGAGTACATGTACAAGTACATGTGGTATTACAGGTATAGGTACATGTACAAGTACATGTGGTAGTACAGGTATAGGTACATGTACAAGTACAGATGTAGGTGCATAAGATGTGGATTATTGTCTTACAGCGGATGGATTGGTTAGATTCCAAGATAGGATATATGTGTCAGATAACAGTGATCTCAAGAAGGTGATCTTGAGACGATTTCATGTGAAACCATTTTTAGGTCACCCAGGTTACCAAAAGGCATTGACAACAGTAAAGAGATATTACTATTGCATGAATCTGAGGGATGTAGTAGATTTTGTGGCTAGATGTTTCGATTGTCAGTGTGTGAAGGCAAAGTGTAAACATCCAGGTGGACTACTACAGCCGATTTTGATTCCAGAGTGGAAGTGGGAAGTCATTTCCATGGACTTCATCATAGGGTTTCCGAGGACAGTGAGGCAACATGATTCCATCATGGTTATTGTGGACAGGTTGACAAGGTTGCACACTTCATTCCAGTGAAGCCTACCTTCTCAACTAGTGATATAGCACAATTATTCATCAAAGATGTGGTTAGATTGCATGGTGTTTTGAAGAATATTGTATCAGACAAGGATGCGAAGTTCACTTCCAAGTTTTGGAAGGAGTTATTTGCAAGTTTTGGCACGAAGTTGACCCTCAATAAAACTTATCATCCGCACACAGATGGATAGACAAAGAGGGTCAACATGATATTGCAAGACATGTTGAGGATGTATGTGATGCATCAACACAAAAAGTGGGAAGAGTATCTTCCACTAGTAGAGTTCTCTTACAACATTGGGTATCAGGAATCTTTGAGGATGAGTCCATTTGAGCATTATATGGGCGAAGTTGCAATACTCCTATCAGTTGGAGTTATCTAGTTAACAGGGTGTTGATTGGACCAGATATGTTGGTAGACATGGAACAAGAAATGCAAGTAAACAAGAAGAATTTGAAAGCAACAAAGGATAGGAAGAAGATTTATGTAGATCGGAACAGGTTGGTCAAGGAGTTCCATGTTGGGGAATAGGTGTACTTGTGCATCAAACCAAAGAAGAGCTCATTGTGGATTGGATCATGTGTCAAGCTAGCACCACGATTTTGTGGACCCTTCAGTATTATTGAGAGGATTGAGACAGTAGCCTATCGAATTTCACTACCTCCGACAGTGAAAGTCCATGATGTTTTTCATGTGTCATTTCTTAAGAAGTATGTTAGAGATGTTGATCATGTGATTAACTAATCCGTATTGTAGGTGTAACCAGATGGATAATTCTAGTCAAAGCCTCAGTGTATATTGTAGAAAAAGGTGCTCATGCTCCGGAACCAAGCAATCGAGCAAGTTAAGGTGCAGTGGAAGCACTTTGGGCTTGATGAAGCTACATTGGAGATCGCAAATTAGATGTGGGCTATGTATCCTTCCTTGTTTGTTATTTGAGGAAAAGCAATTTGGTATGGTGTTTTGGTATATGTTTGGTGATGTTTTGTTATATGTGCATATGTATATGGATGTAAATATCACCATGAGCTATGTTATAAAGCTCCAATAAGCGATATGTGTGTCATGTCATTATGATGTTATGTTGTTATGTTTTCATGTTGGTTTTCTTCTCAACAAGTTGATCATTGTAAATATTGCATCGAGCTAAGTTATAAAGCTCCATCGATAGTATATTTTTCTTACAGCAGTTTTGTGGTTATAGGTGTTGTTGAACACCGAGGACGGTGTTCCCCCAAGGGGGAGGGTTCTATAACAGCCCTGGTGAAAATTCCATGTAATAAAAGTTAATAAAGGCAAAATAATAACCATGGTTGATGGGACACTTATTCCAAGCTGAATGTTGGGAAAAATCCTAGTGATGGGGATCACTTATGATTGTTTAATGGCTAAGGAAATTGGCAAAGGAAATGGCTAAGGCTTTGGAAAGGAAAATTAGCATTTTGGCACATTTATTTATGAAAATAATGGAAATTAGGAGAAAAGGGAGGTGAAAGGTCACATGCTGTATGTGAAGAGGAAAATGAAGAAAATATAGGCCTCATTAATAAAACTTATGAGGATCAGTTGATAACATTTTGTTAGTCCAGTGTTGGAGCTCTCTCATTATTTTCTCTCTCTCTCATACTCTTGTAGACTTAGAGTTTTATTAGAGCACTCTTTGAGGGTGTGGCATACTTGGATTCTTGAAGAAAGAAGGCAAAGAAAGCATAGGAAAGCACAAGAAGGCATCGGGATCAGTAGATACATTAGATTTTCTTGCAGGTACGGAGTTGCATGTATGTTTTCTTCACTAATTTTGGCATGTATGGCATATGCATGTGGATTGTTGGTTGTGATTTGTCATTGGCATGGAGGATGGCTGAAATTGACAGTGGATTGCCTAGCCTTTCCATTTCCTAGGAAACCATGGTGATTGTGGGTTTGTTTTCCTTGCTTTGTATTAGTTGTTTCTCATGTTTCTTTATCTTCAGTTGATTTACTAGTCCTGGAAGCCCTAGTTGGACAAACGCTCTAGAAGCCTTGTAACAACTTGGGTTGAGTTATTATTATTGGAACCCTTGGTTGGACAAACACTCTATAAGCCCTTAGTGGGTTGAGTTACTTGTCCTACTCTTGGAAGCCTCGATTTGACAAATTCTCTAGAAGCCCTATATAAGTTGTGGTTTGAGTTACTAGTCCTCGAAGCCTTGGTTGGACAAACACTCTGAAAGCCCTGGAAATCTTGGATGGAGACCAATCTGATGATGGTTTTTTGATGTCCAACCGTGAGGTGAAATCTTTGCTTGATGGGTTGAGGTGGATGGTCTCTGGAAGCCCTAGAAGGTTTTTGGTTGATGTGTTCTATGAGATCCCACTTCATGCTTGGAATATGGCACGGGGGTGAATGGCTGAAGAGAGATTTGGCTTAGCCATTCTATGGTCAGGTGGAATGTGGAAGTCACATCCCGGATTTGGATTTGCACCATTAATGAAAGGTTATTTCTCCTTGCATTTCTATGAGTATTTTGATGGATTATATGTGGTATATATGGTTGTAGTTTCATGAATATTTATGTTTTTATTATGTTGGTCGTTATGTATATGTTTTATGATAGCAACTATGTATGGCTCTCATCATGTTTTTACTTGTAAATGAATGATCAATGTATCTATGACGTAATGCTTGGAATGGCAGTTGATGTGTTGGGGCATCAATGTTTCTTAGTGATTCTCAGCTAAGTATGAGACCCCTATGCTTAGAAATGTTCTTTACACCTATAGATTACATATTCGTGATATGTTTGATGAAATTACTAGCATGGATAGTAGGGGTTCAATCAATTTATTAATCAAGTATTTGCTTTAGTAATGCCACTTCCATGTTATTTCACTATCTTGAAGATGTGTTCCAATTATGGGCAGTGACCTGGGCTCTAGGCCTGAAAAAGTGGCTCAAATCCTGGGGAGGTTGGCATAGCGCTGACAAAAAGAGTCTCTAGACACTGGAAGGTAGGCCTGTGAGAGTGACCAAAGGTCCTTAGACATTGGCATGCCTATAGCATGAGATCGACTGGCGGTTAAGTTGTCCAAAAGCTCAGTGGAACCTAGGGACAAGCTTCCTCAAGTGTTGGTATGGTTCTCAGGGGTCCTGTAGCTGATGTTGAATGTATGTATGGAGTGTTTCCATTGGTTCCACTTGTTGGAAATAATACTGAGAGGGGGGGTGAATCAGTATTATCTAATTCTTTTTCAATATATTTATACTTTGAATTATTGTATGTCAGTACCATAAAATAATGAGCATGAACAAGAAAAACAGATAGTCACACCAAAGAACACCAGATATAAGGTGGAAACCCAATGTGGGTGAAAACCACCTGCTACAATATGTCTCTATATTCTTTCAATTAGAAACTCCTTTTACAATGATTTTGTACTGGTGCAGTCCTTTACCAGTACGCAGGCTGCAACCTGCAGAGAGCTACAAATCTCTCTCCTGGAAGGGAGTTACAACCCCCTACTTCTTTTCTTTTAAGGACCACTTTTCATAAATTTTCAGACTGGATCCATGAACATCAATCAATCATCAAGTATATCTGCATCAAACAATCTCCTTTTCCCAATTAGCACTGAATCAAGTAAACACTTCTCTGACAGCTGTACCCAGAACACAGTAACAGTAACCACACACCAAATTCTGAACCCAGAATACTGCAGCAATAGACAGAGGCAGCTAGATCATAATTTAAAGATATACGCTACTTCAACAACCTGAAACCTGCGTGCAGATCTATAAAGGATAATTCCTTCTTTCAAATATTCAGACACTAATTAACCCAGATTGTCAGATTTATAGATCAAGCATGCGCCTCATATAACAGATCAAAATCATACAAAGATACTATTATTCAAGCATAAAGATTATGACCCATCAATAGAACTTATCCTTCTTTATGCGCTAAGGTTCCTCCTTCATTCAGATCCAGATCTGCACCATAACCCAATCACAAATATTTCAGATCTAGCACTTATTAGATATTCAATTCATTCGATGATTCTTTGCCAAATGATCTTCTTCCTCTTATATAGTCTTAGGCCTTTCACAATACCACGGTCCAAAACCATAATAACACAATACCACAGACCCAATACTTGGGATCAACACTTTTGGATGCAATACCACGGACCAAAACCATAGGATCAAAAACTGTCGGACTAATACCATGAACCAACCATGAAAGTGCGTGAGATCAACACTTTTGGATGCAATACCACAGACCAAAACCATAGGATCAAAAACTATCGGACTAATACCATGAACCAACCATGAAAGTGCGTGAGATCAACACTTTTGGATGCAATACCATGGACCAAAACCATAGCATCAAAAACTGTCGGACTAATACCATGAGCCAACCATGAAAGTGCGTGAACTTTTCTCTTCATGAAAGGAACTTTTCTCTGCATGAAAGTGCGTGAACTTTTCTCTACATGAAATAAACTTTTCTCTGCATAAAAGTGTGTGAACTTTTCTCTACATGAAATAAACTTTTCTCTGCATAAAAGTGCGTGAACTTTTCTCTACATGAAATAAACTTTTCTCTGCATAAAAGTGCGTGAACGTTTCTCTACATGAAAGAAAATTTTATCTGCATAAAAGTGCGTGAACTTTTCTCTACATGAAATAAACTTTTCTCTGCATAAAAGTGCGTGAACTTTTCTGCACTATAATTTATCATCTGAGATGAGTGGGTTGCCATCAAGTACAACATATGTATCATAATGCCAACAATCTCCCCCTTTGGACTTGATGGCAACAACAACCAATCACTCTCCCCCTTTGACATCAAGGGCAAAGGGCAAACCAAGATAATCTCTTTCCTAGAGAAACATTCTACTGCCCATACTCCCCCTGAGTATCTGCTGACATCTCTGAAAGAGCTCCCCCTTTGTATATGCCAAGGTGTACCACTCTGTCCATGCTTCCTCTGAGTACATGCTGAAGTCTCTGCTCTACTGAAGTGTGTTGTTCATGCTCCCCCTGACTATAAGCAAGGTCAATAACTGATAGCAGCAGCATCTGATAATCACCATAAATGACCATGAAAGAGATAGAGACATATTGCAGCAATATTCCTTCTGTCCTTCCTCCATAATGCCAACAATGCATTATATGCTCCCCCTGAACTTGTTCCATTCGATCTTTGACCAATCCGCAACTCAGCAAATGTACGCATATACCCCATATGAACCTTGCTTACAACCAACAATCAAAAGAGAGTCAACAACAAGATGATGCATCAAAAACCCCCAGCTTTTGCCTGAGGTATTCAAAGGTCTCCCTGGGCAATGGTTTGGTGAGTATATCAGCAACTTGTTCCTTAGAAGGAACATACTCCAACTTGACCTTTTGTTCAAGCACTTGTTCTCGGAGAAAGTGATATTTGATTGGTATGTGCTTGGTCTTTGAATGCATGACTGGGTTCTTTGAAATGCTGATTGCACTTGTATTATCACATAAGATGGAGATAGGTGGTGTACAAGTGATTTGAAAATCTTGCAAGGTCTGCATCATCCAAAGGAGTTGAGTGCAGCAAGATGCAGCAGCCACATATTCCGCGTCAGCTGTAGATAAAGCAATTGAACTCTGTTTCTTGCTGAACCAAGATACTAATCAGGAACCCATAAAGAATGCACCACCACTTGTGCTCTTCCTGTCATCCACGCTTCTGGCCCAATCTGCATCTGTATAAGCATGAAGTGTGAGATCTGTATCTCTAGGATACCATAAGCCATAGTTTTGAGTCCCTTGAAGATATTTGAAGATTCTCTTCACTGCCTGAAGATGAGTTTCCTTTGGATTTGCCTGAAATCTTCCAACTATTCCCACTGCATGCATGATGTCTGGTCGGGTACTTGTCAAATAAAGTAGACTTCCAATCATAGATCTGTAAGTTGGTTGATGCACTGCTGCTGATTCATCATTTGCACTGAGGTTACATCATGTGACCATGGGTGTACATACTGGTTTTGCTTCTTCCATACCATATTTCTTCAAAATCTGCTTGAGATACTTGGTTTGAGACAAGAAGATCCCTCCTTCATTTTGTTGGATTTGCAAACCAATAAAATATGTCAATTCTCCAAGCAAGGACATTTCGAATTCTTTCTGCATCACCAAGGCAAAGCTTTGACTCATAGATTCTTCATTGCTGCCAAAGATAATGTCATCTACATACACAACAAGTATTAGCAATTTGTCATTTTCAATTTTTATATAAAGATTGCTATCTGCTGATCCTTTTGAAAAACCTTGTTGATGAAGATATTTGTCCAAACGATAGTACCAAGCCCTTGGAGCTTGTTTAAGACCATAGAGAGCCTTTTTCAATCTGCATACAAGATTTGGATCATTTCCAAGAATGAAACCATCTGGCTGCTCAAAGTATACTTCTTCTTCTAAGTCTCCATTCAGAAAGGCTGATTTCACGTCCATTTGAAATACTTTGAACTTTTGAAAGCTTGAGAGAGCAAGGAACATTCGGATGGCCTCAAGTCTTGCAACAGGAGCAAAAGTTTCTTCAAAATCTATTCCTTCTTGCTGCACATACCCTTTACAAACAAGTCTGGCCTTGTTTCTAATTACTTCCCCATTTTCATTCAACTTATTTTTGAAGACCCATTTTGTCCCTATAACATTCTTATCCTTTGGTCTAGGAACCAACTCCCAAGTGTTGTTCTTTTCAATCTGCTCAAGTTCTTCATCCATTGCTTTGACCCAACATTCATCTTTGCATGCCTCTTTTACATTTTGTGGTTCAGTGGATGAGAGTAATGCCAAATAGCTTGAAGCTTCTGCAATTGTTCTTCTTGTTTGTACACCTGCTTCTTTTTGCCCCAAAATCTGAGATTTTGGATGATTCTTCCAAACGTACCTAGATGGAGTCTTCTCTTCTACCCTTATCTGTTCCTCTGGTGCTTCTTGAGGTTCTTCTTCTTCATCATTCTGTCTTTGAGGGTAGTCTTCATCTTCTTCGATATTTTCATGATTTACTTGCCTAGGAATGTATCCTTTTTCACCAACCACTACATCAATGCTGTCAACAATTCTTCCAAGTCTTTTATTGTAGCACTTATATGCTTTGCTGTGTGGAGAATAACCAAGAAGAATGCCTTCATCTGCTCTAGGTTCAAGTTTGCCAAGTTGCTCATCAGTATTCTTAATATAGCATTTGCTCCCAAAGATTTTGAAGTGTTTTACCGAAGGAGTCTCACCATACCAGAGTTCATGAGGAGTTTGAGTGATGTTCACTCGGACATTTGTTTTATTGAGAATAACAACCGCGGCATATGCAGCTTCACCCCAGAAAGTTGCAGGAGTTCCAGACTCATCAAGCATAGCACAGGCCATTTGTTGGACTGTTCTGTTCATCCTTTCCACCACTCCATTTTGCTGAGGAGTTCTAGCTGTAGAGAATTCCCTTCTTATACCATGTTCTTCACAGAAATCGAAAAATTCATTTGAGGTAAACTCCCCACCTCTGTCGGACCTGAGGCACTTAATTTTGTAACTTGATTCATTTTCAACCAAGGCTTTGAAGGATTTGAATTTTTCGAATGCTTCGTCTTTGTGCTTCAAAATTCCTAACCAAACAAACCTGGAGAAATCGTCAATGAATAATATCAAGTATTCTTCTCCTCGAGGTGACCTCGTCCTGAAAGGACCACATACATCTGTATGGACTAGTTCAAGAGGCATGCTGGCTGATCCTTCCTTCTCCGGGATGTTGGTTCTGGTTTGCTTACCAAACTGACATGATTTGCATATAGTGTTGTCTGGAATTTTGATATCTGGAAGACCACGAACTGCCTGATATTTGCATTCCTTCCTTATTTGTGAAAAGCTTAGATGCCCCAACCTCCGGTGCCATAACCAATGTTCATCATCCTTGCTCAAATAGCATTGTTTTTGTCCTTCTTCAAATATGTATAGATTATTTGGAGTTCTTCTACCTTTGATCACTGTTTTCCCTGTATCAAGATCACAAACGCTACATCCATTTGATCGAGATATTACCTCGGTTCCTTGATCGCACATCTGACTGACACTCAGAAGGTTATGCTTCAAGCCATCAACATACAAAACATTTCCAGCTTTGACCTTTTCTTTTAACTGAGCTGTGCCTTTTCCTTTTATAGCTACTGGAGTATCATTTCCAAAAGAAACTTTCTTTCCCTTTTCTAAAGCAGAATATGATTCAAGTTTTTCTTTATCACCTGTCATATGCTTCGAACATCCACTGTCGATGTACCATAGATTTTCCTGTCCCTCTGCATAAAAGGCTATCCCACATCTTTCTAATTGTGGTTCCTTTATTCTCCATGTTCTGGTGCTTGAGGCTTGTTCCTTTGTCTGCTGAAATCTTCTCTTGCATTCAGAATCTTCATGACCGAAGTTACTAAAAATAAAACATTCAATTTCATTTTCAAGAGCCGAAAAGTTGTTATAGATCCTTTTTGTAATCCCAGTCATACTTCTTTGTTTTTGAGATTCTCTAGTCATGATTGTTTTATATGCAACACATTGAACTGCTTTGTGACCAAAGTTATGGCAAGAGAAACATTGGCCATTCAAGAAACTTCTGCGGTTATCAAATCTACCGCCCAAATGATTGTAATTCTTATTGTCATCCATTCTTGAAGCAAATTGAGAAGATTTTACCTGTGGCTGGTTGTAGCTTTTGTTCATCCTTAAGACAGATTGCCTCTGGTTTACCTGGTAGTCTTTGTTAGTTCTTGATGTAATTCATCCCAGCTTTACCTGGTGATCTCCATTGTGCTTTTGCTCATTCCTTCTTGCTGCATCAAGATAACTCTTTGAGGTGGATGCTTGAGATGTTTCTCCATTATACCCCAGACCTGTCTTGTTTAGCGGAGAACGTTGTACATTGATGATCTCATCCAGAGTTTCAGATCCTTTGACAAACTTAAGATTAATAGTCTTTGTTTTCTCAATTTCTTTTCTAAGGCCAACAATTTCACATTCTAACTTTTCAAGAAATTTTTCTTTTTCATCAATTTGAAATTGTAGAGTATCAATGATCACATTCTTTTCTTCTATACATGTCTTGAGTCTAGAAATCTCTTCATAAAAACTATCCACATCTATAGCATCCATGTAATCATCATCTTCAAAGGCCATTAAAAGTTTATAGTCATTACCTCGTTCATCTTCATCACTATTTGATAGACCATCACTGTCTTCATGAGTGTAGTAGCTTTTCTTATTTGCATTCTGTTTCTTGTTCCATTTAATAGGTTCCTTTCCCTTGTCGATCTTATCCTTATGAGGACATTTGGCAGCATAGTGACCTACTCTTCCACAAGCAAAGCATTTGAAGGGTAACTTACCTCTGAACCGTCCAGCACCCCGTTGAAGATTTCTAACAAAATTTGATTCTTCTTCTTCTTCTGACCCATGTCCTGATTCATAGTACTCTCCTTTACCTGAAGCCTTGAAGGCATCTTCTTTCCTTTCAGATGGACCTCCTTTTCTCATTTCATAAGCAGTTAGAATTCCATGTAGTTGTGACATTTTAAGATGTTGTAGATTCTCCTTTTCTTCTATAGCAGAAACTTTAGATTCAAACCTAAGTGACAAAGATCTTAGAACTTTTTCAACCACAACAGCCTCTTTTATTTCTTCACCCAAATTTTTCATACAATTAACAATCTCATCACGAAGAAAATAGTTAGCCACTTTCATCATTATACATCTTGATATTTTTATATTGAATCCTGAGGGTTTGAAGTTTTGCACGTTTTACCTGATCATCTCCTTCATAGCTCAGAACAATCTTGTCCCATATTTCTTTTGCGGATTTATATTGCATAACTTTCACAAATTCTGATTGAGATAGAGATCCTAGAAGAGTATTGACTGCCTTTGCATTTGTTTCATATTTCTTCTTCTCAGCTGGATCTGTAGGAGTAGCTGATGGAAAAGTATACCCTGTTTCTACGATGTCCCAGACTTCTATGCCCAAAGATTGAAGATAGGCAGTAACTCTTACCGTCCAATACACGAAGTTTGTCCCATCAAAAATCGGTGGCCTGATTGATGCTTCCCTCTCGTAGTTGCTCATGATGATAGATCTTCCTTCAAGCGATCAAGCTCCTTCAGAAGGACCTGCTTTGATACCAATTGTTGGAAATAATACTGAGAGGGGGGGTGAATCAGTATTATCTAATTCTTTTTCAATATATTTATACTTTGAATTATTGTATGTCAGTACCATAAAATAATGAGCATGAACGAGAAAAACAGATAGTCACACCAAAGAACACCGGATATAAGGTGGAAACCCAATGTGGGTGAAAACCACCTGCTGCAATATGTCTCTATATTATTTCAATTAAAAACTCCTTTTACAATGATTTTGTACTGGTGCAGTCCTTTACCAGTACGCAGGCTGCAACCTGCAGAGAGCTACAACTCTCTCTCCTGGAAGGGAGTTACAACCCCCTACTTCTTTTCTTTCAAGGACCACTTTTCATAAATTTTCAGACTGGATCCATGAACATCAATCAATCATCAAGTATATCTGCATCAAACAATCTCCTTTTCCCAATTAGCACTAAATCAAGTAAACACTTCTCTGACAGTTATACCCAGAACACAGTAACAGTAACCACACACCAAATTCTGAACCCAGAATACTGCAGCAATAGACAGAGGCAGCTAGATCATAATTTAAAGATATACGCTACTTCAACAACCTAAAACCTGCGTGCAAATCTATAAAGGATAATTCCTTCTTTCAAATATTCAGACACTAATTAACCTAGATTGTCATATTTATAGAACAAGCATGCACCTCATATAACAAATCAAAATCATACAAAGATACTATTATTCAAGCATAAAGATTATGACCCATCAATAGAACTTATCCTTCTTTATGCGCTAAGGTTCCTCCTTCATTCAGATCCAGATCTGCACCATAACCCAATCACAAATATTTCAGATCTAGCACTTATTAGATATTCAATTCATTCGATGATACTTTGCCAAATGATCTTCTTCCTCTTATATAGTCTTAGGCCTTTCACAATACCACGGTCCAAAACCATAATAACACAATACCACGGACCCAATACTTGGGATCAACACTTTTGGATGCAATACCACGGACCAAAACCATAGGATCAAAAACTGTCGGACTAATACCATGAACCAACCATGAAAGTGCGTGAGATCAACACTTTTGGATGCAATACCACGGACCAAAACCATAGGATAAAAAACTATCGGACTAATACCATGAACCAACCATGAAAGTGCGTGAGATCAACACTTTTGGATGCAATACCACGAACCAAAACCATAGCATCAAAAACTGTCGGACTAATACCATGAGCCAACCATGAAAGTGCGTGAACTTTTCTCTTCATGAAAGGAACTTTTCTCTGCATGAAAGTGCGTGAACTTTTCTCTACATGAAATAAACTTTTCTCTGCATAAAAGTGCGTGAACTTTTCTCTACATGAAATAAACTTTTCTCTGCATAAAAGTGCGTGAACTTTTCTCTACATGAAAGAAACTTTTATCTGCATAAAAGTGCGTGAACTTTTCTCTACATGAAATAAACTTTTCTCTGCATAAAAGTGCGTGAACTTTTCTGCACTATAATTTATCATCTGAGATGAGTGGGTTGCCATCAAGTACAACATATGTATCATAATGCCAACACCACTTCCTTAACATGACTTAGGAGGTCGATTCATATTATAGTGGCATCTCATCGCATGTTTACCCCAGCTAGTCAGTTGCTTGGGTAGATGTGGGAGGAGGGTGTTACACTCGAGATAGTTTTTTTCTTTTTAATTAAAATTTATAAATACATTTTTCATTTAATAAAAAAAGACTATGTTTTATGTGTGAAGCTGATGTAATATATATGTCAATCATGTAGCAAAGACATTAAAAGAGGGACCAACAGCGGGAGAAGACGAAAATGGCATACCAATACTATGTGGTCCGACCATGGGAGGTGTTAGGGTCCTATAATAATAGGATTCATAATTTTGAACTGGATGTGATTAAGTCTTGTAATATTGTACATACCTTTTCTTTTTTGCAAATGTTTTCCATATTAAAAAATTAAAAAATGTAAAGAGGGTATGTCCTAAAAGAAATATCAAAGGACAAAAAAGAATAAGAAAAGATAAAAAAAATTGAAAAAAATATGAACCCCAAAAAAAAACAAACCATGAAAGTGTGCAAGTCCAAGTGCCACTACTCTTTACTTTACTATCTAAAATAATGGTTGTGTGTAGCTTGTCGTACATGCCACAACCCATGATAGTCAAATTGTTTAATCTTAACTACTTCATGCTTTAAATTTCCTATTTATAGTTAGAGAATAAAGATCTAGCCAAACATTTTAATCTTGGCAGATCAGTAGATAGGTAGAGAAATAAAAGGAGCTCGTCAGTTTAATCTAAGCCCTTGGAAGATATAAGGTTAGAAGTAGATAGTGTGTTTCATAAAAGAAAAATGAAAGAAAGGGTTTTCTACTTTAAATGCACCCAACAAAGTGAACAAAAATGTTAGGGTAAGTAAAAGGGTAAGTAGAAGAAAGGTTGTAGAAATACAAGCTATTTGAGGCATAAGCATATCTATCATGCTTAATCATGTGTTTCAGTGTGCAGGAGCAGTTATGAAAGTAAAAGGATGCTCATAAGCTTATTTGGTTAACTTCCCCTTCCTTTCATCTCACCCCCCACTACATACTTGCTAATTTCCCCTTTACCCCATCATTTCTTATTAAAATACCCTTTTCCCTTCATTTTCACCCTTGCCCCTTGGTTTCAAAAATTCCCTAGCAAATTACCCTCCAAATTCATTCCCCTACCCAAAAAACCCTTTTTCCCTAGTGTGAAAACCTTTTTCCCCTTTAAAAAATCACTTTACCCTTGATAAATTTCCCTAAAAACCCCAAAAAACCCATAAAACCCTTTATCCTAAGTTTTATCCCCCCCTCGCATTACTTTATTAACTCCGCTACAATATCATTTTCCTGACAAAACTTTGGCCCCACTTCATAAACCCGCATTACATTTTAACCCCGCAATTATCCATTAATTAATTATACTTAAGTGAAATTATTTCCCCAAGCCTTGCTAAATGTCTCCCCCGTCTCCCACCATGCAAATCTACCACGTGATGGTCGTTGGATCTTGCACCCTCAGATCCTATGACCCTTGGCCATATCGTGTCCACCCATCTCCCGACCTTTCCCAGCCTAAGAGCACGCGATATGGGCAGTATTGCTCGGGCCCCCTTGGGTTACATGGAAACACCGCATTAAGTCGCGTGCTCTTGGGAAAATACCACCCATCGCTCAAAAGCGGTGCGATGGCTCCCTAAACCACCTCCCTGCCGAAAGCAAAAACTGTCACTATTCCTTACATGAGTTTCCACACCAATTTTTAACCGTTGCCGGTTAAAAGGCTGCAGACCCCCATTTTCACCATTTTTGCTCATTTGCTCTACAAAAGATTCCTAAACATTCATGCGCAAACCCGAGCTTCTGCAACTAGTTCTGACCACTAATTGCCTCTTGAACACACTCTAGAAGCCCAATTTAGCTCTCCAATGCATGATTGAAGCCACAAAACCCTCTACAGCCACCATTCAAAACCAGTTTGCATCTTGAACCACAAATTCCAGGTATTTCAACAGAGAACCAGAACAGCCCTCTCAGTTTAAAACATATAGTGAATTCAAGAAATAATTAATTGAATTTAATTGATTTCCCTTTGAATTGAGAGTATTTCCCCCTAAAATACCAAAACTCCTATCCTGCAAACTGCCAATACCCTATCTCTAAACTAGACACATTCAAACTTCACTTCTAGAGCTGTATAAGCCCAATTTCCACATTTTATCACAAATATGGCTACCCAGACCTCCCTGGATGTCAGACCTGTATCAACCCCTCACCTGGACATTGACCATTTGGCCCTAGCAGACAGGGATTTCCAAATTAAAGACACTGCTACTCCAGGCCACCTTCTGCAAATCCACTGTTGGAGTAAGGATAGGTTCCTAAACCATATAGATGACATTCACCTTTGGGAGTCTAATTTACCCAAATACACATTCCTAGAGGTTCACCCATTCCCTGATATTGCACACTTTTGTCATGCCTGCTATATCCCAAGCCAAAGGGCTATAGTTGCCCCAAACCAGGAATTGCTATTCACCATTACACCAGAGTCTATCAACCAGATGTTGCAAATCCAGCCTAGTCCTAATCTGACCCCTTTGTCCATTGGAAACCTATTGGACTTGTACATCACACTAGACCCAGTCAAAATCAAGCAAATTTTCCAGAATTTCATCATTGAAGAGTGCCATACTCCTAAAGATACTCCACCCTATGCTGCCACCTTCTTTTCAGAGACTGGCAGGCACATAATAACCATGCTCTCATGCATCCTTGGATATACCACAGATGAGCATGTGGATGAGGTCATCTTGGCCTTCTTGTCCATTTTTACTCTAGGCAAGCCTCCTACTATCATATTTGATTATGCTCAGTTCATTGCAGACAGAATGCATGAACAATTCACTAGACTGCCCATTGAAAGAGTTTTCAAATACTCTTCAGTGTTGTTTCATATGTTCTTGTATTACCAAATAGATAAGTTCCCTTTGAGCATCTAGAAGCTAGATACCAAGGGAAAGGAGAGATCAGTCATCTACTAGACACCCTTAGTCCACAAGTTTTCCACAGCATTCCCTACAAAGGCTTCATAGACTCCTTTGTATACCCTGTCATGAACATGTTGACTTCTAAGACTTAGCCTAGAATCAGCCCAGAGATCAAGAGAGTACTGCAATTGGCCAAGAACAACAAGGTGGGAGATTGGTACTTGTACCAAAACCACACTGAGATCAGAATTTATGGTTGTGAGCTAGCCCCCTATAAGTTTCCCAAATACCTCCCTATGAGGATATTTGCTCTTGAATACTTCAAACAAATCATTAGCTCTGATGAGGTCCACTTCCTAGCTTATAGGAAGAAAACTCAGTTCAAAGTGAAAAACCAAATGGTCCCATTCATTTGCAACAACAGAGAGGCTGGACCAGAGGCCGACAAGTTACTTCAAAAAATGATATTTAAAAACAGTTTCATCTAGCACTATGAACCTCAGGGGGTCATAAACAATCTTAGACTCAGGGTCAAGTTGGGAGCATACATCCACCACCCAAGACCTGACATTGAACAGTTTGCTAACCAGGATGAGTGGGTGGAGAACACCTTGATTGATATGGACAGCACTGTTGTGGATGTGGAGAACACACTGATTGATCTAGAAAAGCAATTTGACCAGAGCTCTTTCCTACAGGTTCCAGATTTACAAGGGCCAATGAAAATTCCTCCTGTCATACAGACTCCAGTAAATGAGGAGAAGAATCCTAAGAGGAGCAGGGATGAGGCATCCAGCTCTGCCATGGAGACTTCAGATGAACAGTTTAAGCTAAATAAAAGGCCCAAGTTGAATCTTGTGTCTGAACAGGAGGAAAACATTGCATCAGAGGAAATAATTGACACTGATGCAATGGGGCAGAGAAGTAAAGAAATAGCTGAAACAACTGCACCAGGTGAAACAGAGCAGCCATCAACCTCCAATACACAGATGATAGAGAGACAACAGAGTATGGAGGTTTCTTCCTTTGTCAAGCCAGCTGACAAGGAAAAGGATATTAAAGATAGATTTAAAGAGATAAAGATGAGGAATGAAAAATTGAAAGCAGAAACATATGCCAAATACCTCAAGCTCACACCACCAAACCAGACTAGACTGATGTCATTCTTTGACATCAAAGAAGGAAAAATGCAAGTGTCATTTTTGCAGCCCACTGTACAGCAACCAAAGACCTCAACAGACTACAAAAATACTAATTTTTGCATCTTGGCTATGGATATTCATCCCATTGATCAGATAGAATTTCACAAGCAGGCTGGAGAAATGATCTACTCCACCCTCATAGCAAAGGCCATGGCTGCTTACAAGCTGCAGGATTCATTGGACAATGTGACAACTCAATACAAATTAGAGAGGGCCTTTTCACAGGCTAAAGACACCAAGATAAAGTCCTTGGAGGACTTGGTTATTGAACTGGGCCATGACCCAAGTGATGTTAAGGCCACAAAGAAACTAATCAAAAGAAGAATGAGGACATAGCAGCCCTCAAGAAACAGCTCAAGTTGCCTCATTTACAACACCCACAAATAAAGGAAGTCTTAGAAAGATAGACCATTCATGAGGAAATGATGAACTTAGTGTTGTAACTGAATGACCAGTTAAAGGAGATGGAGAAAGAGTTAGATAGCTTGATTCAGCTCAAACGAGCTAGTATTGATAATACTCCTGCAACTGCCATTCCAATAGTGACCACAGTTGTACCTTCTACTTTCGTAGCATCATTAGCTCCCAGTGCTCTAATGGCCATTGCACTATCGACATATGCACCGACTACATCAGCAAAAGGATCAACAACAATAGCGTCCACAAGTGATGAAGCAAACAAGTTGGTCAAAGAAATGGAAGAAAGGTTCATTCAGACCACTGAGATGAACAGATTTAAGGAGAAAGTAACCAACCTAGAGATAGATTGCAGACTTGCCCAGATCATGCATAAAGAAGAATAGCAAAAGGATACAAGGATGAATGAAAGAATAAAAAGCATGGAGAAAGAACTGACACTCAATGAACCTATAGGTAAGGCTAAAGAGTAATTGTGGGTCAATATCATTAACTCTGTCAATGATATTTGGACATTCCATCCAAGTCATTTTTGAACAGATTGATTTAATAAAGTAGGCTACAGAAGCCATTCATAGATTCAAGGAAGAACTTTGAGATATGCCAGAGGAAGCTTCAAGAATCATCCACTTCCTCAACTCTAAGAATAAGTATGAGTTGAAAGAACTGGAGATACCTAACAAGACAGGTACAATTTTGGAAGTCAGAAAAGTCCTCACTAAGAGGAATTTGATGTTGAATTTAGAAGATAAGTGTCAAAACATGCAACTAGCAGTTGACATGTTCATGACTAAGTTCGAACTTTTGAAGGAAAATGGATTACCTAATCCATTAGTTATAAATGATAAGTTAATGACACATGAGGATTACAATAAGAAGATCGGGGAAGTGGCCAGAGAATAGGTAATCACTTCATCCATGAAGGGCATACCAACAGGCAAAGTGTTGTATCAAAATTTTGAAAACTTGTTTTACCTCCAGCATGAGGTAAAACACCTGTTTATTAATAAGCCCACTTTTGCCAAATATATAGAGGCAGATGAAATATACAGAAATATGCTCAATATCCAATTACCAGATGAGGAAATATGGGAAAAACTGAATGATTTACTGTAGTAAATACACAGTAAAAATATAAATGTACAGTAAAAAGTAAAACAGCATAGTAAAAGGATATTGACAGGTCAGCAAGGTTAAAGTGTATCAGATGAAAGAGTATTAGATGAAAGGTTAAAGTAAAATAGAACATCTAGCGTGAAGACAAAACAACCAACCAGCTTAAAGGGCAAAAGATCAAAGAGCAAAGCTATAAAAACCTAAATAACAGGGACAGAAAGCAGTAGTTCAATAGCTGCCTCTATCTTTTTGCATGAAGATATTTCTTTTTCTAAATTAGTTATCAATGTAGTTTGAGATATTTTGTAACTCATTTTTGTATAAATACTTCATAATTCGAAGTATTAGGGTGGATTATTTTACATTTGTAGAGTTATTTTGATCTTAAAACCTAAGGGTGATTGTACCATTTTCAAGTCAACAGACTGGAGCAAGTAATAAAAGCATTTCGCTACAAGATTCATGAGATGAGCTATTTGCAATGAAGTATCTTCTTTGTTTGATTTTTTTACCTTCTTATGTGTTTCATAATCTTAAATGTGTTCTAAATTTGAATGAATTAACTAGAGATATCACCCAGAAATTGTTTAAGTACACTCTGTTTTTCACAGTTAGTCATTTACATGTTTTCCTCTGATATCCAGATTTAAGAACCCTTAATTGCTCTCCCATCCCGGTTGACCTCATTCATTCCTTCTAGAGTCCGGCCTAGGGAACCCTTAATTTCTCCCTAGATCCGATTTGAAACCATTTCACCATTTAGCCTTTGAGATCTGTAGTAATTCATCTATCTTGCCCTATAGACACTATTTTTAAAACTGAATGCAGTCTTGTTTGTCTGACATTCGACCCCATAGCCTAATGGTAAAAGCAAACCTCTGTTCATCTAATCCCACCACTCAAATTCAAAACAAACCCAGGTGCAAACAATAACTAGCCTTAAATCATCTTAACTAAAACAAAGTTAAATTATAAAGAGAGAGCCCTCTCTGAGCATCAGGAAGGCTAGGTCCTGATCTCCAAAAGTGGTTTGTGGTTACCTTTGATTTTTCTTCCTTCTTTAACTTCGAAAGAAATATCAGAGTGATAAAAAGAGGCATGAGAGAGGGAGAAGTATTTATAACCTCACCCTATTATCATAATGACCCAAGTGTTCTTGAGGAATGTAGGCCTCCTTAAGTACTGATGAGCCTTGGTATTGCAACAAGAATGCTTCAACTCCCAAGGCTACCAACTTTAATTATCAACCCGGGGTTCTTACAAACTTAAGAGGTATCATCACTATATGTGAAACATTAAATATGCCCTTCCTTTGATGTCATGATGTAATGGAATGAATGTAATAAAATCAGATCCTAAACTAATTGCAAAAAATAAAATGCTCAAAATGAAACCTTAACCTATTGCAGGAAAGAAAATACAAGGAAGGAAGCATATTCTAATTGCATAAATTAAATCTCATGAAGTAAATGTCAATCATTAAATTTCAAAGAGTTTAGGTCCATTAACAGAGTTCATTGGATGTGGCAATCATCATTGTATTATCCATTTCATAAATCTACCCGTTAGCCCAAATCACTTAAATGTTTTGCATGGGTAAAGAGGCAAGTCCTAAGTGGTCTTTAGTCTTCCCTAATAATTGATTTAGAGCCTAGGGGTCTTGATTCAACCCTAAGGTAAAATAACCAAGATTCTTGATTTGAGTGAATCTGGGCAAGTATATACATGTTAGAAGGCTGCTACAGGAGATCCTATAGTTACTACAGGAAACTGCAGATTTACTACAGGAAATTATAATTCACCGAATGACCAATCAAATCAAATCCAAATTGGATGGAACAAATTTTTTTAATGACGAGGATGTATTAGATCTCCATTCCAATTGGAAATGCTCAAAAATACCTTTGTTAACCCATTCTAAAAAATAACAAAAAATTACTAGTCTAAAATCTAGAAATTCGAGAACTGATGAGTTAGTAAATCTATCAATTGCCTAACTTAATAAAGTGCAAATGCATTGGAGTAATTTTTGTCATTAAGTAGAATATTTTGTGATCTAATGCAATTTGAATCAACTTGATTGAAGTTCATTAGCATGCTCTAAAAAATAGCGTAAATTTATTGTTATTTGCCACATGGGACTTCCATAAATCTAGATTTGGGAATAAGCAAACTAATCCAAGTAGCTCAATGATTACTATGACCTTCCAAAGTTATTCCAAGAATGAAATGATGCTTGTGATACAAAAAATAACTTACTTCAACCATTTAACCCAATCCTACAACAAGAAATCATCAATACTAAATGCAGAAATAGAAAATAACAAGAACAAGAACAAGAGATGCATGTGAATAAGAAGTGAAAGGAAGAAAAGTAAATGACACAAAAGGGCTCTAAGGCTCCTGGGATGGCGAAGCCCAAGGAAAATCAAGGTCCTATGAAAGAGACCAAGATTTATAAGTTGAACATGGCACCAATATTCATTATTTCCATCAATACAATTACATCCGTGTAAGAAATGAAAGTGGAGCTGAAAAATACAAGTTCTCTCCACAAGGAGACCAAGAAAAATCAACCCTAGAGGAAAATTCGATTTTGTACTTATACAAAATGATTAGGAATAATTTCCCATGAAAGGAGGAAGCTTTCCCTACCAAAATCCCTTAATTAGTGGATTTGTTCCCAATACTAGGAATCTGCATTAAATGATAGGGAACATATTCCTAAATTTCAGGTCGCTATAATACTAGTGATTCCCCCAGTAGTATTATCATTTTATCCCTTATTGTTATTGTTGTGCCCCTGTTGTCCCCATATTGTTATTATTGTGCCCCATAGAAGCCCGCTATTGTTATTTTTGTGTCCTTATATTATTATTGTTATGTTGGCTTGATTATATTATGACCCCTTAGACTCATATATATAAAAAGGAGGTTTTTTCATTTGTATCATTGAAGAATTATTCATTTGTGTAATTTAAAGGAGGTTTCCCCCTCAAAGAGACTAAGTTTTAAGTCATTGATTTATATCTTCTATATTTTTGTGAGTTGGTTTCATAACATTTCGTATCAGAGCTTTGGATTTTAGGGTTTCGTTGCTCCAAACAAGTCATCGTGGAATTTTTGCTATAAATTTTTTCCTACGATGTTTCAAAAGATAAAATTAAAACACATTTGAACCGAAATTTGTATGAGACACAGGTCTAAATTTCCGATCTTTTGTCACTATATTTAGGAGATATGATCCAAGGAAGTTAGGGTTTTTGCAGGATCTCGAATTATATCTCAAAGACTTGGGGAAAATAGTCAGAACTTTCTCCCTGAGCATCAGATTGAAATTTTGTAAAATGGCACAAAAAGAGGACAAACTGTAGTTTTCTGTGAATTGATTTCAGGTCCGAAGGTTGAAACAATGACACGTGGAACTTCTTAAAAGTTAACTCTATTGAACAATCCCATAATCAGGCCATCATGGGAGATTTGACATAACTCTTTCTTGGACAATCCAATCTTAATCATACTTGCGGAGTTGGAACAAGGACATAGAGGGCTACCACAGGACCAGATTTTGGACATGGGAGATCCGCAATTACAGAGATACAATAGATTCAATATCAATCTCCTACAAAGCCAAAAAATGTGAGTAGTCTTTTTAAAATTTTGCATAAGTTTAGTTTGAAAAAATTAGCTTGAAGGAATTTAAAGGACATAGTAAAGCATCATTATCATTAATTGATTCCCTAAAGAAAGAAAATGGAAACACCTATTAAGCAACCTAAAATCTCTAACATGACTCATAAAGAAGAGGAAGAAATGAAACATGATATATCAAGATTACGAGACCAAGTGCAACAAATTTCACTCTCAAAAAAAAGAACAGAGACTAAGATGGATGGTTTAAAGAAATGCGTGGAATCTAATATGGTTGGCATGGAAGATAAGATAGAGGAAAAACTTAAAGGCAACATGGAAGATTTGAAGATAGATTTGACAAAGTTTCTACAAGAAATGCTTGCTGATGGTGAAAGGGCATTAAAGGAAACTCATGATGAGAACAAAAGAAATGTTAATCATGATTTCATAGACTCTCATGCTAGATTGAAGACCCACCATGTTCCAAAGATCGATATGAGGAATTTTGATGGCAAGGATCTCGTAACATGGATACTACAGATGAAGCAATATTTTGATCTCCATAATGTACAAAACACACAGAAGGTACGCATTGTAACTTTATATTTGTAACCCAATCAGTTTGTATGGTATTGATGGTTTTGCTCCCATAAACAAATTGTCATTTGAGCAATTTTTACGAAAGAAATGATAGCACATTATGAGGATACCAAAAGCAACACCTTTTTTAGCCAATTGATCAATCTCAATCACAAGGGTTCAATGAAGGAGTACATTGAGGGCTTTCAAAAATTGAATATAAGGGTTAAAGATATTCCAGAGGTGTATAGGATTGATGTGTTCATAGGGACAATAAATGATAACATCCAACATGAGGTTCACCTTTGGGAACCTGATTCATTGGAGAAGGCATTCAGGTTGGCAAGAAAAATGGAAAGCAAAATTATGGCAACAAGGAAGCCTACCACTCACAACTATAAAGATGGAAGTGTTGTTGTCCCTAGCCTTCCACAACCTACAAAGTTGACACCACAACATTTGGAAGAAAAAACAGCAAAATGATTTTGTTATAGTTGTTATAGCAAATACACTAAGGGTCATAAGTGTGTTGAGAAGAAATTATTTTACATAGATTATGAAGAGGAGGAAGAAAAGGAACAAGAAACATCAAAAGAAGAGGATATACACCAGGAACAAACCCTAGAGAAAGAAGAAATTAATCTGACCATATCCTGTAATACATTGGCCGGGATTACCACTCCTCAAACTATTAAGATAGAAAGACATGTCAAGAAGAAAAAGGTAATAATCTTGATTGATTTGGGCAGTACCCATAATTTTATTCATTTTAAAATAGCCAAGGAGTTGAATTGCTTCCTATATCCAGCACCAGGGTGTCAAGTGATGGTTGCAAGTGGAGGAACCATAAAAATTTTTGGAAATTGTCATAATATCAAGTTATCCATGGGAGAATATGTATTGAATAGCCCAATGATTTCCATTCCAATGGGTGGTGTTGATGTTGTAATAGGAGTCCAATGGCTACAATCTTTGGGTATAATTTCTTTTAATTTTCAAGAACTTTTCATGAAATTTTTTTCAGAAGGAAAGGAAGTTGAATTAAGAGGTATCACAGGGAAACCAGGAAAGATAATCAGCTCTAACAGAATGACAAAGCTTTTGAATAAATAACAACGAGGCGTAATTGCACAATTATGTTGGCTAGAGGTTTCGACATCGAAATAATCTATTTCTCCAAATCTCCAAAATGTCTTGGATAATCATTACAAGGTATTTGAGACTCCCAAAGGCGTCCCACCTATTCGTGATCATGATCATGTTATTCATTTTATTTCGGGAAGTGTTTCTCCAAACATCAAGCCTTACAAATATCTGTATGCCCAAAAGAGTGAAATTGAACGTGTGGTTGCAAAAATGCTAGAGATTGGTATAGTTCAACCTAGTCAAATTTCTTTCCCTGCTCCAATAGTATTGGTGCATAAGAAGGATGGATCATGGTGCATGTGTCTGGATTATAGGGAGCTCAACAAGCTCACTATTAAAGATAAATTTCCCATTACTGTCATTAATGAATTATTGGATGAATTTCATGGATCAATCTACTTCACCAAGTTGGATCTTCGTTTAAGATATCATCAAATCAGAATGAAGACTGAAGAAATTCTAAAAACAACATTTAGAACTCATCAGGGTCATTATGATTTTTTGGTCATGCCTTTTGGCCTTACCAATGCACCTTCTACATTTCAGGGTTTGATGAATTCCATTTTCAAACCCTTCATTAGAAAATTTGTGTTAGTATTTTTTGATGATATACTAATCTACAGTAAGTCTTGGAAGGATCATGTTCAACATGCTAACATGGTGCTCAAACTATTGGAGGAGAAACAATTACATGCAAAATTCTCCAAATGTTTCTTTGGGGTACAAGAGGTGGAATATATGGGTCATATTGTATCTCATGGAGGTGTTAAGGTAGACCCTAGCAAAATTAAAGCCATTAAGGAATGGAAAGTCCCAACATCCATAAAGCATCTGTGTAGATTTCTCACGTTGACAAGGTATTATCACAAGTTTGTTAAGAATTATGGGAGAATAGCGGCACCTCTAACAATATTATTGAAGAAAGATGCTTTTCATGGACTCTAGAAGCAACGAAGGCCTTTGAACATCTTAAAAAGGCAATATGCCAAGCACCCGTCTTAGCTACGTCGGACTTCGCAAAAACCTTTATTGTGGAATGTGATGTCTTAGGAAATGAAATTGGTGTTGTTTTAATGCAAGAAGAAAGACCCATTGCTTTCGAAAGTCATCCAATCAAAAGAAAGTATTTACATAAAGTTATTTATGAGAAGGAAATGTTGGCAATACTACATACACTTAAGAAATGGAAACCCTACCTAATGGGAAGACACTTCAAGGTAAAAACGGATCATGATAGTCTTAAATACTTTTTAGAACAAAGATTATCTTCAGAAGAGTAGCAAAAATGGGTCACAAATATGTTAGGTTATGACTTTGAAATCATCTACAAAAAAGGGAAGCAAAATGTTATGGCAGATGCACTCTCAAGAAAGGATGAGGATGTGGAAGCATTGCTTTGTGTCATTTCTATTATCCAACCAGATTGGATAAACGAAGCAAGGGATGAATGGAAGAATGACAAAGAAGTGTGGGCACTCATTCAAAAGTTACAACAAGACCCAATACATATGATACATTTAGCTGGAAAAATGATTCGTTATGGTACAAAGATCACTTATACCTATGTAAGAATTCACAACTCAAACAAAATATTCTTATGGAATTGCACACCTATCCTTTAGGAGGGCACTCAAGATTTTTAAAAACTTACCACAGGGCTAAGAAGGAATTTTTTTGGGATGAACTTAAATCGGATATTAAAAAGTTGGTGGCAGAATGTTTGGTTTGCCAACAAAATAAAGTTGAAACAATTAAGACCCTAGGTCTATTACAACCTTTATCCATTCCAAGACAAAATTGGGAGGAGGTTTTATTGGATTTTATCACAGGTTTACCCAAGTTCGAAGGAAAGAGTGTCATCATGGTGGTAGTTCACAAGCTTACCAAGTATGCATACTTTTGTGCATTATCTCATCCATTTAAAGCCAATACAGTTTCTACTACATTTATGGAAACAATTCAAAAGCTACATGGAAACCCAAAGATTATTGTAAGTGATAGAGATCCCATTTTCATTGGAAATTTTTGGACAGAATTATTTTCTTTCAATTAGTTCATATCTCATCTTATCATACTCAAACTGATGGGAAAACTAGGATAGTAAACAAATGTTTGGAAGGATATCTTCGTTGCTTTGTATCTGATAAACAGATACAATGGGTCAAATGGTTTCCTCTGGCTAAATGGTGGTATAACACTTCCTTCCATCACATCATATTTAAGAGAAAATTCGAAAGTTCAAGTTGTGGAAGATCACATCGAGCATAAATAATAAGTCCTCAAACTCTTAAAAGATAATCTCACTTTGGCGTAGAATAGAATGAAACATTAGGCAAATCAACATCACAGCGAAAGGAGTTTTGATGTAGGTGACTGGGTATTTCCATAGCTATAACCATATAAAAAAATGTCCCTCAAGAAAGTTAAGAAGGATAATAAATTATCACCAAATTATTATGTTTTGTACAAGGTGTTGCAAATTATTGGTACTATGGCATACAAATTGGAGCTTCTTGCAGCTTCCCGAGTGTACCCAGTTTTCCATGTTTCATGCTTAAAGAATGTTATAGGTGATAAGCTCCCAGTTCAAACAATATTGCCAGAACTTGACAAGGAAGGAAAAATCATATTGGAACCTGAAGCAGTCACAGAAACAAGAACTTGACAACTACAAAATCGATCAATTTCAAAGTATCTCATCAAATGGAAGAACTTACTCGATAAAGATTCCACATGGAAGGATGAGAATTTTATATAGAAGCATTTAGAACTACTCAAGTGTTGAGGACAACACTTTTTTGAAGGAGAGCCCAGCATGTTAGGTCCCTATAATACTAGTGATTCCCCAATTACTATTGTCATTTTATCCCTTATTGTTATTGTTGTGCCCCTATTGCCCCCATACTATTATTATTGTGCCCCATAGAAGCCCACTATTGTTATTTTTGTGCCCTTATATTATTATTGTTATGTTGGTTTGATTATATTGTGACCCCTTAGACTCCTATATATAGAAAGGAGGTTTTTTCATTTGTATCATCAAATAATTGTTCATTTGTGTAATGTAAAGGAGGTTGCCCCCTCGAAGAGGCTAATTTTTAAGTCGTTGATCTATCTTTTCTATATTTTTGTGGGTTGGTTTCATAACAATCTATGCAATTATTTCATAATATCTTCTTGATTTATTAAGGAATTTAGACTTCTGTGATCCATAACATTGTTTAGATAATCTTCGGCAAAATCACATAACCAATCTTTTGTCGACGCGTTTCGAACCAACCAGTGTGGTTCATCGTCAGGACAAGTTGAAGAACCAATCCGGTTTAGCTGATTAAATAGAGTGTGCAGAGATTCCAACGGCTAAATTCCAACGGCTAATTTGACCTAATGCTCTTGGTCAAACCAATAATTCAATTATTAACATTTCTATAAATAGCTAAAACAGGTAAATATGTTAATTATATATAAGATCATTTAATAATACAATATCCATATTTATTATTTAAATATAATGGTCATAAGTTTGTTAAATAATCTATAATTATTATTATTCTAGTAATATTACTTAAGGATAAATGTTACTCTTAGAATATAGTTATCTTAGGTAAAATATACCATTTTATTATTTATTATTTAAATATGATGGTCCATTCAAGAATAATATGTTTATTAATATATAGCTGTAATTCAGACTTATATAATAGTTAAACCATATAATAGCTGTAATTCAAACCTCTAAATAGGTAAATTTGTTAATTATATCTAAGATTACAATCATTGAATAATCTAATATCCATGTTTATTATTTAAGTATAATAATCTATAATTGTTATTATTCTAATAATATTTAAATGTAAATAAATGTTACCATTTTATTACTTATTATTTAAGTATAATGGCCATTCGAAAAATAATAATATACGTTTATTAATAAATCATATATATTTAATAATTCATAATTCTAATATTATTAAAAACAAACAAATGGAATTCTTAATAAATATTATAATTATTAGAATAAAATAATGTTCATGTTTATTAATACCAGAATAACTAATATTATTGTCATATCATATATATATTTATTTATACTACTATCTAATTATATTTTAAACTTAATGGTCATTTGGTAAACTAGGTCTCCTTTAATATTTAAATTACTGATTTATATTTATTAAATACTCAATATATACTCAATAATCTGTTATTCCATTATTAAAGTTAATTATGTCATTAGGTAAATATAATATTACTATAAGGTTTAAAAGGGGTTTTTTATTAAGACATTAGTAAAGGAAGCATATTTAATCAGAATAATGGAACCAAAAAATCTAATCCAATAATAATGTATCCAATAGTATCATAAGCGGGACAAGGTTAATATCCTGAAACTTACTAGGACTAATCTGCCAAAAACGAAACTAAAGGAGGGGAAAGACGGAAACCCTAAGACTAAACACAAGGGGAATGAGGAGGCTAGGAAGACAAGGCTGGAACCCAACAGCTGCTAATCTTCCAGCCATCATCCCTATTAAGATTATTCGGCCTTTTTTCAATCTCCAGGGCCTCTCTAAACTTGCGATGGTGAAACTGCGCAACTTTGGCAATGACTTGAGCCTCCTCTATACACACATGATGCATAGTCTTCCCCGCATGTTCAGCCAGGGCGGAGGACTTGGTCCTACCATGTCTCAAGTCAGCCGAATGCTCACTAATCCGTTGATTGATAGAGCGACCAGTCTCACCAATATAAGGGGTCCCACAGGAACAGGGAATGACATAGACGCCCTTCATGTCCTTAGGGTCAATCGGGTCTTTCACAGACCTGAGGGAGCCACGGATAGTGTTGAGAGGTCTAAAACTAGCGGGCACATCGTACCTCCTCAGAATTCTCGCAATCCTGTCCGTGGTCCCCTGGATGTAAGGAAGGTTCACACCCATGATATGATCTTTAGGAACCTTTCGGATTGAAGGCTCCTTCTTGGCCCTGAGGAAGGCTCTACGACCGAGGTGCCTACTGTAACCATTCTTCTCAAAGACATCTAGGAGATGAGCCTTTTCTGTTTCCAGGCTCTCCTCATCCGAAATTCTTACAGCACGGGTGGCGAGCGTGCTAAGAACCCCTAACTTCTGAGCGGGGAAAATGATCTTATATATAATTAACATATTTACCTGTTTTAGCTATTTATAGAAATGTTAATAATTGAATTATTGGTTTGACCAAGAGCATTAGGTCAAATTAGCCGTTGGAATCTCTGCACACTCTATTTAATCAGCTAAACCGGATTGGTTCTTCAACTTGTCCTGACGATGAACCACACTGGTTGGTTCGAAACGCGTCGACAAAAGATTGGTTATGTGATTTTGCCGAAGATTATCTAAACAATCTTCTTGATTTATTATTTAATATTGATCCTCATTTAGTAGGAAGCAAGTCCCTAAATTATCTCCTTTCCAAATCTTCATAATCTACCCAATATTCTCATAATATTCCACAAAGTAAATAATATTAGGCACAAATATGAAATTATCCATAAAACCTTCCTAATGAACATATTAAAGTTAAAAATACATCATCTAATGCAAAAGGAGAGGTTTAATGTGTTGAAGGATGGTCAGATGGGCCTTAATTTATGTCTAATTTAGAGGCCCGTCATACCCCCTATTGATAGTGTTTCTCATCCTCTGAGCAACTTAGTGACCTCATTATGCCTCATTCATGGCCTTGGTGGCCTCTCTCTTGTGCTTTTCTCAATCCTTTCTCTTAATAAGCTTCGTTGTATGTTCTATAAGGACATGCACAAAAATCTAGTTGTTCTTTTCATGATTGTTTAACAATATTTCAAGCAAAAAAACATAACTTTCCTCTTTGCAAGTAAACTTTGTTGGCTTGTAGATCCATTTCATTCATATCCTCTCCCTTGAAACCTTCATTCCATTTTCACTCATTTTTCCAAAACTGTTTGTGCATATAAAAATCACAGTGTTTCTTGAGACCATTAGTTTGCTTTCTTCCCTTTATTCAAGATGGGTTCTTGAATATTTTTTAGTTTTGCAAGGTCTTATACATCCTTTTCCAACCTCCTGCTACCTTTTTCCATCATTTGGACACCTCTGAAACCTTGAAAATGCCTTTAGATGAGAACTAAGACATCCTGTAGTAACTACAGGAAACCCTATAGTAATTCCTGTAGTAACTACAGGGAACCTTGTAGCATCGGTTTAAACCTATTTTGAGCAGAAATGATAGTCTTAGCCTAGGATAGACCTTCAACTTGACTTCCATGCCTTTATACCCTTTCTATAACATCTTTTATGCATTGGACAAAAGATATAAAGAGATTAGAGACCTCTTGGAAAGCCACTTTTCATCACTACAGTTTGAGTTCTATTTTGATGGTGAATGCCTTCTTGCCTTTTGTTGCCTTCTTCTTCTCTTTTGTGGCCTAGATGATTGCCTAATGGCCTTGGAGTTCTCTGTTTTGATTAGGTCTCTCTTAGGCACTACCATTTTGGGTTTTAACACAATTTATTCCTTTCTTCCTTCTTCTATCAGCATTCTGCCTTCCTGTAGCAATCATTCCTTATTTTTCGGGGTCTTCTAACTATATGAAAGTGATGAGAAATGATGTGACGGTTTGGAGGATGGTGCTAGGGCTCAGAGGGAGTAGTGTAGGTTTGTGAAAATGGAGAGGATGTGCTCTATGTGTTTTTTTCAAGAAATTTTCAAGGTTAGACACAATGTAGGGTTTGTTCTTGAAAAATATCAATTTTTTGCTTATTAAATAGGATGGATGATTGATGGATAGATAGTTGATATGAAGTGGATGGAGGAGTTGGAGTGTTGTGGTGACTTGGCCTTTGCACAAATATCATATTTTAATTGTTGTCCTCATTCCTCGAAATCATCACCCTTCCTAATTTGGTTTTTCCACATTACATGAGTGAAAGAGTTATTTGTATTAACTAGTTGAAGGTGACCGAGACTGTTGACCTGTACTTAGCTTATAAAAAATCATCTCTCATGCATTGACAACAAATTTCTAAATATAATATGCTCAATGGAAAAGGTCAAGAATATTGCATACATGTACCTACTTGAAGGTTGTTGGAGAGGCATGCATGTTGCTGTTGAGTTGATGATCGATCCATGATCCTCTGGAGGTGATAATTTCATTTTTATTTTTTTTTCTGCACAGGTCTTCATAACTTGGTGATTCTAAACCTCTGTCTTCCAATTATCATGAGCAATCTATCTTAGTCAAATCCGACTTTCTTGGAGTGCTAGGCTGGGCCATGGGTGATGTTCACCTTCCCCACACTTTCAGAACCGTCATACCCCTTACCAGCACTTCATTTCACCTTCCCTACCTTCCTATAGTCTTTATCTAGTTTCCTGTAGAAAACAAGGACATCCTGTAGTAAATTAGGACATCTTGTAGCAACTACAAGAAACCTTGTAGCAGCCTATTTAAACCCATATCTCCCTAATGATATATTGGATTGACCTGAAATTTTCTAAGCATGTTGTCATCATCCTTATGCACCTCCCCATAAAAAAAAATTGGCCAATGGATGCATGAATCTTGAGAAAAAATAAAAAAGGTTGTAAGTGATGGAGGTCGATTTCTCGGAAACTGTGCTTTAGAATTTTCTTAAATTGCTTGGACATGTTACCATTATCCATATGCATCTCCCCATGAAACAACTTTGCAAATGGATGCACGAATATCGAGAAAACTCAAAAATGGTTGTAGGTGATGGAGGTTAATTTTTTGAAAATTGTGCACTGGAATTTAATGAAATTTCTTGGGAACGTTACTATCATCCATATGCATCTCCCCTGAAACATCTTGGAAAACGGATGCATGGTTTTCAAGATATGACAAAAATAATTTTTTGCTCTATTTATTTTTGTTTCCTGTAGTAACTATAGGATCTTCCTATAGTATTTCAGGACAACAAGGAAAATGAGTGGTAAAAGCTTGGGAATGATGAGTGGATGGTGGAAATATATGAGGGTGATGGATTGGCATGGCCTTGGTCCTATTGGAGCATTTGAGCAAAGGAGGAGAAAGTCAAAATTTGACTTCTTTTGACTAGGCTTGTGATCAACTTTTCTTTTGGTGGCTAACTTGTTTTTGTTGCTTGCAGAGGTTGGAGAGAACCTACATTCATGAGAGAGAGATACATGGAGCAAAGATTTTTGTTTTTTCTTTTTTTTTTTCTTTTGGGCCTACTAATCGTCTCAATGAGGTTTTTAACTAGTAGGTTTGCCTAGGCGCCTCAAAGGAGGTTTTCACCTAGGATCTTTTATTTTTCTCATTTTTTTTCTTTTTTTTCCAACCCATTGATTGCCTCATGGAGGTTTTCAATCAATGAGCCAATCTCAGGTGCCTCAAAGGAGGTTTTCACCTGAGATTTTATTTTTTTCTCTTATTTTTCATTTTTTTATTTTTTCTACCCTACTTCACTCGAAAAAACAAAATATTTTTCAAGTATAAGAATACTTCCAATGGATCGATGTGCACATCAATATGACTAATAAACTGATGTGTAGGCTTGAAATGATTTCTTTGACATGTCCCTGAATGTGAAAGACTAAATGCTTTGACTGAGATGAGATTAGGAATTGTTAAAGAATAGTGTGTTGCTCCAACTTAACACTTTTATGGAACCATATTTCAATATAGTTGTGATGCCCCTGGTCCACTTGTTGATTTGGATCATCTTGGATGTCTTCTTCTTCCATGAAATTCAGATCTTCTTCTTTTTGTTGATTATTCTCTTGAACACATAGAGGATCTAATGGTGAACATGAGGGAACTTTCTCAATCTCTGATTTTGATGTTTGATCTTCATCAAGTGCAGCCCATGATCCTTTGGTCTTCTCATTTGAATCTTCTTCTTCTGGATGTGGTCCTTCAATGACATCAATAGAATCTCTTTTTTTCAATACATTTCCTGATCTAAGATGAATACCATTTAGATCAAGAGGAGATGTTTAGAAGTTTTGTGCCTTAACATTGTAAGTGGGTTGAGCTACTTCCTTGTGTGGGTTTGGAAATGGTGGTACAGGTAGTTAAGTGGGAGTGGATATTTAAGATGGATGTGGTAGGGGTTGTGGTGGAGGTGGATGGTATAGATAACATGGAGTTGAGTATGGAGGATATCGAGGATATTGTGGATGTCTCCCATAAGTTCCTTGCCAAGATTGGTTTTGGGGTTGAGATGGCCAAGGTTTCCAATGAAAGGGTGTGTTCCAATTACTTTGACATGGATGTGCATAAGCTTGAAATTGTGAATTAGGCTCTTGCCTCATATGAGGTTGAATAGGCTACCATGGTCCTCTTGGAGCTACATACCATAGTTGCATTGGCAATTGACTTGCTCCATTTTCCTCTTAGTAAACTTCTTTCAACCTTGGTAATGAGGGGAAATATTTAACATGTGATTTTGCATGGACAACACAAATATCAGCATCTTCTTTTTCTTCATCTTGCATTCTTAACATTTCTACTTGTTTGCTTAGATTGCTAAGAATTTCTATTTTAAAGTCATAAAACAAATTTCCAATTTTAGCTTGACTTACTGATCTTGATGTTAATTTACTTACTCTTTCCCTTCCTCTTGATATGTGTTTGCATGTTTCACAAATTTATTCAAATGATAATTGGTATATATCACCTCTACTCATGAGATCAAGGAGATCAATCCACTCATCCCTAATTGTTCTAAGTAAGATGGTTTTTAGTGTGTCGGATCCTAAATGATGTAAATTTTCCCTCTTAACATTATACATGAACATCTCTATTAGATCCTCAAGACTCTCATCTTCTTTTTTATTCATTCTAAAATATTTCTTCTTTAAGATCATGATCTTTATATTTTTCTAGAAATATATTTTTCATATCATTCCATGATCTTATTGAATTAGTCCCTAAACTCATGAACCATTTAAGAGCTCTATCCTTCAATGTTTCCAGAAACAATCTCAATTTTTGAGTGTTTAATAAGTAACCATAATATCTACAAATGATTTCAAATTCAAAGAGAAAGGTTTCTAGATCCTTTGACCTTAGACCATGAAAGTTGGAAGAAAATATGGAGGGATGTTCTTCATATGCACACTGACATCAGTATCTTGAATGGGAAATCCAAGAGGATCTTCTTCATTGTCATAATTTCCATCCATTTCTTCTTCATTCTCTGCCACATCTTCTTCTTCTACCTGTAAAAATGAATGGTGATGTGGCTCTTACTGCACCACGTGATCAAGTCCAGGGGGGTTGGTGTTGGAGAATTTTTATTTATTTACTTATTTATTTATTTTAAATAGGAATGCTAATGTAATGAAATTTTTTGTTTTTGAAATGAAATATGCCTAATGCAAATTTTTTGTTTATCTAGAAAGTAAAGGAAATAAATATAGGGAAGAAAACAATGCATACTTTGACACCTCAACGGCAACGGTGCCAACAAGTGATGAGCCTCAGTATTGCAACACGAATATTGCAACTCCCAAGGCTACCAACTTTAATTATCAACATGGGGTCTGTAAAAAATTAAGAGGTATCGGAACTATATGTGCAGCATACAATGTGTCCTTCCTTTGATGTCATGATGTAATGGAGTGAATGTAATAAAATCAAATCCTAAACTAATTGCAAAAAATGAAATGCTCGAAATGGAAACCTTAACCTATTGTAAGAAAGAAAATACAATGAAAGAAACCTATTCTAATTGCATAAAGTAAATATCATGAAGTAAATGTCAATCATTACATTTCAAAGAGTTTAGGTCCATTAACAGAGTTCATTGGATGTGGCAATCATCATTGTATTATCCATTTCATAAATTTGTCCATTAGCCCAAATCACTAAAATGTTTTGCATGGGTAAAGAGGCAAGTCCTAAGTGGTCTTTAGTCTTCCCTAATCATTTATTTAGAGCCTAGGGGTCTTGATTCAACCCTAAGGGATAATAACCAAGCTTTTTGAGTGAATCTGGGCAAGTATATACATGTTGGAAGACTGCTACAAGAGATCATGTAGTTACTACAGGAAACTACATATTTACTATAGGAAACTATAATTCACCGAATGACCAAGAAAATAAAATCCAAATTGGATGGGATAAAAAAATTTATTGACTAGGATGTCTTAGGTCTCCATTTCAAGTGGAATCACTCAAAAAGACCTTTGTTAGCCATGCTAAAAAATAGTAGAAATTACTAGTCTAAAATCTAGAAATCCGAGAACTAGTGAGCTAGTAAATCTATCAAATGCCTAACATAATCAAGTGAAAATGCAATGGGGTAATTTTTGTTATTAACTAGAATTTTTTTTGATCTAATTCAATTGGAATCAGCTCGATTGAAGCTCATTAACATGCTCTAAAAAAATAGCATAAATTTATTGTTATTTGCCACAAGGGACTTCCAGAAATCTAGATTTGGGAATAAGCAAACTAATCCAAGTAGCTCAATGATTACTATGACCTTACAAAGTTGTTCCAATGATGAAATGATGCTTGTGATACCAAAAAAAAAAAAAACAAACAAACAAACTTAATTCAACCATTTAAACCAACCCTACAACAACAAACCATCAATACTAAATGCAGAAATAAATAAATAAAACAAGAACAAGAGATGCATGTGAATAAGAAGTGAAAGGAAGAAAAGTAAATGATACAAAAGGGTTTTGAGGCTCCTAGAATGGCCAAGCCCAAGGAAACTCATAGTCCTATGAAGGAGACCAAGATTTAGAAGCTGAACATGGCAGCAATATTCATTATTTCCATCAATACAATTGCATCCCTGCAAGCAATGAAAGTGGAGTTGCAAAAATACGAGTTCTCTCCACAATAAGAATAAGAAAAATAAACCCTAGAGGAAAATTCAACTTGGTACTTATACAAAATGATTAAGAAGCATTCCTCATGAAAGGAGGAAGCTTTCCCCGCCAAAATCCCTTAATTAGTGGATCTAGTTCCCAATGCTAGGAATCTACATTAAATGATAAGGAACACATTCCTATATTTTCTCAATCATTGGAGCTCTAGAATCTGTGCAATTATTTTAGAATATCTTCATGATTTATTATTTAATATTCATCCTCATGTAGTAGGGAGCAAGTCCCTAAATTATCTCCTCCTCCGAATCTTCATAATTTGCCCAAGATTCTCATAATATTCCACAAAAATAAATAATATTAAGCACAAATATGCAATTATCCATAAACCTTCCTAATGAATATATTAAAATTTAAAATACATTATCTAATGCAAAAAGAGAGGTTTAATGTGCTAAAGGATGGTCAGATGGGCCGTAATTTATGTCTAATTTAGAGCCCTGTTAAGTACTATGAGGAGGCTACATCCTTGAAGGCACACTCTGGCCTGTTGGCACAACTAATCCATAGGTGGAATGTCTGAGAATAACCTTTTTGTGTTGGTCCTGAGATGTGGTATATGCCCTCCAAGGAGGAAATATATTTTAATATTGGCCTATCCAGGAGGGGAGGATTTTCCTCAGTTCTCTGATGTCCCCTATGGGGTTGCAACAAAGAGTCAACTTGACTATTCTCGGAGATATATTGGGAGTCATGTATTCCATCTAGTAGATTTTTAGGTGCATGGTGGACAACTATGGATTACTTCTTTTGTTGCACAGGAGGTTAGGTGCCTCTAATTATTAGTGACCACCATTGCACATTATACTAGTGATGGGCAGCGCATTAGTTGCCCCTTTTTGTTTTATATCGATTCTTTGATGCAACCGAGACAATGTATCAGATGGTCTGCCAATATTTTAGGCAGTTTTGTAGGGCTTTAGATAGATGTTTGATCCAGGTGGATATCGGTGGCCACCTACCAAGTCCACTTGGACCCCCACCATTGTTTCTTTCAACTTTTCAGTTTCTCTAATTGTAGCACAATTTACTATTTTTAGTAGTTTTTCAGGGCTTGAACTTCCGGAGCCATTTTGAGGCCCTAAACGATGTCTTTTGGGAAAATTGGGAGCAACATGGGTCCATGGACCATTGTTACTCTTCCCAAATTTGTAGTTCTCGGATAGATCTTTCTGACAAGATATTGTGCACGTAAAACGGAGATCATATGCCAAAGTTATGACCCCGAGAAGTTGATGTACCAATTTACCCAAACGGGGCCCACAGTTTGGTGTTTCATCTTCTGGGTTAGTTTTTTGGATGTTTAGGGTTTTCCATTGTTTCTCAACAATAAATAGGCCTTCGAGCCTCAATGTAACACCGTTCAGAGGCATGTAGCCACCACATCTCTTCTCAACGATAAGCTACCATCACCCTAGCTGGTTTATTTCCATTGTTGTTTGTAAGCTTATTTCAGTATTTTACATTAATGAAATGAAGTATTATTTCCATTGCATCTCTGTGTTTATGGTTATCTCTATAATTTTTTGTATTCCTGTTTAAATCTAGATTAGAGCGGTCTGCTTTTTCTCTGTTTTTCTTTGCATGTCCCCAACAAGGTCAGGATATAAGGAGTTAGCGCTTGAACTGGTCAAACCTTTGCAAGACCAGCCTCGCAAATCTCGACGGCCTCCCATGGCAGATGAAAACAAAGACGAGGGGGCTGGATATCCTATCAAAATCTTGCTCGAAGAAGCCCTCGAGTGACAAAGGAACACGATGATGGACAGCTTTTCCCAGATCCTTAAGCAGCTACCTGGGGGCTACGCATCGGCTTCCAACAACTACTCTAGAAACTCCACACCATTTAAGGTACAAGTTAATTTTGAAATCCCCATATTCAAGCGTCAGATAGATGCAGATGTTATCGATAAATGGTTAAATCTGCTAGAGGCTTATTTTTATATTCATGATTTTTCCGGTCGGGAAAAATTATTTTCGCTCTTCTCAAAGTAGCCCCCCACGTCAAGGACTAGTGGGAAACCTACTGCGAGCAGAAGGATGAAAGTACATGCTCACTATTTTCAGCCACACCCACTTGGGATTCATTCCAGGATGCCATCAAGGAGCAGTACTACCCTGTCAGAAGCTATGAGGATCAATACATAAAGTGGACCACACTGCAGTAGGGGAGGGACCAAGACGTGCCAAAATTTACCAATATTTTCCATACCCTTTGCACAAAGTTGGGTATCAAGGATTTAGAGCAGCATTTAGTACTCAAATACCGTGGCTACCTACACAAGTACATCTAGGAAGAAATAGAATTCCTAAACATCCCCTCGCTCGGCACGACATACAGATATGCCATCAAGGTCGAGCAAAAGTTTAAATAGAAGAAGCGAGACTTTGGATCTACGAATTCAAAGCAAGGGAAAGGTTCCCCCAAACCACAAAACAAAGTAAAAAGCCAAGGTAGGGTTGCCCAAGACAACCTGCCAAAGCTACAAGTAAAGAACAGCACCGTGAAGCCGAAAAAGGACACAGGAAAGTGGTGTGAGTTCCATAAGAACTCCACTCACAACACAAGTGAGTGTCGGGCGAAGCAGTCACTGGTGGCTGAGCTAAAGGTTTCAAAATCATATGCATGTTCCGACTCTAAGTCAGAACCCAACAATGGGAATGACAAAGGGAATCAGATTATCGATGCGAAGCCCAACGCCACTGTTTCCACCACAAAGATACAGAATGAGGAACCTGAAGATCCAGAGGAGGAGGAGCATCCCTTCCACTCCCAGATGTGGGTAAAGGGCTCCCCACTACAGTTCATTGTCAATAGCGAGAGCCAAAAGAACCTCATTTCGGCAGAGGTTGTGAAGCGGCTAGGCTTACCAACCATAGCACATCCACAACCATACACCATCGAGTGGCTTCACCAAGGACGGGATCTTCGCGTGAGCTAGCAATGTCACCTTCCATACAACATCAAGCCCTTCACAGATGAGGTATTGTGTGACATTGCTCCCCTTGAAGTTTGTGATGTATTATTAGGACAACCATACTTGTGGAAGCGACATGCTGTGTATGAATCAAGGCCTCATGTTGTTATTTTTACTTTGGGAAATAAGTTGTACAAGATACTGGAGGTAGCACCACCTACCACTATCTCTTTGGTGACTGCAAAACAATGCAATAAGCTCATTTCCAAAACCGGGAAATTTGTTTTCCTAATGATATGCCCTCAAGGAAATAAGAAGACGGTGGCCACGACCTCCAGACAAGGCCCCTCCACACGATAACTATAGATGGACAAGGTCATGGAGGAGTATGAGGACATCTTCACCTCCCTTGTAGGGGTTCCCCTGCACTGTCAAGTCAAGCACTCCATCGATTTGACCCCAGGTGCACCACTACCCAATGGACCAATCTACTGGTGCTCCATTCTAGAGAATGATGAAATCAAGAGGCAGATTTAGGAGCTGCTACAAAAAGGTCACATCCGTCCAAGTTCATCACCCTGTGGGAGCCCGATCGTGTTGGTACTGAAGAAGGATGGGACTTGGAGACTTTGTATTAACTATCGGGTGCTTAACAAGATCACTGTCCATAATAGGTACTCGATCCCATGGATTGATGACCTCCTGGACCAACTGAAGGGGGAAAAATATTTCAGCAAGATCAATTTGAAGTCAGGATATCACCAAGTACCAATTGAACCCTCCTATGTGTGGAAGACTACCTTCAAAGCCAAGGAGGGCCTTTTTGAATGTTTGGTTATGCCTTTTAGATTGACAAATGTTCCTGCAACCTTCATGAGGCTAATGGATGACATCTTGCGGCCATTCACAAACTCATTTGTAGTGGTATACTTGGATGACATCCTAATCTTCAGCTAGAGTTGGGAAGAGCACCTCCACCACATCCGACAGGTTCTCCAAACACTGTGGCAACACAAGTTATGTGCCAATTTGGAGAAATGCACTTTTGGCATGACCCAGGTTCAGTATTTGGGATACATTATTGATGAATAGGGGGTGCATGTGGATCCAGCCAAGATCCAAGTCATTCGAGATTGGCCCTCTCCAACCACTCTGACAGAGCTCCGCAGCTTTCTAGGTCTTGCCAACTTCTACCACAGGTTCGTGTTGGGATTTTCTCATATCACTTGGCCCTTGAGTCAAGTCACCAAGGGAGGAGCGAAAGAAAAATTCTTTTGGTCTAAATCTCAATAGAAGGCATTCACAGAGTTAAAAGATCGCCTCTACATGACACCAGTGCTCACATTACCAAACTTGCAACAACCATTTGAGGTCAAGACAGATGCCTCTGACTATGCTATTGGGGAAGTCCTTACTCAACACGGGCATCCAGTGGCATATCACAGTGAGACACTTTCAGACACAGTCCGGAAGTATCCCACTTATGACAAAGAGATGTATTCCATTGTGCAGGCTTGCCGACAATGGAAGCATTACATTTTGGGGAAGGAAACTATCATCCACACAAACCATCAACCCTTACAACTCATACAGACCCAAGGGAAATTGCAAAATGATTGCCATCAAAAGTGGTCCACATACCTACAACAGTTCCATTTGAATATCAAGTATAAGAAGGGCAGCACCAATAATGTTGCAGATTGCCTCAGTCGACCACCAATCATGGCGTTAACCACCGTGCTCAAATATTGCGAGCACGAGACTTCTAATTGGCCACTTCTCTACAAAAGTGACCCAGAATTCAGCCACACATACCAAACACCCTTGGAGGGTCAGCATGTCCCAGATTTTCACCTCCAGGATGCCCTGTTATGCCACTTTGGTCACCTTTGTGTTCCTTAAAGCGAGCGTGCAAGATGATTTAGGAAGCACACTAGATGATGTCGATGACTAAGGTGTGTATGCGCATGTGGGGTTAGATGATGCCCAAGAGGGGCCCGCTAGAGTATCCGACTAGGATTTCCGCCCAAGTGCTAGCACTACTAGCCAGTGAGGATGGCCACATGTTTATCTTGGTGCCATGTCCGTACACGAGGATGGATTGGAGATTGTGTCCCAACATCCTATTCACACCTAATGAACCTAAAAATGATAGAGGTAATATTAATGTTTTCTTTAAATTAATCTCGTTTCATTTTACTGTCTTAATTAATTAGAATGAAATTTATTCTAGCATGTCCTTTAACTTGTTTTCTTAAATTATTTAATGAAATTGTCTAATTATTGTTGTGTATTGTATATTTTGTAGACATCAACACATTCATTGGGGACATGCATCCTCCTGCACCGAAGGGATGATATGCATAGATGGGTGAGACCAGAGAGGGTGAGGCACATCCTCAGATGTAGAGGGGAAACGTGGGCATATAGGCCCGTAGGGCTGGTCTTAGATTTAGGATGGACTACTGCAACTGACTGTCTATACTTTTGGTTGATGAGGGAGTCCGCCCTATGAGGGCTCGAGACATTAGAGGAGATCCTAGGCTCCTGAAGCTCTTCAAGAACTATTTGCACAATATGATGACTCGTATGTGTCATATTATCATAGCTCCATACTACTAGCAACAAGGAGGGATGCAGGGAATGCAACAGATACATCGCATGAGTCTTCACCTAGTTCTAGCCTGTTAGATCATGATGATGAGGGTGGTGATGATGCTTCTAGTAATACTACCCCATTGGATCATGGTCAAGGTTTTGTTCATCCTTTTGGTAGTACTCCACCTCATCACCATTCACCTCATTATGATCACCTAATACTGGAAGCGGTGCCTCATGTTTTTCTTGAGAGAGAAGACCATCCACCTTCTCCTCCACCTAATAGTTCGACTATTGAGGCAATACTTGACCATCCATCATCTTCTGCTACAGACCAAGTTGCCATTAATACATCTGTTGTATTAGATATACAATAGCAGTTATTTGACTTGATGCAGTTGTTTGACTTGTATATATATATATATATACATATACATATATATATGGTGCATTTTTTTGTTATTGTTTATGTTCTTAATTTATATGTTGGTGTTGATGTGTATATTGTTAGGTCATGTTAGATATGTTCATTTAATGTGTTTGCAGATGAATGTGTATGTGATAACAGTTATTTGACCTGATATGTATATTAATTTGAGGATGTGTGTGGTGATTATGTTAGATTACAATGCTTGTTTTTTTTAGATGTGATCATGATGATGATGCTCTGTTAGATTATTAGATTTGTGTGCTAGCTAATGATGTTTATATGTGCTAGAGGTGTATATAATTAGATGATGGTAGTGAATTTGAATGTGTATCTTAGATGATATTTATGTTTGTTAGATGGTTATCATATTTATTATAGATTATTATTGGTTAACTTACATCAAAATTTTATATATGAAATTACATGCAAAATGACTTACTTAAAAAAAATGCAAAGATTTTCTTATAAATTACAAATTTTAGTATGGTTGAAACTATAATTGTAAAATTACCATAAATATTTTTCATTGCTTAGATAGTTTATTCATATTTATTCTAACCTAATTAATAAAATATTTCAATACTCAATGAAAAAATAATTAAAGGTAAAATATTTTAGTTAGATCTTAATAAGATGAAAAGTGTAACTCATTCAATTTTTAACATAAAATATTAATAATAATGGAAGAATTTTCGCATGTAGAGTGATGGAGCGAAGGGGAGGAATTTTGAAGCCAATTCTAGTATCATCACAGTTTTCCAATACTCCGTGATAGTTTCTCAGGTAAGGGCGAGGGAGCACTCCAATAGTGTGCTGGTTAGAACAGTCACAAGGTCACACAACAAGTGTCAATTAACATTCTTGTAGTCTGTTGGCTTGCCCCACAACTCGATGCACAGTCTCCCGCAACCCCGACTTCTTCCACCGTTGCAAATAGCATTGAGGTTTCGGGTGCCCAAACCTCAAGGAAACAAGACTCTGGAAGCTAACCCGTCACGGTTTAAGGGATAGGAGGTGTGAACACTTCGCGGTTTCCAGACCTGAACCCCACTTGCTCCTCAGGCCAGTTGCTCTGAGGTTTCTTGACCCAACCCCACCAGTTAACTATTCTGTTGAGGATGGAAGAGGGTTACGAGGAGGAGCTCGTTGACTACACCTCGGACAATTACCCAGAATCCGAGATCTTCGTGGCTTCCCGTCCGTTAACACAAGCAAGGGTCAAACCGGCTACTGACAACGCACCGGACAAACAGGTAAACCATGGCACCTGTGGGATGGTAGACATGGAAACTTCTTTACAAGGGCTGGAAATTACCCAACCGAGAGCAGCGGTCACTAAGGGTTTCATTAACCTCGTCGAGGGTACCAACTCCCCTTTTCTCACTATTCCGTCCCCGTCTGATTTCTTAGGCTGGAGCAGACAACAACAGCTCCCAGAGGATCTACAAGGAAGCGAGGGTTTCACAACTGGGACCTCTGAAGACCCGAACTTCGGTATCATAGAGCTGAACATAGCCCACCAGACAACAAACAATGAGCCCAACAGGCCCGAGCACCCACAGGACGTCTACACGCAGCTCGACCCAAGGAGCAAGGTACAACCCTCCGGCTATTTCGAGGGCTTGGTAAACAACGAGCCTAACAGGGAAGAGCCAAGGGACTCAAACCCGAAGAACAGTCCAACGAGAAAAGGAAGAAACCAGACTGAACAACAGATTCTCAAGGCAAAGAAGGCCAAACAGTCCAAGCTATCCAAGACAAGGGAAAGGGGAAGAAAACTGGTTTTTGGTGAAGGTATTGGAATGGACAAAGCAGCCCTAACAGAGAGCACGGTCCTAGTGGGGAGAGTGCAAGGAAGAAACTACTCGCCAGGCCGCCTGAAACGATGGACGATGGAGGTCTGGGGGAATGTCCTGCCACAACTTCCGGCGGTGCTGGCTATGTCAAGAGGATGGTTTGCCCTAATCTTCGCTGAGCTAGAAGATGTGAACTGGATATTAACCCAATACTGGCACATAGAGATGACTCCAGTACTTCTCAAGCGATGGTCTACGCTCTTTGATCTGGAGAAGGAGAGCATGGGAGCAGGGCCAATATGGGTTCGCCTACCAAGCCTCCCACTGCAATTCTGGTTTGAGGACATATTCAGAATCATTGGGGATGACCTCGGCACTTATCTAGACCATGACAGAACGTACATGGACACTGGCATCCTAGCGATGGCTCGAATCCTAGTCTACCTGGACACTAGAGATGGCTTGGTGGAAAGTTATCAATTCCAACTGGGAGCCACAACCCACTGGTAGGAATTGGACTATGAGGGCATACCGTTTAGATGCAGGAGATGCCATGAAGTTGGCCATCTCTACAAGACCTGCCCACTAGTTACAGGACAAAGACCATCTCCCCCGAGAAGTTTTGCAGTGGCCAACACACAGACGGACTTGGGAATGGAAAAGCTTACTAATCTACAATCTAGATAGTCTAAGGGACCAGGAAGACAGCCCCCAGTTTCTCCATGCCTCCCGAGAATGGAAAATTGGAACCCTGAGGTGTCGAGCACCAGGGCACTCTGTAGAGAAGGCACGGGCTTCACGGGTACCTCCTCTCCCCCTAACTCTATTTCTCCGACTGAATGTATCAATACTGTTTCTAGTTCTTTATAGTTAAATTTGAATATAGCCCCCCCCCCAAGCTGAGCCAAATATGTTGCCCTGTGACTCCCACTCCTACCCTAGTCCCAAACACCCCCTGCACCACCAGCCATCACACCCCGCATAGCGAGCCCCTCAGGGATTTGATATCTGGATCCTCCCACCACTATAACTTGTGCTCCATCCCTCCACCCCTCCATGCCTTTGGATTGGAGGAAGACCCAATCCCACCCCTCCCCCCCAAAGCTCCACGGGGCAGGCAATCCCGCATCTCCAAAGCCATTAAAAGAGCCAGCTTGGAGGTGGCTTCTGGCATACAAACTCCCATAGATTAGGTCCTTAGAGCAAAGGGGAACCCTGCCTCTGTGAACCCATTAAAGGCCTCTCCTTTAACTGTAGGGGATTAGCCGGCCCCGATAAAAAGCTGGCTCTAAAGAGGCTTTGTATTTCAGAAAAATTGGATTTCCTAATGCTAGAAGAAACTCTTAGCGATGGACCACTGGTCCTTAAAACACTTAAATCTTTCATTCCCAACTAGGATTTCTTCTTCCTGGATGCGAGAGGTCACTCAGGAGGAATAGCCCTAGGTTTTAACATCTCCTTAGTCAAAATTATCAATGCCTAAGGAGGGCGGGGTTTCTTGGGAGCAGACATCATCTCCAACTCTCCCCTCCTCACTCTGAGAATTTTCAACATCTACGGCCCTTGCCATCATAGAGAGGTCTTCTGGGAAAGATTACTACAGTCGGACTTCATGTAGACAGAGAATATAACTATTGGGGGAGATCTAAATTTCTCCCTGGTGCTGATAGAATCTTTGGGGCACAGGGCACAATTTGATGCCCTAACTGGCTTCTTTGAAAAATTACTAGATGACTATGACCTCATAAGCATAGACTTAGCCTAAAAAATGCCAACCTAGAGGAATCGTCACATTGGGGAGCATGCCCTTGCTTGTCCCTTAGATTTTTTTCTTATCAAAACTCCTCTCCTAAATAGTCTTGGCCAAATCAGGCATTGGGTCGACTCTAGGGGTAGCTCAAACCACTCTCTAATTTTTTTGGAACTTGAAGATGAAGCCAGAAAGCCAGGATCCCCCTTTAAATTCAATGTCACTTGGATTGGGGAAGAAGGGTTCCAAGATATAGTAAAAAGGAATTGAACCCATTATAATAGGGAGGATGGGCTGTCTCCTCGATCTGCCATCACAAAAAACTTAAATTGTCTCAAACAGAAAACAATCGCCTGGGTGAAGACTAGAAAACAAGAAGAAGAGGAGGAACTGGTCAAGATTGAGGAAAAATTAGCCCAACTCGATTCTCTTGGGCTAACAAGCTACTCTACTCTCGACACAAGGTAACAACTTGTTAATCTAGAAAAGAAAAAAATAAAACTCCTAAGACGAGCTGAAGAGACATGGTGACTAAAGAGCAAAGCAACTTGGTTAAAAGCTGGCGACAAAAATACAAAGTTCTTCCAACAATATGCCAGAGGAAGGAAAAACATCAACACCATCTGGGCTCTAAGGGACCAACATGGAAGAGAAGCCAATACTTTCACACAGCTAGCGGATCTAGGTGTTTGACATTACTCGAATATATATAATAACCCAAGAGTAGCAAACATAGCAGAAATCCTTCGGGTTGCCGAAGCGGTCCCTCTTTTTGTCGAAGAAGAAGAAAATGAGATGCTAAACTTGCACATCATCATGGATAAGTTGGAGGCTACCCTCAAAAGCCTGGGCAAAGACAAGAGTCCTAGGATGGACAGCTGGCCCATTGAATTCTACATCACCTTCCTTGAGCTCATCAATCATGACCTCCTGCTAGCTGTCAAAGACTGCCGAACCTCAAGAAAAATTTCTGAAGCCTTCAACTCCACCTTCATAGCCCTCATTCCCAAAGTGGACAAACCACAATCCTTTGATGACTACAAACCTATATCCCTTTACAACTATATCTACAATATCATCTCTAAGATAATCACACTCCGTATCAAACCGATATTCTCTAGGATGATCTCTAAGGAACAATTTGCTTTCCTCAAGCACCACCACATCCAGGAGGCTATAGGAACTGCTCAGGAAATGCTCCATTCCATAAAAATCACTTCAAAAAAAGCAGCCATCCTCAAAATTGACTTGTCCAAAGCCTTCGACAGAGTCAACTGGACCTATCTACAGCTCATGCTCACACACATTGGTTTCCCCCACCAATTCATCAAGTGGATGGGGTGTTGCTTCACGTCGGTTTCCTTCAGTGTCCTGATCAATGGAGCAGCTTCAAATTTCTTCCATGCAGAAAGGGGCCTCAGACAAGGCTGCCCTCTCTCCCCTATGCTTTTCCTTCTGATAATGGAAGGACTCAGCAAACTCATAACATCAGCAAGGAACAATGGCACTCTGGGAGGAGTGGAAATCAATGACAGGACCACCATTTCTCACCTTCTCTTTGTTGATGATATTCTAATTTTTCTAAATGGAACCTACAAGGATACCACTAGTTTCAAGGCAATCTTAACTCTCTTTTGTAAAGCTACAGGAATGGATCCGAACTATACAAAATCAACAATCATATTCAGCTCCTACCTACAGAATGAACAAATATTCACCTCCCAACATTTCGGATTTGTGAGACAGGAGCTAGAAGATGGCCTAAAATACCTGGGATTCAGACTCAAGCCTAATGGGTACTGCATTGCAGATTGGTCATGGATAATAGCTAAGATTGAAGCCCTCATAAACATCTGGCAACAGAGGTGGCTCACCAAGGCAGGGAGACTCACTCTCATCAAATCAGTCCTTGAGGCCGTACTGGTATACTAGATGTCCCTAGCTTGGATCCCTAAAGGCATCCATCACAAAATCAAACAGATCTGTTGCAGATTCCTTTGGAGGGGCCAAACAGCTGGCAAAACTTTTTCCTAGGTCAAGTGGGAGAGGATAGCAAAACCAAAGAAGTGCGGAGGCTGGGGATTAAAGGAACCCCAAGACTTTTCCAAGGCTTTGGGAGCAAATTGGCTTGGAAAATCAGCACCACAAATAGTCTCTGGACTGAAGTGATCTACAACAAATACATCTATCCACAATCAACCACAGATTGGCTACATAGCACAAATCACCACCAAGTGGGGGTCTCAAATATCTGGAAGGCAATCACATACTCTATCAATATCATCAAATTAGGACTAGCCTGGAAGGTGGGAAATGGCTCACAAATCAGAATTGGGGCCAATTCCTGGGAAGGTAGTGGAAATGCCCACATTCTACCATAGGAAATGAAATAGGAACTCATCACGACCGAATACACGCACCTAGCCCATATCACAAAGGAGGGGCGGGCTGAGATTCCTAACAGACAATGGCAGGAATTTAAAAATTTAGGCATCAGAGATAGATGGAACATGGACTGGTCACATTTTGTGGGAGGCCTGGAAGAGGCAAACATCAAGATTACAGCAAGAGAAGACAAGCTAATCTGGGCTTTGGCACCCAACGGCAACTACACCCCGAAATCCGGGTTTGTGTCCATCATGGAAGCTCGAGCAATCGGTCCACTATGCTAGTGGTGGCAATCCATATGGAAGATAAAAGCCCCCCACAAAGCGCAACTCCTCCTCTGGGCCATCCTTTCAAACAAAATCCCCACAGACCTCAACCTGACAAAACGGAGCATACATGGGCCTTCAAGATGCAGCCTCTGCAATCTAGCGATGGAGGATACCGACCACCTATTTCTCCACTGCCCTGTCTCGGTGGACATCTGGAATATAATTACCACAGGGCTAAATGTTCCTTGTCGCTGGATCGGCAATAATATAAAGGAGGCATGGGAAAACTGGTGGTCCAAAACTGACAGCCAGAAGCAAAAAAATCTACCTCCCATCATCTGTTGGGGCATCTGGATTATCAGGAACCATAAAATATTCCAGGACAAAGACATACTGGGAGCGGAAATATGCAACAACATCCAGGCCATCTACAATTCCATCCCCGAAGACCAAGCACTGCATCCCCTTCGAACAATAATCCCAGAAACTATAGACAAGGGCCAGCCTTGGGCATATTTTGATGGCTCAGCCCAACCGGAGGGATGTGGTGGTGGAGCAGTCCTTCACCTGTCCGAGTCAGTGAGCTATAAAATAAAAGTGGGACTAGGGAGAGGCACCAACAACTTCGCAGAACTAAACAGTCTCAGACATCTACTCCTCTTTGCCAAGGAAAAACACTGCCACAATATACAAATTTTTGGGGACTCACAGCTCATCATAAATTGGCTAAATGGGACTTATAATTGTCACGTGCACACACTCAGAGACCTAGTGGAAGAAGCTATTGCATTAAAATCACAGTTTGAGTCCTTTGTCTGCTATCATATTTACAGGGAAAGGAATGAAGTCACTAATCTTCTTTCCAAAGAGGTCGCGCAGCTGACTAGAGGACAGTGGATAATCCAAGAATACAGGGATGGAGAGTTTTTCCAGATCTACCATAGGCCTTACATCGACGAGGTGATACATCCACAGGACTGATCGATACGATCATCCTAGTTTATGTTCACTATACTTTTGTTTTTTACTTCTACAGAACTTTGCAAAAACAGTAACGATTTATTTTTTGATCCTTCAAGTTTAATGAAGGAATATGTAAATATTTTTGCTCAAACAACATAACTGAACAACAAAACTGATCCACCACCTAACAGTAGTGAAAGCATTACACAAATGCTGGCATACAACTTGTAATTTTCTTAAAAACTTAATGGAAATTACACATTTTTTTTTGCAAAAAAAATATTAATAATAATAAATTATTCAAAAATACAATTTAAACTATGAAAAATTACACTATGGTAGATCTATATATAGAAATAGAAAATCACTATAGATCCATCTTAATCACAAATTTATCAATCACTAAAAGAGAATAAATCTTTTGACATGTACATCATTTTGTGTTATTTTGGTACTTTATTTGCTATTGTGGTTTAATTTTTTCTTCTTTTTAATAACAAATATGAGTTACATAATAAAAAATCATACTTAGATTTAACTTTTTGAAAAATAATATATTTGATTATTTCTTAATGAAGAATTAATTTATTTAGCCCATGGGGCTTTGGATTGACAATGAATGGGTGCACTGTTAAGGCACTCCTTGCGATAGGTCATTGGTTCAAATCCCCTGTGGGTGCTTACCTACCAAAAAAAAATTTATTTATTTTCCACATACTTTTCACGAGATAGTCACTAAAATTCATTTTTTTCACATTTCTCCTAGCTAATATTACATCATTTTTACAATGATAAAGACATGTTTACTTACTTAATAATATACAAAAATAGATATTTATTTTACATCATCTAAATAGGAAAGACAAATGCATCACCAAGTCTATTAAAAAGTCAAAAAAATGCCTCTTAATCACCATCACATTATTTATCATTTAATTCTTAGCTATAAAATATTTATTAATTCAACTTTTATTTATAATTACCATTGAAAATAAAAGTCAAAACTCTTTCATTATCCATGAAGAAAAAATCAAAACCTCTCGTGCATCCATGTAAGTCCATTTGTTTCTCTTATGGTCCATAAAAAGATGTAATCAACATTTTATACATGCATAAGGCCTCCTTTTAGTTTACCCAATGTTGCAAGAACTGAAATTTAAATATAGTAAACATGACTTTTCCTCTCATGTTAAGAATTTAATTAAAACACAATTTTTTCATTGTTAATGTCCTCATAGATTTATCACTACATTATTTATATTGATTTTGAAATAAACAAGAAGAAAAACATGTGAAATGATTAACAAACCAATCAATATCTAAATCTAGAATAAATCTTCAATGTTGTTTCTAAATTCACTATTTTCTCATTTTGGTTATATCCTTCTCATTTTCTTATTTGAAAAGGATTGTGACCTTGAATCTTTATTATCATAATAGTGTACACCATGTTTTAAACTGCATTTATATTTATGGAGATATGTTTCATAGTGAAAATTAGGGAGGTTATTTTACTATATTGAAAAACTTTGACAATGGTTGTAGCACACCTTTTAGTACACATATAACACATATGATTTTCCTTCTCCATTTTTTATCACTTTGTGAGTTATTTTAGATTGATACTCACAATGTCATTTGAGAAAGGAGATAATATGAGTATATTTAGATTTAAATCTTAATAAAATATAGTTATAAATTGATAAATTATGCTTAGAATTACAATCTTTTAATCTAGATACTTATCATGAAATAGTCACTAAAAATTATATTTTCACATTTTTCCTACCTAATATTACATCATGTTCACAATGATGAAGACATGTCTACTTTAAATAATTTACTTATAAATACATAAAAATAGATATTTATTTTACATAATCTAAATAAGAAAAAAAATGCATCACCAAGTCTATTAGAAAGTCTAACAAATGTCTCTTAATCACGATAACATTATTTATCATTTAATTCTTAGCCATAAATTATTTATTAATTAAACTTTTATTTATAATTACCAGTTAAAAGAAAAGTCAAAATTGTTCCATTATCCATGAATAAAAAATTAAAACCTCTCATGCATCCATGTAAACCCATTTGTTTCTCTTATGGTCCATAAAAAGATGTAATCAACATTTTGTACATGCATAAGACCTCCTTTTAGTTTACATAATGCGCAAGAACTGGAATTTAAATATAGTCAACATGACTTTACCTCTCATTTCAAGAATTTAATCTTACATATTAATACAAAAAAAAAATCCTTGTTAAAGTCCTCGTAAATTTATCACTACATGATTTATATTGATTTTGAAATAAACAAGAAAAAAAAACATGTGAACTGATTAATAAACCAATATGTATCTAAATCTAGAATAAATCTTCAATGTTGTTTCCAAATTCACTTTTTTCTCATTTTGGTTATATTCTTCTCATTTTCCTATTTGAGAAGGATTGTCACATTGAATCCTTATTATCATAGATATTGTAAACCGTGTTTTAAACTGCATTTATATTTATGGAGATATGTTGCATAATGAAAATAAGGGAGATTATTTTACTATATTGAAAAACTTTGACTAGGGTTGTAGTAGACCTTTTATTACACATATATAACGCATATATGATTTTTTTTCTCCATTTTCTATCACTTTATGAGCTATTTGTGATTGATACTCGCAATATCGTTTGAGAAAGGAGATAATATGAGTATATTTAGATTGATATCTTAATAAAATATAGTTATAAATTCATATCTCATGCTTAGAATTACAATATTTTAACCCATCCCGATGTCTATCCAAATTCTTTCCAATGAAATAGCCTTTGAATCCTTGGGATTATAGCCCTGTGCCTCAATATCTTATGAGGAGGACCATGTGATTTTCCTTTTTTTAATATTTATTGTACATGTCGTGCCCACATTTCAAATATATCTCTTTGTCTGCATATTCTCCTCTATATAGAATACAATCATTCGTGCATGCATGATATGATATGTACTAAATGCCCAACATTTTCAACAACTACTTTGCCTCTTCGCAGCTACCTGGTAAGACATTATAAACAAGAAAAATCTTATCTTTGAATAACCTGCAGTTGGTGGGGAATATAATTGTACAATGTCAATATTTAATGTTCATAAAATCAACCATTTTTAATGTTGATTGTGTGACAAGATTTCTCAAAATATAAGGGACTTGATCGATCATGTAGGTGAATTACCTCAATATTTCCGAGAAACATGCATTCGACATGCCAAACTTTGCTTTCAAGTTGTACAACAACATTGTTGTCCCCAACTGAGTAGACTTTGACTTGCCACCAGGTCCAAAGAGAGGGGTGGTGGAAGCATATTTCAGGCTTTCGAATAAGGTATCAGTGATATGAGCATCATCCCCTAGCTCATCATTCTAGAATGCATCTAACAACATTTCCTCCATGGCAATCATATCCGTAAGTAATCATCCATAACAACCTCTATTTGATTGCCTCCATTTCCAACTTGTGATGAAGAACTACTATTGTTGTAGTCATTCCTAATTGGTGAATCTAGACGTAGTGGGAATTGAATAGGTGGTTGATTCAACCATTCTTTGTATGCTTCCTCTCTGAGTCTTGCTCTTAATGCAATCTTCTCTCAATTTAAGGTTGTAGTGGGCTACACCAGAAGATGGTAGGTAAGTCACTCATCATCACTAGAATCCTAATTTCCAACATTATTGAATAGTATTACATCAATGATATTAGTAAGCATGTTAATGCAATCGGTTTGTTGAAATTACATTATACCAAACAATTATTACCATCATTGATCCAGGATTGCAGCTAGAAGATGCCATGCTCCAATTGGTAGGGTGAAATGGTTGTCTGTTTTAATCTACCAATTGTTTGTGATATGCTGCTCTTGATAACCAACATTTTTGAAATGCAAGAATATTTTATGCATCTAAACTCAATTACGAGTCAGGACCTTGCAAATTTGGATACATCTTTATTCAAATTGACATGGATTTAAAAAAAAACAATCAATTAAATAATCGAAATATAAATAAAATTTGAACTCACTAGAGATGGAAAGGGAGAATTCCACAAAGGACTTTGACCAACAATATAGAACAAGTTGGAATTTGAAGAATTGGCCATTTGATCTTATGAGATTTTTTTATGCATTTGAGCAAAATCAGAAATATTTTTTTGTGTACATATCTAAAATTAATTTCGAGAACCATATAACCTAAATCTGAATATCAATATAGTTTTCAAAACATTTTTCAAGACTTTAAGTAGAAAATGTATACTATGAGCTATTGTAACTCATATGGATGTGTCCTAAAGGTGAGACGAATATGTCATTTTATGTGAAAATGAAATTTTAGATAACTTTTAAACCATACTCGTGCTCTTATCAGGATGAATCACACTAATTTGTTTAAATAATAATCGTGTCGGAGCATTAAAATAATAACTGCATCAATTTTTGACATTTCAAAAATAAAAATAAAAAATATTATATCATATCGATGCTCTTGTAAAAAACACATCGATGCATTTAAATAAAAACAACACCGATCCGCACCTGTTTTCAAGATTTTGAAAATAAAAACGAATTCTACCATGTTGATGCTCATATAACAATTACAACATCGATATATATATATAGAGAGAGAGAGAAAGAGAGAGAGAGATATAGATATAGATATAGATATAGATATAGATATCTATATCTATATCTATATCTATATCTAGATATATATATATATATATATATATATATATATATATATATATATATATATAATAAAACTATCATGTCGATGCGTTTTACTTTTAAATGCACCAATGATTTTTACTATCGAATGCACCGATGCTCGAACTAAGTAAAAAAAACAAACACACAAAACAAAACAAAACAAAACATGATTTTTTTTAATTGAAAAATGAGCAACAATTGAATTTTTGAAATCTCATTTCATAAATTCTTTTTAAATAGTAAAAAATTATTCACTATTTCATTACTTTTCCCAAAAATTCAAGGGAGTGGTTTGCAAGAGAGACAAACTAGGAGCATTGTGCAACACCATAATACTTTGGAGCAGTAGAACCATTTAGAAGATTAGAAGCTGAAAGGTATGGTGATTCACTCAAAGCCCTACATAGTAAAAGTTTTAAATTTATTGTTGATTTTACTAACAATTTTTTTTAGAATTTATGTTAGGGTTTAATTAAAAGAGACCATTTGCAAGAGAGACATATTGGGAGCACTATGGAGCAACAAAATATTTTGGATCCACAGAAATATCAGAGTTTGAAAGGTATGGTGATTCACTCAAAACCCTACATAGCAAAAATTTTGAATTTTATTGTTGATGTTTTTGTTTGTAATTCAATGTTTTTTTATTATATCATGAAGAGATTACATCGTGTGGAGCTCTAAGAAAGTGAAAAATTATTCTCACTCTGACTGGATTTGTTGGCTTTCAAGTACAGACAAACCCAAAAGGAAAGAAACTTGACGAAACATGGCTTCTTCACATACATAGCCTGCCAAGAGAAAAAAATTATCCAAAAAGTATAAACAATCGGAGATCATTCAAACATCTAAGGAGGAGGGGCGGGTTGGACCTCAACAACTTGATCAACATTTTATGTATCTTGAAAGACCTCGTGGATGTGAGATTCCACGTAAGCCATATGTGTCTCAAATATTTCTATGCATTCTTGGAGTCATCTCTCATTCTTCCCTAGCATGGCCTGTCGAGCCAAGATATGACGTTGATTCCAACGAATAAAAACCAAGAACCCAACTAGCTCAGCATTGTCCTCATTCTAGGCTTGAGATATTTGTTTAACTGTGTTGCAGCAAGAGAATTTGGGCCTCGAGGGAGTCAAAAGGGGCTGGTAAGTCCACTCTACCAAGTGAATTTTGAATGGGAGGCACTAACTAACCATCTTCCTCTTGTTCCTCTCTACCCTGGTTTCCTCCACCCTATTGCAGATGACATCTTTGTCGTTGCATGAGAGAAAGCCTACTAACACCTTGGAACCTTTACATGGAGGCCTATCGCTTTTCAATACCAAGCCTCCTTCCTGCAGGCTCCCTCTCGCACCCCAATCCTCTTATCAATCTATTAGAATGCAGAAGAAATCTAGGGTCGACTGCTGGACCTTTGACTAAGATGGAAAGGGATGAGATGCAGCTATAACAGACTACATTGCACTCAACATTAATGAAAAGTGAAAACTTTCTCTTAGAAACTTTACCGTCCAGCTAGGGATTTGGTGAATTTGAATTTCTCTGCCACCAAAAGTGATGGAGGCAGCTCACAGTGAAGCTATGGATCACCCCACATGTTGGGGATCTCCTTTCCACCCTACAACAACTAAAAGACACTTGAAAAGAGACAGTAGAGCCAAGAATTACCTGTGAAGGGGCTTGCAAGAAGGTGAGGGCGGCTCTAACTACTCCACCAGAGCCAGTATGCTTCCTTTCCTCATCCTTAGTCATCTGAGATGCACTTATCTCAACATACGATCCCAATGAAACTAACCACACTAAATACTAAGCAATGGAACAATCTAGACAACAACCAGGGCTAGTTTCCAAGGCTTGTTGTGCCACCGGATGAAGGATAATGGGCCGAGGAAACTATCATATATAAGAGTTTCATTAGCCCGAGTGCTTGATCTCATATCTTCACAAACCAGAACACCAATTGTTTTTGCTTCCCTGCTTAGTACCCTCTTCATTGCATCGAGATACTTCATTGAGTATGATCCCAAGGCATATTTATTCCATATCATGAGTAATAGGTGCCCCAAGCGAGGAATAAACGTCGTATGTCTGGCCTTGAGTCTTGGGAAACACCCCCATCGAGGAAAATTTTATTGTTAAAGTTCTTTACAATTTATGTTAGATTTATTCAAAATTCAAAAAAAAATATGTTATATTATGTTAGATTTAATATTGATTTTACTAGTACCCCCGATCGGGGTGTGAGATGGACAACACTCCCATCATGGAAGTTTAATGCAAATGGCCTTGGGGTACAAACCCACCACCCTTCGCATGCTTGAGGCGATAGGTGCGGTGGCTCCATGCATGCAAGTGGTAAATACTCCCGTAGGAGGTGGCAGCAGCATCGAGTCTTGGGTTTGGCATCATGTTAATCACTCTGAGAGAGTAGTCAGTAAGTGTTTTGTCCATGGAAGTGAGGAAGGGTGACATCAAACGCAATGGAACGACATAGATCCAGGCGAGGTGGTGGGCTAATCTTCTCCAGGCAAGGGTAAACTAGTATGTGACATGTCATCTCTTTCTCTCCTCCATGCATCAACTTATCTGGTTAAGGGATTTGGGACTGCATGGTGTCGATTTTTCGGGGTTGGGAGAAAGTGAGGTTCCATGAAGTTACATGAGCTTGTCTCCCTGTTGTAGCAATTCCTTTTGTTTGACATGGTCTTTGTGTCTGTTCAGTTCAGAATTCTCCTTTCTAGGATGGGGTTATATGGGGTTTGTGTCTCTATGGTTGGCCCCTGTGACTCTCCTCTTCTGGCTTGGCTTAATAATACTATAGTTCAGGGATGGGCTGCCAACAATGTCGCCTCTGGGTTTTGTTTCATTGTATTCCCTAGGGAAGGGTCATGGTCTTTTCTCTGTATATCCTGGAACCGTATTATTTGTGGTACAACCAACTCCCATGACCTTCACCTTTGTGGAAGTATTTCCGTGAGCATAAATGTGGTTCTACGATGGTCTGGGTATGGGGTTAGTACTTATGGTGTAAGCCTCGTTGTTTTCTTAAATCCTTCTTCTGACTGTAATGTAAATGGGCTCTAGGTTGTGGAAGTTTTTTCTTTGTTTAGGTCGGATGGCAAGGATGGCATGCATTGGAAGAGAAGGAGGGAGTCCCTCAAATTTTGTACTAGAAATCACCATTTCATGCTTCTCCCTTAGCAGGTGTGTGGGGTGGTAGGGTCTCCTAGAAGCTTAAATCTTCTGGGCTCGAGCTACCACCTATGCAAGCAATTTTCCCTACCCTTTTCTCCATTTTACATTGTAAGGTCGCGAAAATGGCTCAGATAGTGACTGCTAGAGGCTGTGGTAGGAAAACCAGGGAGACAATGAAGGCAAAGTAGCCCAACTCCAATGGGGCCAAAATGTGGGGTCGCAAACTAGTCGCCAGCATCGTAAATGATGCAGTCACAACATACCATGAAGGAATGACCGAGGAAATCCGACAGTTAATTGAGGAATGGGAAGTTGATTTGAACCAACAGGTTGGTTCAATGGACATTGAGATGGAGGATTGGCGGGCTATGGTGCTGGACCCAGGGCACACCCGTGGTCGTGTTACTCAGTTTAAGTAGACCTTGTACCTGTACTGGTCCATGAAGAGTATCTTGGGAAAGGCCTTGGAGCAGGTCTCAGTGAGCATGGCAGCAACGGTGCAGGACTTCCCTAACTATAAACAAGACTTCCAGAAGCTCCAGTTTCAGATGCAAAAACAAGATGGTTGCCTTCACCGAATTGAAGATCACCTCCCTTGCATTCTCTCACAGACAGAGCTTCCAGGTTCCAATGCCAAGGAGTTGGCTCTAGTGGAGTTTGCGTCTGTCGAGGGAGAAGAGTAGCCTACTAGCTGGTTTCTCAATTTTTTTTTTATTATGTATGCGGGAAGATTTTAATTTTCAGAATATTGCTTCTTATGTTTATAGGCAAATAGTATTTAGGAAAGGCAAAGACATACAAACTTATATAGCTTGGATAGAAAGACTAATTATTTTTTGCTATTGGATGGCATATCATGTTGTTAGGTGGCCAATAGAATTGGTTTCCCTCAGGGCAAGTTGAGGCCACCTAACTATTATTATGTGGATGTAACTTGATTTTATATTAATTAAAATGGAAGCATCTACCAAGCTTACAAAACAAAATGATTTTATTAGTAAAAAAAATTACAATCTTTGTTCCTATTTAGATTAAAAATAATAATAATAATACTTACCTTATACCCTTGTTTCTTCTTGCTTGCGTGACTACAAAATTTCACCTTAGGATTTAACTCTCTCTACCACTTCACAATTAGGGTTTTTCATTTTAGGAATTTTAGATTTAATGAGTTTGTGTACTTACTATATATAGGGTGTTTAGCATGTAAAGTAGGGGAATCACTTATTGAATTAGATCCAAACCCTTTTGTCCCCTTATTCTCTTTTAAATCAATGTCTGTTTCACGATGTGCCCTCTGTAATATAACACGTCAATATTGACGGTGCTACTATCGTTACATTTCACATCAAATATTTTTGGCCCTATCTAATCTATTTATCAGTGTGCCCGATGTAATATAATGCACTAGTACGCCTCTGCCAAATAACACCATTAAGTGATGACGGTGTTTTTATCATTACAAATTGTGCGTGATAAATTAAAACTATTTTAAAATTTTAATTTTCGTTGTTAGTGTTGAACATTAACTAGCAGGTGTGTTTAGTAGATTAAACACACTGGGGCGCTATTCAAATAACTAAACCAGTTACTAAATCTCTTTTTGGTTGAAAATATTTGATTTATGTAATATATTTAATGGTTGAAAATAAATAGAAAAAACAAGCTCTTTGTAAATTATTTACAAAATTAATATATTTGAACTATATGTAATTTTAACTAATATGTATTGGTTAGTGTGTGCCATGCAGAGCCACAAAATGAAGAAGGTCGATAAGATTATTTCTAATCTAAGTGTAAAAGAGTGTAAAAGCCTGATATAAAAATTACAGAAGGATGAATTAGGTGAATGAAAAAATAGTATTCAATGTGAGTTTTTTTTTGTATTTCATTAATAATATACTTAAGAATATTAGGTAACATCTTTCAAACAATATATTAATTCATATATGTTTAATGTTCTACATGGAGCAACAACGAAGGAAAATATCAATGTCGTTCTAAGAAAATAAAATTTATAGAACATGTAAATGACGATGAAATCGTCCTTACTTTATCTGGAGTGGTGTTGGAGGTGAATGAAAAAGGGAGAAAAAAATTTACAAAACTATGAGGGATATAGTGGAACGAACATGTGATTTTCCACTTACAATACAAAAATCAATCCAATGATTCCAAGAACCAAATTATATCTAAACTACATGAAGCATTTCCAGAGCAATGGTCAATGAGACCTGTTGGACTTGTAATAGCAAAAACATACAACAACAACACAAACTTCATTCAAAAGGTAATATTCTTAATTGAAATATTTTTCTAGAATCAGATGTATATATTACTACAAACCATTCATTTATTAATATCAATTTTGCTATATTTAGTTTTCATATATCAATATACAAATAGTTCATTACTTTTTTTAGGAAAATTATGAAAATCCTTAAGGATCAACGAGCTGATATGCGAAACATGTCAGTAGGAATGTACAAGGAGATGGTAAAAGAAATTGACATAATTGCATCATGAGAGGAGTCATCTCAACAACAATGTGCTTCGAATGTATGTAATCGTGATTTAATTTGTACATATAAACAAATAATTTAGCATTAAATATTAATTTTTAAGTATTTTCTTTCAAAAAAAACAGAACTCATTCAACACATAAAGCAGGACCACAAGGAAGAAAAAGGTTGATATCAAAGTTTGTGAGTAATTGTTAATATTTCCTTATAAAAACCCAAGGTTTCATTTTTGTATATTTTAAGTTGTTTTACATCGACAATCCTTCAATGTCTTCAAATAGGTTCTAACATACAAAGAAGACCCATAAGAAGAATTGTTTGACATTGGGTTAAATTGGATTGTGAATATATGTTGGCACATCAAAAATTAATTGTGCAATTTGTAAGTATCTATGTTGTTTTACTTCTCTAAGTTTATAATTAATAGAACAAAAAAATCATTTATATTAATCTATGATTTATAATGAGGTATATAACTTGCGGGAAACAAAGTATGGAACTACACCACCATAAGAGTTTTTGCGCAAGGCATGAGTCTTGGTTTTGAAACCACGTGTATAGTTCATGCGTCACTTTGCTATGGTACATTGTTATTCGATTTACATTGATGTATATTATTTATTTCGATTTTCATTATTCTCACCACTGTAGATACACTCATTACACTTTATTTTTATGTTTGCAGATGGAACAAGATCATGAAGATAAAAACAATTGATGCAATCAACAAAACATTCGTCCAAATAACCCAAGTATGGAAGTAGCTTGAGCATTGACAACAGTTCCATCGAAGAATTATGATCAATTTGGCTATCATTGTAAGTTGTTGTATTTTTTGAAATAATTGTCTATGAAAATCAAACATTTTGTTTAATGTAATGGACATAATGTCCCAATTGAAAGACAATGGGTTACCAATAACAATACCATTTTGTATGACAAAAAGCCTCTTATTGATATATAATAAAATACATTTTAATTTATTATGTTGTTATCCATTGTCATTGTGAAATGTTACACCACTAATTAAATATATGGATGATTAAATATTATATTGAAGAAATGTGAATGTTGATAATATAACAAATTAATCCATACATCATATATAAATGCACTAATCAAAATTTAATTTTTATGAATATTGTTGTAAGATATATATAATTGTGTCGATGAATAACAAATTTTTTAAAAATCACAATAATTTCAATGTCACAGGTCGATGTTTCTAAAAAATAAAAAATCTCACAAAAAACCAGTGCGTCCATAACATAAACATGCACCAGTGTGTTGTGTTATCTAAAAGCATCGTTATGGAAAACTTTTCGCATGGCCAATGCCTTTTCTGAAAATGACAGCATCAAGGTATTATATTCTTCAAGCATCAATATTGTTTGCAATTAACGTCTCGATGCATTGTAATTCTTAAAGCATCAGTGCTTTCATAGAACTAACGATCTAGTGCTACAAAATATTATTTCTAGCCTCAATGCATTACTCAAATTAATAGCATCAAATATTTTATTTCAATAGCGCATTGGTGCTTTTATACAAATCATATGCATAGAAGTTGTGAGTTTAAATAAAAGCATCACACCTGCAATATTTTTTTTCTCATCCTAGTGCCTTTCCTAAAAAGAATGCCCCGAGATGTTTTTTTAATATATACGCACATGGCGATATACATTTTAGGCACTTGTGTTCTTTTCATTCAACGCCTTGATGCTTTTAGTTATGCATACAACCCCAATGCTTTTATATATTTAGTGCACCAATGTTATTTTTCCATTGAGCGCACCACTAAAAAACATTCCCTAAAACCTTTGATTGCCCAAATTTTTTCAGTTGTGATGAAGTTACATTATAATATCTACTAAAACATCTGCTACTTCAAACAAATGTTTTAGCGGATGTTTTTTGGCAATTTTTGCCAATTTTATAATACTAAAAACCTTTGATATAACCTCTGCTAGAAAGTATTTTCCTTGTAGTAAAATTATGGATATCAAGCTGAGGAGAGTTAGTAGGGGTACTTTATGAGGAAGGTTTTAGATGTTGTTGTCCTAAAGAAAGTTGAAGTTCTTCCATTTTATGGAGCAGGGTAGAGATTTCATCCTCTGACTTCTTTATCATATCTTTATGTTCTAATAGAATTTCCATGGAAAAAATAATACCAGAGACCAATTGGTTGTGATTTAGTTGAAGAGTTAGAATTTTTTCCTACATTGACTTCAACTGTGCTTGTAGAGTGTTATATTTAGGTCCCAAAACTCTATTTATGATCCAGGTGGATATCGATGGCCACCCACTTATTCCACTGGCTCAAAGCACAATTCAACATCTTGGCATTTTTTCTACAATTTTTTTAGATCCTAAACTTTATGTTTTAAGGCCCTAAACAACATTGTTTTAACGTTGCAAGGGCCCAAACAATAGCCATAAAATTTAGCTTAGGCTTGGTCTGAATGTGTACTTCTTGGCTAGACCTTTTCGATGGGTTATCGAGCACACTAAAAAAAATTGTAGGCACTAGTTATGACCCCAAGAAATTGACGTACCAACTAACCCTATCGCGGCCACAAAACTTTTGGTGTTTCATCTCTTAGGATTAATTTTTTAAATGTTTATATATGTTTATGGTTATGTTAAAAGGGCCTTACAACCTCATTCTAATGTGCTATGGTGAATGTGTGTAGAGATATGCAACCACCATTCAAACAAGTTTGCTTCATTCCACATTATTTACACTTTCAACACAACCCATTTATTAATAGAAGACAAGTTTCATTGTATCTATATGTTTGTGTTTTTGTTCTAAAACCTTTATTTCATTTCATTCACTTCATAAATCTAGATTAATTTTACTTCGTTAGTAAAGATTATGCCCACTTGGATTTTCTCCCTAACCAAAGTGCTCTAACTAACATGGCTAATTTGGATAATTATGCCCAACAACCTAATTTGGATAATTATGCCCAACAACCCCTTCAATGCAAATCGATGGGTGCAAACTCAACAACTAGTGGATCAAAATATCATGTAATTCACATCTCTAATCTTATAGACCATAGTTCCTTTCCTTGAATAGCCAACACCCTCTCTAGTTTACTCCACAACTCCATAAAGGTGGTTTGTCACCTAACTCAAATGTTTTATAATACCATGTATATTAATCAACCCCTCAAATAGAATGATGGGGTTGCCATCATGCCACATACAACTAGAATGTAAACCAAATTGAAATTTAGAGTAAGAGCATGGCAGGATGAAACAACACCAATAATTGCATTGAGTGCAGAGTATACCATACATCCCTCACTCGTAAAATGCCTTTTATTGCCCTTCCCGTACCCCTTTCCCCTTTGGAAAATTTCCTAAGTGTTTGGTTTAAGCATAGAGGAGTAGATATAAACCCAAATTCCACTACAACCATCCAAATTGATCATGAAGAAAAGTGGATACCATCTGCACATAACATTATTGAGCTTGCCAATCCTCCACTCGATAGGGAAATATGTACTTTAGGCTGCTGAAGGTTGTATGCATGAGTCTGTATCTCCTTGTTTAACCTGTTGTTGCATGCATTAAGCTTGGAGTAGAACCGTCAACCAAGGATAGAAACTTGCTTATGTTCCCCCTTCTTTCAAAACAAAGGTTGCTAGATCCATACGCTAAATAGTTTTGCATCATCATGTGTCATATCCCACATAAACCTTTAAAAAGAGTACAATTGATCTAGGGAGTGGTCGCTAAGTTGTTTCCCCTCCCCATGCTTCTAAATCAATCCAAACTCATACGTTGGATCCTCCCTTGAGAATAAAATGATATTACATGACCTATTTGTTTCTTTCACACTCACCACCATGATTGTCTACTTAGTGCCTCTCTTCATACCCATCTCGAGCTATTATGTGGCATGATTAATTAAAAGGGCTTGAAGCGCCATTGCACAGGGCTTCATTTAATTCAACTCCATATTGTGTATTATTTGATTGAGTAAATAGTACCCATGGTGAGAAGGTATTTACCTTTTTGATTTCATGAAGAAAATGTCAAAGGGGAGGGCACCATGAGGCTTGCCCATTGAACCTCAATTCACCCAAATTCAAATTCACTCCTTCATTTTCCATTGCATATGCTACTTGGTTGTTTGCCCTAAGCACATGATAAACATAAATGGAAGGGAATCAACCACTATATCATGAATAAGGAGTTTAGAATCACCAACAATAATCTAAGAAGAAAAATGATGTTCTTTTTTCAACATTAATCTTTGAAGTAATGCATATGCTTCCACTTGATTGTTTGAGATTGATCCTATTCCCCATACATAAGAAAATTTTATTTTTTTCTTTGAGACAAAGGATAACCCCTCCTACTACATTATGTTTGCTAGTTTGTGTCAATTTGTCAATTTCTTCTCATACTAGGTATAAAACATCTCACTGTCTTTTTTTAAACAGTGGTACCTATCATAACTCAGTTGTCAAACCAACAGTGGGGACAACCATCAATGGCTACTATCCGCTAATGCAGGTTGACTAATCATTGTTATTCAAAGAAAACCGCACAACCTATAATTACTTACTAATGGTTCCTAAGGGGGCAAACTTTCACTCCTACGAGATGCCTCTAAGACTTGGGTTGTTAACTTGTTTCCTTAGGTCTAAGAAAATGAACTCTTAACTAATCAAAAGTAATTTTAAGACATACTCTAAGCCCAACACCTCATTATATATATATATATATATATATATATGTGTGTGTGTGTGTGTGTGTGTGTGTGTGTGTGTGTGTGTGTGTGTGTGTGTGTGTGTGTGTTTGTTTATTATTATACTTGCCACAGGCATGGTATAACACATTCAGTTTTGCCTTTGACTAAGTATTAGTTTGTCTTTGATCAAAAAAAAATTACGCTTAACTACAGTTTAACATTAGGAATTCAATTTTTATTATTTTATTATTATTGTTGAAATTTATTTATTTGTAAGGTAATTGGTTGAGGTCTTATTATGCGTTGTTTAGTAACTTCTATTTCTATTAGTTACTAATTTTTTATTTGTAGTTCTATTTCTTTTTTATTTATTCTTTCTCTTTTTTTCTATTATTTTTATTTTCATGAATCATAATTTTTTGACAATATTTTCAATTTAATGTGACTTGTAATTATTATTATTATTATTATTATTTGTAAGCTTGGTAGGACTCTCTGATTTTCGATTTTACATAGCCATTATTCACCCCACTACGGGGGGAGGGTAGCACAAGATTTGAACCCAAGATCTCCGGTTCGGTGAGACTTCATTCCACAATCATCGCCACTTGAGCTACCCCAGGAGGACTACTTGACTTATTATTATATTAAAAACATATTTTAAATGATTTAATTAGAGAAAATTTTATATATTAATAAAATAAAACACACACATATAGATATATGTATTAATATAACAATATTAGTTAATCATATTTCTTACTTTTTGGTGATGGCATTCAACAATATAATATTTTATTAGTTGTTTTTATTTTTGTGATGAAATCTCTGTATTTATTATTTTTTGTTTTATTAAGCTATATTTAAGCTAAATTGCAGGGATTAGCCAATGTGTAGCCCTTGTTTACGACACTAATCGCCTCTTTCTTTCCTTTTATTTTTGGTTTGGGAAAACTTAATATTTTTAAGAGACCAATTTTAAACAATTGATTGATAGGGAAAAATAAATAATATAGTATTTTTAGCCCCACCTAAAGAAAACATTACTTCATGGACAGGGTTACCGTCGAGGAGGGTTTTGCTTCCACGTTCATAAATTTTTAAACAATGCAAGCTCATTCTAACCCAAGAAGAGGAGTACGAGACGCAAGTATGACTAGTCCTTGAACATTTCTGTGGAGATTTTGTTTCATTTCTTCTATCGTTGAAGACTTTTAACACTTTTCGAGTAGTGATGGTTTAGCCATTTTTACGACCGTTATCTGAAAAATTGTGTATTCTTTATTTTATCTACGATAACCATAGGTCTAATATTCTCGCTTTTTACGGCGTTTCCCTCTGAAATCAATTCTCCTTTGAGGTTACGTTTCCATTCGTGAGTGCTTGATTTAGTTGTTAGACGATTAAAATTGTTTGAGCCATCGGATTGATTCCACCAGTACTAAATGTTGTAAGAATCGCAACCAGCAGATCTCCATTGTTGAGTTGAGAGTTTGGGAACAATTCATAGAAGACGGTTCAACTATCGGGACTCTGTAATGTCGATCAAAATGGTGGCTTCGCCACAACATCAACTGCTTCCTTCCCCGAGCACTTGCTCGAATGTATCGGTCCCAATCTTGCTCAAGTCCTCGTCTGTGTTTCACGGCAAACGCAGAGGTTTCAAGTTCAATTCTCTGCGATGTCAATCCTTGCAATCCACGGCTGTTTTGAAGAACCTCTCGACGCAGGCGGGGAACGGATTCCTAGAGCCGAATGCTGTTGAGCGCAATGTGGTTTGTCTGGGGTTGCCGAGCAAGGGTCGAATGGCCACCAATACACTTGATCTACTCAAGGTATTTACATATTTGTTTTGTTTTCCTGTTCTTTGTAGAGATAAGTTGAATGATGTTGAGCGCAATGTGGTTCGTCTGGGGTTGCCGAGCAAGGGTCGAATGGCCACCGATACACTTAATCTACTCAAGGTATTTACATATTTGTTTTCTTTTCTTGTTCTTTGAAGAGATGGTCGATAAATTAGGGCCTTTTGATTACATTTTTAGATTGATGTATTAACAGTATTTGCAAAATCCAGGTAATAAGAAATAGTTTATTGCCAGGAACACAACTTTATGTTGAATATTGTCCATTCATTAGTTTTGTCCCAGCGGCATATATACACATTTCTCTATGTTTTCCAGCTTACACTAGGGATCCTTGTTCGGCTTTCTAGTTGATATATGCTTCACTTTTTAACTCTGTTTTGCTACACACCTGTATACATTTATGACTTTTGTGGTTCATATCCATTTTTCGGTATCAGAGCATAGAATCCGATCTCATGCCTCGCCCACATGCATATCATGAGCACTCTCGGTTTGCCATTATGGCACCAAGAGAAAGCTCTATTTTGTCATTATGGTGGTTCGGGGCCCATTTGTGTGGGCTCTATGGCAGATTTCACTGCGGTTCAGTCTCTTTTGTAGGGCTGAACAAATTTATAAATAATTCAGTAACGAGACATTACAACTTTTCAGTATCGGCCTTCTATGAATGAAATAGATTGGAGCAAGCGGCAGTAATCAAAATGCGTGCAAGAAGGGTGAAATAGCCAACTAATATAAATGCACTGAGCTCTTGGTATGCCCGCACAGCTTCTCATCTGTGCAAAGTGAAAACTGATCAGAATCACTATCTGCAATATACTAATACTGGAGTAGCTTTTAACAAATAGTTCATGTCCACAAAGTTGTGTTGTAGACAGTGGGGCCAGTTTGGAGTGTGGACCTTTCAAGCTGTAGAGAGGCAGTAATAAGTACGGGAGTTACATTTAAGTCCGAAGTCTAACTAGGTCAAAGTTAATGCATTATATCCTTCCAATCCCGAATCATAAAATTTCAAAAATCTAAAGTTCAAATGCCTTATCCTGAATTGGATCACTAACCCATATTAGTTACTTTATACATTGAGGTTAACAAGACGAGCAATGAAACAAAGGATCAAATGATCCATATGTTCATGACGAAAATACTCATTGAATTTGCTCAGGACTTTCAAAACCATATTGTGACCCATCTGAATGTTCCAAAACCTTGTCTTTGTTGGAATAAGGTGGTTATGTTGCATGTAGTATTGTAAGAAAGTGCCCATTTTGAAGGGAAAGTTTCCCAGGGCAGTTGTTCATTCAGTTGGTTATTTGTGTAGAATAGGTACGTTTACAAGGAAAGCATCCATTCGGTGAGTATTAATGTTAAGTAGGTGGGTAAGCTATTTTTTTTTGTTTGCTAGTTACGCCGTAAGGCATTCCCCTCTGAAATCAACTCTCCTTTGAGGTTACGTGTCCATTCGTGAGCACTTGATTTAGTTGTTAGAAGATTAAAATTGTTTGAGCCATCGGATTGATTCCACCGGTACTAAACGTTATAAGAATCGCCACTGGCCACACAGAGCAACGACCTCTCCTTGCTTGGCACTACCTTGATCGCCCCTGCTCAGCGATACTGGATCGCCCTTGCTGGGTATATTAAGGCGGAAAACGTAGACCGGCATGAGTTGCAGGCAGCGAGGCTAGCGTGCTAGAGCTACTTTAAAAAGCAATATTGTTATTTATGTTTACCTTTCTGTCACTACAGTTTCCAAATAGGGTTGCATGCAGGTTTATTGGACCATTTCGATTTGTGTGTCTGCACAAATGCAAAGGAAAGCCGAGTTGGTGCTCCCACCGTTCTATTTTTTTCTTGGACAGGCGGGTTTTATTTTTTTGTTTTGCATCAACTACCTTTTATAGATGTATACCGTCATTTTTATCTGCCAATACTCATGTATATATTACCTTGTAAATATGATTAGGGTTTTGGGGGGGCTAAAAATAGATTCTGTAGAGAAATTGAGAAAGATTTTTTAAAGCGGCACGGACTCATATATGTAGTTTGATTGAATATAAAGTCCTTGTTGCAGCCTCTGATTGCCCAAGTGAATTCACGAGGAGGTATGGTTTCACATAGACTGCATGCATCTAGGTTTTTTAGGTGTTGTGAGTGTGGTGCATATATTATTGAAACAATAACAAGTTTTGAAAAGTGCGTGCACAAGGATTCACTCATTTCTCTCAAAAATAATCCCCTTTTGTTTTTTTATTGTTGTCTGATAGACAATTATACAAGTGCTTGAGAAGATTGGAATTGATGCAAATCACAGTCGAAACCCTCAAAGTGAGTTTTTTCAGTCATTTGAAAAATGTGCTCCATGGCAGAGTTGAACACAGTTCTCTGTTTTATGTAAAATAGGGATGGGAGGAGTTCTGCAAAATGTGATGTGAGGTTACCTACATACCTACTAAAGGCTTAAACGTGCTTATTTCTTCTCTGTGGTATACTGCAATGGCTAGAAATAACTTGAAGAATGGGTGAAGACTACTGTTAATTTCATTGTGGCATCAATTGCAGGCATGGTAATGTGCCAAAGTTACTGAAGTTTTTCCTATGCTTTTCTAGAAGGGATTTTTGTTTATAAGCATCATTTTTCATGTTGCAGGTACCTCACCAAATTCTACAGATGATGAAAATGGACTCTGTCTTTGGAAGAAATTGATACAATTCTAATTGGTATCGATACCCTGATTCTGAGCTTGTTTGTTACTGCATGGTTTTATGCTGCTTGTATGTGCTTGGAATTTAAGATCTTTTATTGCATGGATAATGATGGGAGTAAGCTATTCTCGGTTTGCTTTCTGAATATTTTTTTCCTTGTTGGAATTCATAATACTTACTCCATTATTATGAATCCATTCCATTACTTCTAGTTTATGCATTCCATCGAGATTTTAACCAAGAAATTATGTATTACTAAAAGGAATTAACCAATCCATTTTCTCAACAAAAACAAGAAATATGCCTTTTTCTAATTGCAAAATTCACATGTACAAACCTCTGTTTGAATGCAAGGCCTCTCTTCAATCTCATTCTTTCAACTTTATTATAGAAATTGCTTGAAAGTAGACAATGTTGTATGCTAGCATTCATTAGTGTGACAGAAAATAGCAGGTAAGAAGAAACCTGACAGGTACAGGTAACAGTTTTCTGAACAGTATGATGGAAGTGAAAAGACCCTACTTCAGATACAGGTTATAAACTTCATAATTTCCTTAATTCTGGGTCACTCCTAACTTATTGTTGAACTCCACCTGCAAATGAGATAAAATATCTCACACTATCCATCACACACTCCCTCTGTATGATAAAAGTGATCTCAAGTATCAATTTCCATACATGAATTGGTGGATTTGATTTGATTTCATAGTGTATGTAGAGGACAGAGGAAACAGATTTAGGTTCTTTGTCAACTCACAGAAGCTTGAAGAGAGAAAGAAAACATTGCCAAACAATTGGATGAAAAATTTAGGGAAAGGAATGACGCACTCCATCAAAATGAAGAAACTTGGGAAGAAAATAAAGGTATTTCCAAAAAATTAGCTGAGGTTTTGAGATTGAATGAAAATGCAGTTAAGCAGAAAGATGCAAGATTTTTGGAGGCTCTGTCAGAACTTGAATTTGAAAGGAAAGCACGGAAGTCTGCTGAAGCAAAGAAAACATATTTGAAGATGGCATTAAACCAAATGAGGGTATTTTCCCACAAGGAACGTGGAAAGAATCATGCACTAAAGAGGCAGAGAGACGTAGCAGGGAGCATTGACAGTCTGTAGTTCCATGCATATTTTGTATGTGCTTTTATGTGCTTGGAATTTAAGATCTTTTATTGCATGGATAATGATGGGAGTAAGTTATTCTCGGTTCGCTTTCTAAATATTTTTTTCCTTGTTGGAATTCATAATACTTACTCCATTATTATGAATCCATTCCATTACTTTTAGTCTATGCATTCCATCGTGATTTTAACCAAGAAATTATGTATTACTAAAAGGAATTAACCAATCCATTTTCTCAACAAAAACAAGAAATATGCCTTTTTCTAATTGCCAAATTCACATGTACAAACCTCTGTTTGAATGCAATGCCTCTCTTCAATCTCATTCTTTCAACTTTATTATAGGAATTGCTTGAATGTAGACAATGTCGTATGCTAGCATTCATTAGTGTGATAGAAAATAGCAGGTAAGAAGAAACCTGACAGGTACAGGTAATAGTTTTCTGAATAGTATGATAGAAGTGAAAAGACCCTACTTTAGATACAGGTTATAAAATTCATAATTTCTTGAATTCTGGGTCACTCCTAACTTATTGTTGAACTCCACCTACAAATGAGATAAAATATCTCACACTATCCATCACACACTCCCTCTGTATGATAAAAGTGATCTCAAGTATCAATTTCCATACATGAATTGGTGGATTTGATTTGATTTCATAGTGTATGTAGAGGACAGAGGAAACAGATTGAGGTTCTTTGTCAACTCACAGAAGCTTGAAGAGAGAAAGAAAACATTGCCAAACAATTGGATGAAGTATCTAGGGAAAGGAATGACGCACTCCATCAAAATGAAGAAACTTGGGAAGAAAATAAAGGGATTGCCAAACAATTAGCTGAGGTTTTGAGATTGAATGAAAATGCAGTTAAGCAGAAAGATGCAAGACTTTTGGAGGCTCTGTTAGAACTTGAATTTGAAAGGAAAGCACGGAAGTCTGTTGAAGCAAAGAAAACATATTTGAAGATGGCATTAAACCAAACAAGGGTATTTTCCCACAAGGAACGTGGAAAGAATCATGAACTAAAGAGGCAGAGAGACGTAGCAGGGAGCATTGACAGTCTGTAGTTCCATGCATATTTTGTAGCTTTGCTATTTTCAATGCTAAAATATATGCATTAGCTGTGTTTAGGCTAATAGAGCTATGGGATGCCTCTTAATTTTCATTTTGCAGTGCGTAGTGCTTCCATGGCTGGGACTTAAGATGCTTGAACTAAATGAACTTGTTATAGCTCAGCTTAAAGTGAGAGGTCCAGCTTTTCCTGCTGTAAAAAAGGGTGTTCTTGTGCTACAGGTGAGCTACCTTGTGATAAAACTTGTGCATCTGTGGATTCGTTTTTTCGTTTTATTGCACTGTTTATGATAAAATGTTTATGCAATAAATCTATATTGGAAGTTAGTCTAAACATTCATAATACATGGGAGGATTTTACTTGGATGGTTGCTAATAAGGTCTTTGTGTTCTATTTCCTAATTCCATTCTTGCATTAATAATTGGATTTTAACTCAGTTTACCTCTGTCTAATGTTGTTTTTTGCATATGGAAATTCAAAGGAGCGTATACTATATTTGATACCTTTCTAGCCTACCAAATTGATGGTACAAATTATGTTTTACATTTAAACATATGTTTTTGATTGAAACATCATAGGTGACTCCTGGATCAACTTCTTATCGAGCTGGATTCTGTCCTGGAGATTTCGTCATTCAGTCTAATGGGAAACCAACTAAAAGCATCAAGGAGGTGAGTTGGAGCATGTTTTTTATAATCAGCAGCACACAAAAATAGAGAAATGTCATGATTTCTAATTTCTTATATAAATGGGCTACAACAGATTGTTGAGATAATGGGTGACAAAGTTGGAATGGATTTCAAAGTAATTTTGAAGCGATCAAATAATATACAATCGACCTTGACTATAGTGCCAGAGGAAGCCAGCCCAAATCTATTTTGAGTGGGTTTCAGAGAGCTCCGAAGATGAACCCTAATCACTTTGTCGCCGCCTCCTTTCCTTCGGCCACCGTCTGGCCTTTGCTCGGCCCTGCTGATGATGGAGATGTGCACTTCAATCATGGAATGCTGACTTCTTCCTTCAATGCTGATCCGCATGTTTTCCAATCCCTTCTGAGAGCTCCCCTCCCCCTAATATGCTCCGCTCTGGACATTGTTGCAGCCAGATCTCGGCCCTCTGCTGCTGCATCTCGTAACAGCCACCCCCTTCAGATTGCAGTTGCAACGACTAAGGACGAACATGCAGAATATACTCCTACATCTCCTCAGGCGATGGCTCTTGGGAAGAAATATTATGCTCAGGAAGGTTGCTCATCCCTATTAGTACCTCCTCTATCCCCCCACAATAGCCGATACTCTATTTTTCATCTTCAGAATTCTGTCAGCTTCCTGGATCTGCCTGGATGGAGCATCTGGGAGCTCTTTTGGGCGGAAAACAATGACAGACTCAATGACCTTTGGACTCTCTCCTCATCTTCTCACAAGCCCCTGCGGCAAGTTCAGGAAAAGATGGCCCTTCAAAGCACCAGCCTCCTCTCGTCTTAGATCTGCAGAGGAAAGCAGAACTCTGATCTCTCTGCCTCGTTCCAGATCCAGATCATGCTCATCTCTGGCAAAACTCTGCTACAATGGGTGACCTCCTCGGATCTATTGCTGGACCTCAAGCATGCTCTGGAATTCAAGTTAGGGATTCCCTTTGTAGCTCAATGACTCCTCCACGAAGGTAAACAACTTGAGGATCTTTATCCCCTTTCTTTTTACAGCATTAAGAGAAATGCCTCCATTATTTTTACCCTTCCTTTGAGAGGGGGAGCTGTTGGACAGTCATCCTCAGCTGAGGCGTTTTCATACAAAGATGTTGTCCATGCTCAGATGCCCAAGAAAACAGCTCCACCAGTTCAGGCTCCCAAACCTTTTTTGGTGGACAAACTGGAGGAAACCCCATCCATTGAAATAATGCATCCAACGCTGGATGAGCAAACCCAAAAGTTTGCAGAGCATGCCATTATTTGCAGGTTCAATGGGCTATGGCCTCGCACAGCAGACCTCTACCAATGGATTCACTCTAACTGGACCAACAATTGCAAGGTTCTTTTATGCTCAAAGGGTTTCTTCATTGCAGTGTTTGCTCTCGGTGAGGACTACCAAAAACTTTAACTGCAGGCCCATGGTTTTGGGGCTCAGCAGGTTTATTCCTCACCCCTTGGTTCCCAGATTTCGATCCCTCTACAACAATCATCACCAAGCTCCCCATCTGGGTCAGACTTCCTAATCTCCTGGCGCATCTATGGCACTTTGTTGTATTCCAAGGGATCAGCAATTCTCTAGGCCGCTTTCTAGACATAGACATCTCTAGAGGGGAAAAGGGCTTATACACCTTCGCCAGAATCTGTGCAGAAATAGACATGAGCAAAGGTCTCCCTGATCAGATTAATCTCAAAATTGGAGACTTCCATTGGACTCAGACCTTGGATTACGAGAACACAGCCTTTCGGTGCCGAAACTGCCATCACACAGGGCACCTTCAGAGCTCTTGTCCCTCGATGCCTGCCCAAAAGAAGAAATCCAATCCTAAGCAGAAATCCAAAAGCTGGAAGCCTCATGATCCTCTCCCCATGGACGATTTTGATTTCAGCTCGGATGAAGAGGAAGAGGACGAGGAGAGAATGGAAGGAAAGCTGGCATAGGATCTGCCCTCGTCTGGTCCTGTGGATTCGTCTGTCCAACCAATCTCACAGAAAAGAACTCATGAATCCTCTCCCTCGGATTCAGACAAGGAGACCTCTCCGTCAGCCCAGCTCAGTTTGCAAATCATGCCAGATCAGCAGAGTCCTCTTGGTTGGGTCAAAGTTGGTAAAAAGAAAGGGAAAAAATGTCGAACAGTTGATTCTGCCCATGTTGGGTAGAATCCTTTGCTCTGCTCATGCTCCTCTGTTCTTCTTGTTTCTTCTTGCTCAGCACTGCTCTCTTCTCTTTTTCTTTTAGGGGCCGAGGTGGATAGCCTATCCTTTCCGGCTGCCTGTGATCTTGCTTCTCTTGGTTGTAACTTCATATTGTACCATACGTCCTCTTAATAGAATTAGTTTTTACTGAGAAAAAAAATCTATTTTGAGTACGGAGGGTAATATGCATTTTCTTTGCATTAATTGGATTGGGTTTTTGAGAAGCAATTCATCATCTGCTAGGCCACACCCAAGGATTCCCTTGATTGTAATAATGGCATCCAGGAACATAAAAATCCCGCACGAGAGAAAACCATATAAAGTGCAGGACCTTACCTCACTTAGAAGGCATTGAATTCTTTGAGCTCAGGTGAAATATCGAGTAAAGCTTTTCAGGATAAAATGAAGCTGGCACATGAACTTATCTTAGAAGGTTAGAGTTTCCATAACCAATCTATGAAAAATTGCAATTTACATGTACAAACCTCTGTTTGTTACGCCCTCTTAATAGAATTAGTTTTTACTGAGAAAAAAAATCTATTTTGAGTACGGAGGGTAATATGCATTTTCTTTGCATTAATTGGATTGGGTTTTTGTGAAGCAATTCATCATCTGCTAGGCCACACCCAAGGATTCCCTTGATTGTAATAATGGCATCCAGGAACATAAAAATCCCGCACGAGAGAAAACCATATAAAGTGCAGGACCTTACCTCACTTAGAAGGCATTGAATTCTTTGAGCTCAGGTGAAATACCGAGTAAAGCTTTTCAGGATAAAATGAAGCTGGCACATGAACTTATCTTAGAAGGTTAGAGTTTCCATAACCAATCTATGAAAAATTGCAATTCACATGTACAAACCTCTGTTTGAATGCAAGGCCTCTCTTCAATCTCATTATTTCAACTGTATTATAGAAATTTCATAAGTTATTGATCCAGACAGACCTTCGGATTCATGGAGTTATCTTTGAGCTTTTATCTTTTCATAGCCTTATAAATTACTTATAAAAGAGGTTGTTGCATCCATAAAATTGTCTCATCTGGTCAACAGTGACCGACCCAACATATCTATGGAATTCCACAGGAATACCCAAACAAGGTCAAATTTCATAAGTTATTGATCCAGATAGACCTTCCAATTCATGGAGTTATCTTTGAGCTTTTATCTTTTCATAGCCTTATAAATTACTTATAAAAGAGGTTGTTGCATCCATAAAATTGTCTCATCTGGTCAACAGTGACCGACCCAACATATCTATGGAATTCCACAGGAATACCCAAACAAGGTCTACACATGCCTGGAGGGAAATGTGCGAGTAATACAAAAATTCATAAAGCACAGTACCCAAGAAGCCCACTAAACCATTGAATGCATCCTAAATCAACCTCATATACCCAATATGGAACTCGTAAATCACTTAAATAATTTTGGTTGCCTTGCTGATCGGAAGGATTTTTGCTTACATAGAGTAGGTCAATTTGATCGTTTAACCTATAATGATAGAACAGGTCTCTTTGTTGTTTATTTTGGCTCAGGTGGATCGTTTAACCTATAATGATAGAACAGGTCTCTTTGTTGTTCATTTTGGCTCAGGTGGAAATATAATTTTCTTATTTCTTTTAAAATTTTACTGTGTTGGTCTGAATATGTGTTTCCCACAAGTGTATTTAAAAATGAAAATTAGGAAAATAGAAACAATTATGAAAATGGAAGATTGGAAAGCCAAAAAACCAGGATTTTGGAGAGTTGGAAAGCCAAGAAAACAGCGTAAAAGGATTAAAATAGATTATTACTAATTTTGTAAATATATTTTTATTTTCTAAGAGTTTACATAAATAAAAGCTCTTAGCTCATGACAGTAATCTGATAGGGTATAGCAGTCCTTGTGGTAAGCAAGAAACAGACAACCATGTTCCATTACTTTTAGTCTATGCATTCCATCGGGATTTTAACCAAGAAATTATGTATTATTAAAAGGAGTCAACCAATCCATTTACTCAACAAAAACAAGAAATATGCCCTTTTCTAATTGCCAAATTCACAAGTACAAACCTCTGTTTAAATGCCAGGCCTCTCTTCAATCTCATTCTTTCAACTTTATTATAGAAATTGCTTGAATGTAGACAATGTCGTATGCCAGCATGCATTAGTGTGACAAAAAATAGCACGTAAGAAGAAACTTGACAGGTACAGGTAACAATTTTCTGAACAGTATAATGGAAGTGAAAAGACCCTACTTCAGATATAGGTTATAAACTTCATAGTTTCCTAAATTCTGGGTCACTCCTAACTTATTGTTGAACTCCACCTGCAGATGAGATAAAATATCTCACACTGTCCATCACACACTCCCTCTGTATGATAAAAGTGATCTCAGTGTCAATTTCCATACATGAATTGGTGGATTTCATTTCATTTCATAGTGTATGTAGAGGACAGAGGAAATAGATTGAGGTTCTTTGTCAACTCGCAGAAGCTTGTACAGAAAAAGAAAACATTGCCAAACAATTGGATGAAGTATCTAGGGAAAGGAATGACGTACTCCATCAAAATGAAGAAACTTGGGAAGAAAATAAAGAGATTGCCAAACAATTAGTTGAGGTTTTGAGATTGAATGAAAATGGAGTTAGGCAGAAAGATGCAAGACTTTTGGAGGCTCTGTCAGAACTTGAATTTGAAAGGAAAGCACGGAAGTCTGTTGAACCAAAGAAAACACATTTGAAGATGGCATTAAACCAAACGAGGGTATTTGCCCACAAGGAACTTGGAAAGAATCATGCACTAAAGAGGAAGAGAGACGTAGCAGGGAGCATTGGCAGTTTGTAGTTGCATGCATATTTTGTAGCTTTGCTATTTTCAATGTTAAAATATATGCATTAGTTGTGTTTAGGCTAATAGAGCTATGGGATACCTCTTAATTTTCATTTTGCAGTGCGTAGTGTTTCCATGGCTGGGACTTAAGATGCTTGAACTAAACAAACTTGTTATAGCTCAGCTTAAAGTGAGAGGTCTAGCTTTTCCTAATGTAACAGAGGGTGTTCTTGTGCCACAGGTGAGCTACCCTGGGATAAAACTTGTGCATCTGTGGATTCGTTTTTTCTTTTTTATTGCACTGGTTATGATAAAATGTTTATGCGATAAATCTATAGTGGAAGTTAGTCTAAACATTCATAATACATGGGAGGATTTTACTTGGATGGTTGCTAATAAGATCTTTGTGTTTTATTTCCTAATTCCATTCTTGCATTAATAATTGAATTTTAACTCACTTTACCTCTGTCTAATTCTCTTTTTTGCATATGGAAATTCAAAGGAGCGTATACTATATTTGATACCTTTTTGGCCTACCAAATTGATGGTGCAAATTATGTTTTACATTTAAACGTATGTTTTTGATTGAAACATCATAGGTGACTCCTGGATCACCTTCTTATTGAGCTGGATTCTGTCCTGGAGATGTCGTCATTCAGTTTGATGCGAAACCAACTAAAAGCATCAAGGAGGTGAGTTGGAGCATGTTTTTTATAATCAGCAGCACACAACAATAGAGAAATGTCATGACTTCTAATTTCTTATATAAATGGGCTACAACATATTGTTGAGATAATGGGTGACAAAGTTGGAATGGATTTTCAATCCCAGTTTACTATGTTTTGGTCCCCCAAATTCATCTGGGTAATGTGGGGTTGTTCAGACCTCGTTTACTGCACTTAGGTACCCCCAAATTCTTTCAGGTGATGTGGTGGGTGTTGTTTCATACCTGATTCACTGCATTTGGGTACCCACAGATTCTTGCCGTACATGAGTGGGTGTATGTACCTTGGCACAAAGTGGCAAGCAATTCATTGTTCTAAGGTTCGAAGAAGCGTTCCTGCTTGTGTAGCATTGATTGAAGAAGGGGTTTATACAATTGATGGAAGCAGGGGTTTTGATACAAGGGGAGGTTGTTTTAGTGTTTAAGAGGATTGTTTTGTTTTAAGGAGAAAAAATTGGTGTCTGTGAGTAGTTTTGGGGCAGAATTGAAGGATGTTTTGTATACTTGGTGTCCTGGTACTGGAGTAGAATGATATTGGGGAAAGTTTTCTGTCATTTTTCTGATTGTCAGTGTTGATTAGACACAAGCCTGAGACATTATGGAATGATTTTAGGCCTTGCCAACAATAAGTTTGGAAAATACCCGTTTGAATTGAGGGAGTAGTCAGGACTCAAGAGCTTTGAGGATTTTTTATCCTGGTTTTGCAACCAATTTTGTCTTTATAAAACACTCATTTCAGGTTTATCTTAGGATCAGTATATGCTCACTACATCTAGGGAGGTTTAGACCAGGCTTGTAGTGTGAGGTTTTCTTTATTGCAGTATATTTGTCACCAGTTCCAAGGACTCCTACACTTTTTGTGGAAGAGTGTACCCGAAGTTGTAAGGGATTGTGCATGTGAATAGTGTACAAGGAATTTTTGGGTTTGAACGTCATTTTATTTTTCAATTGAAGAGAGTCTACTAAGCAAGTTTAAGAACAAGGATTGAGGGGTGACTCCTTAGCAGTATCAAGGAAAAGAGGAGAGAAAAGATGATGCATCATCTGATGCCCGATTACCCATCCGATTCATCACCTACTAGAGTCTGGCCCGAAGACAAGCACAGGTTCTGCAATGCTCCTGGGATCTCAATAGGTTTTAATCCAAAGGGGTCCTCAGATTCAGAGGAAACCAACTAAAAGCATCAAGGAGGTGAGTTGGAGCATGTTTTTTATAATCAATAGCACACAAAAATAGAGAAATGTCATGATTTCTAATTTCTTATATAAATGGGCTACAACAGATTGTTGAGATAATGGGTGACAAAGTTGGAATGGATTTTCATTCCCGGTTTACTACGTTTGGGTCCCCCAAATTCATCTGGGTAATGTGGGGTTGTTCAGACCCTGTTTACTGCACTTAGGTACCCCCAAATTCTTTCAAGTGATGTGGTGGGTGTTGTTTCATACCTGATTCACTGCATTTGGGTACCCACAGATTCTTGCCGTACATGAGTGGGTATATGTACCCTAGCACAAAGTGGCAAGCAATTCATTGTTCTAAGGTTCCAAGAAGCGTTCTTGCTTGTGTAGCATTGATTGAAGAAGGGGTTTATACAATTGATGGAAGCAGGGGGTTTTGATACAAGGGGAGGTTGTTTTAGTGTTTAAGGGGATTGTTTTGTTTTACGGATAAAAAAATGGCGTCTCTGAGTAGTTTTAGGGCAGAATTGAAGGATGTTTTGTATACTTGGTGTCCTGGTACTGCAGTAGAATGATATTGGGGAAAGTTTTCTGTCATTTTTCTGATTGTTAGTGTTGATCAGACACAAGCCTCAGACATTATGGAATGATTTTAGGCCTTGCCAACAATAAGTTTGGAAAATACCCATTTGAATTGAGGGAGTAGTCAGGACTCAAGAGCTTTGAGGATTTTTTATCCTGGTTTTGCAGCCAATTTTGTCTTTATAAACACTCATTTCAAGTTCATCTTAGGATCAGTATATGCTTACTACATCCAAGGAGGTTTAGACCAGGCTTGTAGTGTGAGATTTTCTTTATTACAGTATATTTGTCACCAGTTCCAAGGACTCCTACACTTTTTGTGGAAGAGTGTACCCGAAGTTGTAAGGGATTGTGCATGTGAATAGTGTACAAGGAATTTTTGGGTTTGAATGTCATTTTATTTTTCAATAGAAGAGAGTCTGCTAAGCAAGTTTAAGAACAAGGATTGAGGGGTGACTCCTTAGTAGCATCAAGGAAAAGAGGACAGAAAAGATGATGCTTCATCTGATGCCCGATTACCCATCCGATTCATCGCCTACCAGAATTTGGCCTAAAGACAAGCACAGGTTCTGTAATGCTCCTAGGATCTCAATAGGTTTTAATCCATAGGGGTCCTCAAATTCAGAGGGGGCCAAAAGGCCAATTTCTCCATTGGATTTGAAGACATTTTCTGGAGCTAGGATCACTTATTGGCCTGAAAACAACTTTGATTTCCAGTTGAGTTCTTCCAAGCAGCAAAGCGAGACAATACCGATTTTTTCTCCCCATGGATTTACAGAATCCACCCATCAAATAGGAATGGAGCATTCAGAGAGCTATACTTGTGTTATATCTCATGATTCAAATGTGAGCACAAACAACCCGCATACTCATTGCCGTATAGAGTGTGAAATTGTGCAATACCCTGTTCAAAAGCAAGATGAACATGAAATATGGGATGTGGCATCGCCAGCTTGGAGCTATTCAAATGTTTCGGTGTTTCCTGTTGCCCATTTTCTCAGGGCTTGCTATCTTTGCAAATGACAATTAAACCATGGAAAGGACATCTACATGTACAGGTCTGTTATAATGATCACACGATTGCTTTAAACCTTTGAGAATCGATTGAATTGATTAAAATTTCCCATTCTTAAGAGTTAGTCACATTCTCTGTTTGTTGATTATTGCATGGGTGACATGGCATTCTGTAGCGAGGAATGCTGCTACCAACAGATTTTGATGGATGATGAAATGCCTTTAACGACATATTTTGATGGTTGAATGAATGGAGGCATTTGTTGCTTCTCCATCTTCATCGAGTGCTGCTTCATAAGATCAGAGGCATGAGAATTGTCCATCATCAGAGCGGCAAAAAGAGGCGTTTCAATGTATGTATTTTTTGTATCAGAGTAGCTGTAGAAAAATACATTGCTACAGATGATATAAAAATGTATCTCTGTTTTATTCAGAGGAAAAGGGATTGAATGGGGTAGGCTTTTCTGAGGCATATTAATACGGAGAGAGTTTTTATCCAATTTTCAAGTGTCAAATGCAAGAATAAGCTAATTGAATTTTTATTTCCAATCCTTCAAATTATTCCCTTGGTAGGAGAATCATTTTAAACAGATTCATAGTTTTATCTCAAAGAATCTGTTTAAAAATCGCTACTTCATTTGAATTTAATGAAGTTCTTTCCCCTTCGAGTGAATGCTATTTCTATGGATCTTTATCATGTCATTGTTACTTCACACAACAACTATTATAACTGTAGATGCTTAGTATATTTCTAGATTGGCTGCAAGGGACTTCTATGCGGTTTCCAAGCTTTATATACAAATTCTGTCAATCTGCAATCAAAGTTATGCATTACACTGAAATTGTATGTCAGAGCAAGATAAAGATGATGTCAAAGAAATTTTGATATATTGGGAATCATATTCATTTTTTACATTGTATCCATCTGCTGAGTGTACACGGTGTACAATCTGGACCTTTGTGCTTTGCTTGGTTAAGGTGTGGTGTCCCCTTTGTATGTCAGTGAAGAGCAGAATCTAAGGGATTGGTGGTTGTCATCAGTATTGTGTATTAAATTTTTTGGGTTAAGTGCACTAGTTTATCCTGATGACATTATTAGGGATAACATTCAGGGAGATGGAGAAACATTTCCTACATTTTCCTATAAAATTTTCATGACTTATAAATAATCTTAAAATAACAGACCTCTTTATACATTTATCAATTATTTTGTCGAGCCTTACATCATATAACGTGGATGCTCTCTCAGATACCTGACTTGCCAAACTTTCAATCATTATAAATAAACATTTTTTTTCCATTATCCCGTGAACACTAACATATAGGTATTGAACACTAATATATAGTTTAGTCTGAACTGTCATAGTAATGTTAGAAGGATAAGTGTCTTATTGGTGTTTGAATGTCAGGTTTAATGTTTTTTTAGTTGTCTTGGTCTTACGCTGAATTATAAATTTCTGATAAATTTGACTTGTTAACTCTGATATATATCTTGAGAGATTGCTAATTCCCTATCAAAAGTTTTTCTTTGGAAAAATATTACTTTTTATTTTTCTAGGACATTTTTCGATTAATTTTGTTTGAAATTGGTGGGGGGTTTTTTGAAATAAGAAATTTAATCAAGATAATCGTTTCACCCTTTAGGGGCTCGTTGAACCATAGTCGCCTCCTGTATTTTCGTGCCTCACCCATACTCATACGCCTGTAGTGTAAGAGGATACAAGCAATATGAAAGCAAGTCACATCACCAACTCCTACCTCTAGATGAAGCCCAAAACCGTTAAAAAGAAAATGATTTTTTGACTTGGAGTGAATTAAAAGAAAAATGATTACCCAATGATAAGGAATTAATGATTCTACAAACTTTTGTGAAAATAAGCCAAAACCTGAAGTGAAGTCAAATTTTTATTGATTAACTAAACTTATAATTTCTTAATTATGTTTTAAAAATTCTTATTGGAGTTGAAAAATATTTAAAATTGTAACTTATGGAATGATTCTTTTAACATTTGTAAATGATAAAATATAAAAATTAAATTAAATATATTTAATAGTCTTGGATTCATTTTTATATTAAAAATAAATAATTTAATTTCTTCAAATCATAACATTAGTAATGATTGAATAATATACTTCTAACCATAATAAATTAAAAGAATTATTTAAGTATTAAATAATGCATTTACAAATCTTCAATGCAGAAATTATATTTTTCCTCGTTATATTCTTCAATTAGTTGTAGTGGGGTCTAGATATAGATATGGATGACACATTGATCCCAACAAAAATTACCTATTAATTAATAGTTAATAATGTTCTTATTCCATCATCATGTTAAAATCCAAACTTTATATTAAAGCCCAAACCCATCACGGAATTTTCTAAACATTGAAAAATGATCGGTGATTTTTTATGGTAAGTTCGTTTATGAGTACTGTTAAATTTATTTAAAATTTGTAATTGTATAGCTAATAATTAGTTTATAATTTGAATAGACCATAGGCTATATTAGATCTATAATTTAATTCTTTCTCGTTTTACTTGTCACTTATGATTGATTTTAAATTTTATTAATTTATACAATACATGCAATAAAGCCACTTGGATACAAGAAACAAGATGCCCAAACATGTGCATTATAGGTAATTTGATGTCAGTACATTTTATCACCTTCTTGATAGATTTTTGTTGCATCATGCAATCACTACAATACAGGGAATTGATCATCTGAAATATGATAATTGCTATAAGCGTGGCATAAATCCCCGGTATACATACATGGATATAGACTTCTATATCGGCCTTATATAAAAACAATACAAGTACTCAAAAACTAGTGAAGTTCTTAGCAAGGCATACCACCCTATATTCTATTCACTGGGTGAAGGGTAAGAAGCATTTATAAACAATAATATATCTTTAATCAAACAAGCAAATACATACATGGATATAGACTTCTATATCGGCCTCATATAAAAAAAATACAAGTACTCAAAAACTAGTGAAGCTCTTAGCAAGGCATACCACCCTATATTGTATTCATTGGGTGAAGGGTAAGAAGCATTTATAAATAGTAATCTATCTTTAATCAAAGAAGCAATGCTTTGACTGCAAAACGTTTTGATTTTGCATGGGTGACCAGAGTCTTCGAACTTGGGCACCCAAGATTGCAAACAACTAAAGAACTACATGAGACATTAGACAAATAGGAAAGGTAATGCACTGCATAGCTTCATTGAGAGGGTATATTGTATTTTAAACACTGAAATTGAACATTATATATTCCTTTTTCTACTATAACTTAAATGACCTTGAAATAATATCATGACTATAATTTGTTCATTCCAACATCACATCTAGAGCTGACCAGGATGACCAGTGGGCACCTTATCTAAGGACTAGTGGATGAAAGGTTAAATTCACAACTTTATCGATTTCATATAAATTATCATGATGCTGCTACCAACATTTGATGAGAATTTGCAATATCAAGTGCCATTCTTCTCGAATTTATGCCTTACGATGTTTCCTTTGCAACATGTGGTGCAAATGCTAGTTATTCTATTGTTTATGAGATTTTTACATTATTAAATTTCACCAAGGTCAATATAAGTATGTTGTCTAAACAATGTTGAATAATAGATGTCCTGAAAAGTCCCAATTTCAAGCCTTTTAATGCTTCCCTCAACATCTTCATAAACTTTTTTGAAAGAATAACTTCGGCATAAATCACATGTAGACATACATTTTTCGACGCGTTTCGAACCAACTAGTGTGGTTCATCGTTAGGACGAGTTGAAGAAACAGATCCAGCTTAGCATGATAAATAGTCTGAGCAGAGTCTCCAACGGCTAAATTGACTAACGGCTAATTTTGACCTTAGGACCCAGGTCAAATTCTTATTTATTAATTTATTATTATTATTATTATTATTATTATTATTATGGAAATAAGTTAAATTAGGTAAAATGGTTGGTTTTAAAAGGGAATTTATTTATTTATTTAAATTAAAATTAATAGATATATATATATATATAATATTAGGTTATTAAGGTAAAAGTTAGGATTAATAATTTCAATGGCTGGTTTGAAATGATAATTTATTTATTTATTCAAATTATAATTTATTTATTTCTTCGTAAACTTCTGATCTTTACGCTACCTGAAACTTCAACGACAAATATTATTCAATGCAATATCTGGGAAAGGCAATGCTCAAGTGATGTTAAATTATCACCTCTTTTTTGTTTGTAATAGCTTTATGAGGTTTATTTAATGGTAGCTATTTTATTTTACAGGAAGTGATCCTTCCAACTAACTCGTTTAATTCCACTTAATTTTTCAAGGGTGCTTCTTTCAAAATACAAGCTAATGTTGTGTTTATCATATTCAATCGAGTTAAAGGTTGCTTAAAGCAGCTACCTCTAATATATATGAGATCACTTTCTTTGTTAATGTAGGGGTTTTATCTTGAGTATTTTTGCTTATGTTGTATCAGTCATATTGGATTAAGTTGAATGTTTTCTAAAGTGTTTGGTAGTTAAATTTGTGATATAATTTTCTTAGATAATGTATAAGGTTGCGCATAGGGAATTGAAGTAGCCACAAACTAGGCAGAAGCCTCTGCCTTGTATCAAGTTCTAAGGATATAAAAAAACAAAGGGATAGACAATCTCATAGTAGTAGGAGATTCTTCAATCATTGATTTTTTTTTAATAATTAAATTTTACAGTTTGACTACAAAATCATTTTCAAACAAAGTTATCCTTTTCAATCTCCTTGAAATGTACTAAGAACTATGTTATGCCAAACAATTCAATTCGATGTAAATTGTCTCGTTGAAATGTACCAGGACATTAAATCAAGTGAATAGGTTTCCTCTCGTTGTCAATTTCTAGCTCAAATGCACTAAGGGCTACATAACCAATATGATGTTTCATATTTTATTTTAAAATCATTTATATTTATATACTTGACATGTTAATTTTGTTGAAAATAGTAGTGAGAAATTGATTCATTGACTTGTGCCTTAATTCAAGGATTCAAACTCGAGTTCGTTCTTATGCATGTTCGAGTTCCTAAAATTTATGAGTGTCCATAAATAATAGGATGAGTTAGGTTGCAGTTAACTAATGTGTTGAATTGAAGTTCAAGTTCTTGATTTTCTGGTGTGAGTTGATTGAGGAAAAACACGAGTGATTGGTTTTCAAGTGGTTGACTTGAAATAGGACGAGTTGCATGAGCAGTTAACTCATTCTAACTCAATCAATCACAAAATCATTCCTTAATTAGGTAATTCACTCATTTTAGCCATTTGAATTGTTATAAAGAAGGAACGAAGGCACAATTGTATTCATTCTTGTATGCACTAGTTTTTTGTGTAAGCTTATAAGTGAGTGTAACAAGAAGAAGGCTTGTGTGAGTTAGTAGAAGGCATTTTTCCCTTGGATCATGTACTAGAATGTAGGAGCTAAATGATCAACTCTTGTACAAGGAATTAGGGACTTGGTTCCTTGGGTTTGCGCTAGGAATTTAGAGCAAAGGACAGCAAGGGAAGAGGGCAGTGTGATCAACATTCTTGAAAAGATTTCATGCTTAGGATAAGCAGGGAGAAGGGTGTATTCTCCAAGTGAAATAGTTGTATTTGTAAGAGATCAATTACTCAGCTTCTATCAATAAACAACCAGAAGGTTTTCCCAATTGGGATCCCTACAAAAATTGTGTTTGAAATTGTTTGAATTGTATTTATTTATGTTCATATTCCATTGTGAATTTGAAGTAGAGAAATTTTGTGTTTTAGTGAAAAGAGACCAGTTATGATTGTTTACTATTAAAGGAGATTATATTCTCAAATAGTTATGATTCTTAAATTATGTTTAGTATATGGCATAACTAGATTTCAATTATAGCAAGCTCTACTTCCTTTTCGATCCTTACACCAATACTCATGCCTTTGACCATGCATCTATTTTATGCATTATAAAAGGTACTCAAAATTACCTTTGGGTATGAATTTCTCAAAATAGGGTTAATACACAAAATAATTAGATTTCATTTATAGAAAACTCTACTTCCTTGTCCACCATTACGACAGCGCTCATGTCATTAACTATGCATCCATTCTATGCATTAGAAAAGGTATTATAAGTTACCTTTAGGTATGCATTGCATACCTTTACATGCACATATAAATACTCATATGCATTTCCTCATATATGCATTTTCATTTATATTTAAGCTAGTTTCTTTTGTAGGATTTTTCCTCCATTAATCATTCAATAATCTTCAAGATACATTGCCATTTTATGGCTCTCCTTGTGAGGAGTCCTCTCTTGCACACTTTCTCCATGAGTTCCATGTGAATCATGATCTCCTATTTAGGAAACCAATTTTTTTTAACAATACTTTAAACATAACTAGAAAATATTGACCTTACTCTTCAACTTAACTCCTATCCACCTTCATCTTCATGCTCTCAAGCTAGTAAACATACTTATTTATTCCCTTATAGAAACATTAATTTATTATTGATTTAAATGAACCCTCTAACATAGGAGAGTTCTTATTATTCTATAAAGAAGATCCCTTCTAGGTCTTATATTCACATCCATTACTTATGCTTTAGACGAGTAGAACCATTTAAACCCAACAGATCTTGTTATGTATGTTCAAGGACACCTGTATCACTAGAGGTGAATACTCCACAAGAAAAATTGAAGGATATCATAGAAAAAGATTTCAAGGCTAAATTGGGTGTCAATTCACCATTGATCATGCATGGCTCTAAACTTTTGTTTGAGTCTGGTGATGACATTGAGGAAGACGTTGTTGCACATTATGCACAAAACTTAGAGAAGATGTTAGCAAAATATCCATTTCCAATCACAAACGGTGTTATTCTTACAGTAGAGGACTAGCATCAAGATTTATTTCACAGTATTAATATCAACCAAGGAGATGAATTTCATGAGGATTCAGGTGACATTGTACTATATGGAGTGGTTCCCACAGTGGCAAGTGGAAGTGATGATCATGCTAATGAAACTGGAGAAAAGGTACTAATCACAACTACAAAAGTTGGTGATGGCTCTGATGATGTTGAATTAATCACAACTGACTCTCTAGTCACTTTTGGAAATAAGAGAAAATTGGGCATTCCTTTTCCTCTACCTTAGGTGGAAATATGGTGATGTTGTAACATCGGATATTTGACACCTTATTACTCTAGTCCAACAGGACCCCGCGATTTGTTATGTCAATATGGAGTAGTAAGTTTGATGGTTAGGTGTCATATATGTGACAAGAAAAGATTGAATATCCTTCGACCTAGATGCAAAAAATGATGACGCTTTTCCATCGGATATTCAACGGTTTATTAGTCTAGTATGACAGTTTATCGTAGGATAATCAACGATAGAACAATTTTTTTACAGTGAGAGCATTATATCTTCGACGCATCGTCAAATCGATAGTGTCGAATATTTGACAGTTTTCCAACAGATAAGAGTCAGACTTTAACTAGTTTCCACGTATCGTCGAATATTCGACAAGATTTTGCGCATAAAAAAAAATTAATTTGACGACGCCCACATTTCCCTATTTCCTAATCCTTGTGTCAAAACATTTGCCTACCAGCTAGTTTGTTGTTATTGACCTCCATCCACATGTGTAACTCAAGTGTAACATGTGCATTATGTTAGGAGGGGTTTGACTTTATTAGTGAGATACGTGAAAATTAAGCATTGGGTTTAAGTGGATCTTTACAGTTGTAAGGTCAATTTACTAAGTAAACTAACACATGTATTTTACTTATCAATTGGGTTTGTAGACTTGGAAGCATGTCCAAAATATATGGATTTCAGGTGAAATGAATTTAGGAAGGAAAGACTATAAAGTTAAAGGAAGTGAATATTACAAATATATTCTAAGTTTTAAAAGACTAAAAAGTTTCTGGTTCAAGATGTAGCAAGCAAGAGAAGAGGCTCCTAACTTAGGAGATCTTGGTTGTCCTTCCTCACTGTACTATCTCCAAGAAGAGAAACTAAAGAGAAATGGTTTGTAATGTCTAGATAGCAAGAGAAGAGGCTCATAACTTAGGAGATCCTCATTGTCCTTCCTCACAGATCTATTCCAATAACATTACCATTGCATCAAATAAAATAGGAATTCAAGAAATGCAAAAAGGATGATTTTAGCTATGATTCATAACTTGATAGAAAGAGAATTTAACTTAAATTCTTATTTGTCCTTTCATATGCAAATTTGATTTTAAACTAATCATCATCTGAAAATCACACAAAAAGCATCACACATCTAAATCACTAAAGCATAAATATGGAACAAGAAATACTAAAATTAAAATTATACTAATGTAATCAAAGTGTACTTAGCTTGGTATGGGGGCCCTCCAACCTTGCCTTGTACACCTAAGGAACTCTCAGCTATAGCTAACTTATGAAAATATCCACAACATGATTAGCAACTTAGAACAGTAGAAAGTATTCTTCAAATTATCAAAAGGTCTCCAATAGTCTGAATACAAATTACATATATTAATGGTTCATAAACTCAGTTTAAATAAGAAAATTATCAACAAACTTAGCTACAATAGCTCTAATAGTCTTTATCCATCCTAATCCATCCATCCAGGTCGAAATCATCAAGTCTGCTTCACAAAATTAGGCAAAATCCCAAAAAATAATATTCTTCCCCTTTTTAATAGGGATTTCTGAATGACACATCAAGTTTGACCAACGTTGATTGAGCCTGTGTTTGCTCAGTTTGACCAAACCAATAGGTGTTCATCCATCTGTGGTTCCCAAGCTTTCCCAATATGCGCTCAGCTCTAGCCCAGGTGTCTTACATATATGACTTTAACAGAGTTATTATGGGAATTTTTAGTGTAATCCAAATTTACTCTTAAAACCTAATTTTTACAAAAATACCTAAAAATTGAAAAACTTAATTTACTTACTTGAATATGAAAAATAAGAGTGAAATGAAGCATATGTAAGTGAAATATGATGGAATATGGTGGTAAATGGATGGGTTTAAGATAGGAAAAAATGACCAAAATTGAGGGCCAACAATAGTGATAGTTAATTGCCTCAATGGATTGAAGTTATTCCAAAAATAATTTCATGGATATTGAAAGAGAACATTCTTACCATATTTAGTGTACCTCTCAAGTTGATTACAAATGTTAAATCTATTTTCTAACCTATTGAGTGGGTTAATTTTTGTTCTAAATATAGCTAGTTATCAACATTCTCTTGTCAAAATTATTCAAATTAGTATCCATAGGGAAATGGCATGGGAAAGCCAATAACACAAATTTAATTAGGATTATCTGGAAAGTCCCAAAAGAGAACAAGCACAACTGGGATGGTAAGCTTGAATATGGTTTCTGGGTAGACATCATCACAAGCAAAAGAGCCACAAGTAAGAGTCCATTTGGATCAGTTTATGGCATGGACACATCTCTTTCTATTAACCTTGAGTTGCATGTATACAAGTTGTTACATGGATCCACTACAAATGAGGAAGTTTCAGGTGCATGGATCAATGAATGGGTTGGTTTTGATGAGAATAGGAGGAAGGATTTTGGTATGTTTACTAAGTATTGAGATAATATTGAGGAATGTTTGAAAAGAAGGCTAGATAGAGGAATTTTAGTAACCCACTTCTTTTATGGGTAAAATATGGAAAGTAAAATATCCAGGACACTGAATCCTAAAGAGAGCTACCAATCTCAATTTTTATATTGAAGATATCAATAAGTATGAGAATTTGTCTACAATATTTAATAGGACAAGCAGATTTTCTAGTTTGTAAGGCATATGGTGTGCAATTGTAGGGAGGAACATGTACATGAGGTTTTCTTGCTTTACTAAGGATGTTATATGGATGAATATTGTATCCAAGGGTGTGAATAATGTTTTGGATTTCCTTCAAAATGAGTGTCTTGGCATGGATGTTAATGAGTGTTTCTAGAAATTTCTGTGCAGATAAGAAACTTGTTGAAATTGTAGCAAGAAATTGTTGGACCCCCCTACAGTGAATATTTTTCGGGCGGCTTCGAACTGGGGTCCAATGTGGCGATACCTTTGAATACAGAAGATAATCAAGCTCCACACCCAACAATCTCCCACTTGGAGACTGATTATAGCAACTCCGCCGCTGCTTCATTTGTTAGACAATGACTCCTCTTTGGACCTGGTTGTTTCCCATCTTCTTCATCATACTTGAAGACCAATTGAAACTAAGCATATTCTTAGTTTCTCCCTAGTTACAAATTTTGTTAGCATATCTACAGGATTCTAGCTAGTGTGTATCTTTCCCAGCTTCAACTCTCCATCTTCCAACACTGATCGTATGAAATGGTACTTGAGTTGTATGTGTTTAGTCCTAGAATCAAATGCTGAGTTCTTTGCAAGATGAATGGCACTTTGGCTATCAATGTATAACGTGCCCATATCATGCTCCTTACCCAATTCACCCATAAACCTTTGTAACCAAATCATATCTTTACTAGCCTCTATAGCAGCAACATACTCTGCTTCTGTTGTTAAAAGTGCAACAACACTTTGGATTTTTGAAACCCAACTGACTATTGTTCCACCTACAGTAAATACATATCCTGTAGTGCTCCTCCTGTTATCTTTGTCACCTACCATATCTGCATCAACATATCCTTGTAGAGAAATGTTTGAACCACCAAAGCATAATGCTTGATTTGTGGTACCTTTCAAATATCTGAGAATCCATTTCACTTCTATCCAATGTTCCTTTCTTGGATTGTTCATGTACCTGCTTACAACTCCCACTACATGTGTAATATCAGCCCTTGTGTAGACCATTGCATACATTAAGCTTCCAACTGCTGATGCATATGGAACTTTAGACATAGAATCCATGTCTTCTTGGGTCTTTGGGCACATTTCATTACTAAGTTTAAAATGGCTAGAAAAAGGTGTACTAACTGGTTTTGCATTGTGCATATTAAATCTTTTCAACACCTTTTGTATGTACTCATTCTGAGACAATGTTAGTTTGCAATTTTTCCTGTCTCTAGTTATTCTCATACCAAGGATTTGTTTTACAGCTCCCAAATCCTTCATTGCAAATGAATTTGCCGATTTTCTTTTGAGCACATTTATTTCTTGCATGTTAGACCCTGCAACAAGCATGTCATCTACATACAATAACAATATAATATAGCTGCCATCATTTTGCTTTTTCAGATAGACACAATGATCAGAGTGACATCTAGTATAACCTTGTTCAGACATAAACTTGTCAAATTTTAGATACCACTGCCTTAGAGCCTGTTTTAAGCCATACAAGCTCTTCTTCAACTGCACACTAGTTTCTCCTTCCCTTTTACCTCATATCCTTGTGGCTACTGCATATATATTTTTTCCTCCCAATCCCCATGGAGAAAGGTTGTCTTTACATCTAATTGCTCAAGATGCAAATCTTCAACTGCTACTAGACTTAGAATAGTTCTGATTGAAGTCATTTTAACAATAGGAGAAGATATTTCATAAAAATCAATACCTTTCTTCTGTGCAAACCCCTTCACCACAAGTCTAGCTTTGTACCTATTTTTTCCTCCATCTTCTTCCTTTAGCCTGTAAACCCATTTATTCTGCAATGTAGTTTTACCTGCAGGCAACCTGACTAAGTCCCAAGTCTGGTTATGCATTAAGGAGTCCATCTCTTCTTCCATGGCTAGCTCCCACTTCTTCCTGCTTTCAACTTGCATTGCTTCTTCATAACATTCGGGTTCACCAGAATCAGTCAACAATAAATAATATAATGAAGGAGAGTATTGTTCAGGGGGTCTACTTATCCTAGTAAATATTCTAACACTACTTTCAGGTGTTTGGGGTGCATGTTGCTGTTGTGGTGGTTGTTGTTGTTGTGGTTGTTGATTATTATTATTTTCAGGCACCTTTACTTTTTTAGTGATCTCATCAAGAACTGTGTATTCCTTGTTTTCTTTTTCCTGTTTCTTTTCCTGCAACTGATTATTATACAAGACCTTGTCATTGAATATTACATCTCTGCTCCTAATGATTTTGTGATTTTCATAATCATATAAGCGATAACCAAAACCATTAACACCATATCCAATAAAGGTACATTTCTTTGATTTTGCCTCAAGCTTTGTTCTATTTTCTTTATTAATATGGAAAAAGGCCTCACAACCAAAAGGCTTTAAAAAAGAGTAGTTTACCTTTTCACCTATCCATGCTTCCTCTGGAACACCACCATCTAGGGAAATTGAAGGCCCTATGTTTATTAGATAAACAGTAGTATCTACAGCATCTGCCCAAAATTGTAAAGGCAATCCTGCATGCAATCTCATGCACCTTGCATGCTCCATGTTTGTTCTGTTCATCCTTTGTGACACACCTTTTTCTTGTGGTGTTCTTGGAACTGTCTTATCTCTGCGAATTCCATGCTCTGAACAGTACCTATCAAACTCGTTGCTGCAATATTCACCTCCATTGTCTGATCTGAGACACTTCAATTTATTTCCTATCTCAATCTCAACCAAAGCTTTCCATTTCTTGAAAGTATCAAATACATCATATTTATTCTTAATACAATATATCTAAGTTTTTCTAGTTGCATCATCAATAAAAGTAACATAATAATGAGAGCCATCGAGAGATGATACCTGAGGAGGTTCCCATACATCTATATGCACAAGCTCTAATTTTTCACTCTTCTTTTCTTTCCCAACTCTGAGAAATTTGACTCTCTTCTGTTTTCCATAAATGCAATTCTCGCAAAAGTCCAAATCAACATTCTTCAAACCCGGCAACAAATTCCTTGAGTGAAGGATCTTCATCCCCTTCTCACTCATGTGTCCGAGCCTATGATGCCATAATGTTGCATCTACTCCTTTGGAAGTTAAAGCATTAAAAGAGTTAGAAATAACATTGCATAAATACAATGTACCAACCTTTTCGCCTTTTGCTATTATCAGGGGTCCTTTGGTGACCTTCCAAGCTTTATCTGTGAAAATTGTCACACAACCTTCATCGCCTAACTGCCCTGTTGAAATCCGACTTTTCTTCAAATCTAGAACATGCCTTACCTCCTTTAGTAGCCATTGGTTTCCATTCTGATGTTTTGCAAGAACCTTACCCATTTCAACAATTTTACAGGGCTTATCATCACCCAAATCGACTTGTCCAAAATCTCCTTGAACATAGTCATGAAAGTATTTCTTATCAGGTGTGGCATGGAATGAGGCCCCTGAATCTACCACCCAGGAATCAGTAATATTTTCAAAAGAAAGAATCAAAGCATCTTGTAACACCTCACCTGTCACATTTGCTTCATGATTGTTTTCTTTTTGTGCATCTCCTTCTTTTCCCTTTCGAGATCTACAGTCTTTCTTTAGGTGTCCTTTCTTTCTGCATTTCTAGTAGACTATCCCCGATCTGGACTTGGATCTACCTTTCCTTGATTTACTGCGATATCCTGAGCTCTTTTCTCTTTCCATTTTTCTTCCCCTAGACTCTGCACTCAAAGCATTACTCGATGTCTCACTGGAGCTTTTCCGTTGCATTTCCTCGCTAAGGATAGCACCGACAACATCATCAAACTTTAAAGTAATAGATCTAGAAACAGAGTTATTAATGGCCATTACTAAACCATTCCAACTTTCTGGCAATGAGCACAAGAATAACAGAGCTCTAAATTCATCATCAAAGTTTAACCCTACAGAACTTAACTGACTTGTAACAATATTAAAATCATTTAAATGGTCTGCAATAGATCCACCTTCCGACATCTTCATATTAAATAAATGCTTCATAAGAAATACCTTATTTGAGGCCGAGGGTTTTTCATATAGTTTCGCCAATGCCTTAATCAAACCCTCCGTCGTTGTTACCTTTGAAATGTTGAAGCCAACCGACGCTGCGAAGCACAACCGTACTGTTCCGAGTGCCTTTCTATCGAGAAGGTTCTATTCTTCATCTGTCATACCCGTTGGCATGTTTGTTTTTCCGCCTAATGGTAGGTACAGATATTTTTGATACAGATAATCTTCCATTTGCATCTTCCACAGCGAGAAGTTTTGGCCATTAAATTTCTTGACCCTAAACTTACCATCTTCCGCCATTGCTCCCACTCGAACCAGGAATCCTTCTCTCCTGCGAGTTTGTCAGCAAAAAAAAGACCTTCGGCTCTGATACCAGTTGTTAGAAAATTATATATTACGGAGCAATGGAACACATAAAATATTGCAGAAATATAAACACAGAAAACGCATAAAACAAGAGAGACACAGATATATGTGGTTCACCCAATTTGGGCTACGTCCACGGAGAAACAACCAATCCTTCCTTTTATATTATCTAGCAAACTGAAGAGATACAACCTAAAACAGATCCATTGTAACACCCTCTTCGCTCTCAATCTCCTCTCTCTTTCTCACTTAGAATACAGATCTACATAGACGCAATACAATTCCCTCATATATAGTGAGGGGTTGCCATCTAGGGCAAAAAACCCTAAATTAAACATAACTTCTATCGTCAGATATCCGCCTAATGAACGGCCTAGATTGACTAGAAATTACTATACTTTTACAAGGAAATTTTACATCTATTCTTAGCTTCGGGGGTGCTGCCCCCGAAACCCCCGCCAGGGGGGGCCTCCCCAAAGGTCGCAGCCACCCCCCCGAACCCCCCTTGCAGCGAATATTTTTCTGACGACGTTGCTGCCCCATTTCGAACTGGGGTCCAATGTGGTGATACCTTTGAATACAGAAGATAATCAAGCTCCACACCCAACAATGGCCAGTGATTGTTATACTGAGTTCTTCACCTTCATACAATTTCACAAGCCATTGAACCTCCCTGATGCCTTGATATGAAGTGCTTCGCCTGGTGGAATCGTCACATCTGTAAAGGCTCAAGAAACCACTTTCAACTTTTGTTCTACAGCAATTCGTGGAACATTGGCCCTTTGATAAATCTTCCACAAGTGTTAGTAGGCTCTTGACATTCTCAGCCCACTCAAGACGAGTACTAGTGCCTTTTTATACACGACTATATCCCTCCTTCAAAACCTCATGATTTCCTTTTTTTCTCGTCACAAAATACCATGTCTGTCGGATCGGTTTCTCGAGGGTCGTATCAAGGAGTTTTCTCAAGGGTAATTCTATTTATTCAGTTCTTTGTCTATAATTGCAAGTGTTCAATTCTTATATGTCTAGAATTTAGAAATCCTACTAGATTTATGTCGTCTCCTTTCCTATTTGGATAATGATTCTCCCTACTGAAGGCCTTACCCACTTCTGAATTCCATATCTTTAATAAATAATCAACAGATGGATTATCCCTACTCATTGTTGTTGTTTCCACTGTATTGTAATTGGTGTGGTGGTAAGCAGCAGAGGACATAATCAGTGATTCCCTAGAGAGGCGAGCTTCTGCTTCGAGTCTTGTATTTTCCCATGATATTGGGGAAAGTTTTATGTCATTTTTATGATTGTCAGTGTTGATTAGACACAAGCCTGAGACGTTATGGAATGATTTTAGGCCCTGCCAACAATAAGTTTGGAAAATACCCGTTTGAATTGAGGGAGTAGTTAGGACTCAAGAGCTTTGAGGATTTTTTATCCTGGTTTTGCAGCCAATTTTGTCTTTATAAAACACTCATTTCAGGTTTATCTTAGGATCAGTATATGCTCACTACATCCAGGGAGGTTTAGACCAGGCTTGTAGTCTGAGGTTTTCTTTATTGCAGTATATCTGTCACCAGTTCCAAGGACTCCTACACTTTTTGTGGAAGAGTGTACTCGAAGTTGTAAGGGATTGTGCATGTGAATAGTGTACAAGGAATTTTTGGGTTTGAACGTCATTTTATTTTTCAATTGAAGAGAGTCTACTAAGCAAGTTTAAGAACAAGGATTGAGGGGTGACTCCTCAGTAGCATCAAGGAAAAGAGGGGAGAAAAGATGATGCTTCATCTGATGCCTGATTACCCATTCGATTCATCACCTACTAGAGTCTGGCCCGAAGACAAGCACAGGTTCTGCAATGCTCCTGGGATCTCAATAGGTTTTAATCCACAGGGGTCCTCAGATTCAGAGGAAACCAACTAAAAGCATCAAGGAGGTGAGTTGGAGCATGTTTTTTATAATCAGCAGCACACAACAATAGAGAAATTTCATGATTTCTAATTTCATATATAAATGGGCTACAATAGATTGTTGAGATAATGGGTGACAAAGTTGGAATGGATTTTCATTCCCGGTTTACTATGTTTGGGTCCCCCAAATTCATCTAGGTAATGTGGGGTTGTTCAGACCCCATTTACTGCACTTAGTTACCCCCAAATTCTTTCAAGTGATATGGTGGGTGTTGTTTCATACCTGATTCACTGCATTTGGGTACCCATAGATTCTTGCCGTACGTGAGTGGGTATATGTACCCTAGCACAAAGTGGCAAGCAATTCATTGTTCTAAGGTTCCAAGAAGCGTTCTTGTTTGTGTAGCATTGATTGAAGAAGGGGTTTATACAATTGATGGAAGCAGGGGGTTTTGATACAAGGGGAGGTTGTTTTAGTGTTTAAGGGGATTGTTTTGTTTTACGGATAAAAAAATGGTGTGTGTGAGTAGTTTTGGGGCAGAATTGAAGGATGTTTTGTATACTTGGTGTCCTGGTACTGGAGTAGAATGATATTGGGGAAAGTTTTCTGTCATTTTTCTGATTGTTAGTGTTAATCAGACACAAGCCTCAGACATTATGGAATGATTTTAGGCCTTGCCAACGATAAGTTTGGAAAATACCCATTTGAATTGAGGGAGTAGTCAGGACTCAGGAGCTTTGAGGATTTTTTTATCCTGGTTTTGCAGCCAATTTTGTCTTTATAAAACACTCATTTAAAGTTCATCTTAGGATCAGTATATTCTCACTACATCCAAGGAGGTTTAGACCAGGCTTGTAGCGTGAGGTTTTCTTTATTGCAGTATATCCGTCACCAGTTCCAAGGACTCCTACACTTTTTGTGGAAGAGTGTACCCAAAGTTGTAAGGGATTGTGCATGTGAATAGTGTACAAGGAATTTTTGGGTTTGAATGTCATTTTATTTTTCAATTGAAGAGAGTCTGCTAAGCAAGTTTAAGAACAAGGATTGAGGGGTGACTCCTCAATAGCATCAAGGAAAAGAGGAGAGAAAATATGATGCTTCATCTGATGCCCGATTACCCATCCGATTCATCACCTACCAGAGTTTGGCCTAAAGACAAGCACAGGTTCTGCAATGCTCCTAGGATCTCAACAGGTTTTAATCCATAGGGGTCCTCAAATTCAAAGGGGGCCAAAAGGCCAATTTCTCCATTGGATTTGAAGACAATTTCTAGAGCCGGGATCACTTATTGGCCTGAAAACAACTTTGATTGCTAGTTGAGTTCTTCCAAGCAGCAAAGCGAGACAAGACCGATTTGTTCTCCCCATGGATTTACAAAATCCACCCATCAAACAGGAATGGAGCATTAAAAGAGCTATACCTGTGTTATATCTCGTGATTCAAATGTGAGCACAAACAACCTGCATACTCATTGCCGTATAGAGTGTGAAATTGTGCAATACCCTGTTCAAAAGCAAGATGAACATGAAATATGGGATGTGGCATCGCCAACTTGGAGCTATTCAAATGTTCTGGTGTTTCCTGTTGCCCATTTTCTCAGGGCTTGCTATCTTTGCAAAAGACAATTAAACCATGGAAAGGACATCTACATGTACAGGTCTTTTATAATGATCACATGATTGCTTTAAACCTCTGAGAATCGATTGAATTGATTAAAATTTCCCATTCTTAAGAGTTAGTCACATTCTCTGTTTGCTAATTATTGCAGGGGTGACATGGCATTCTGCAGCGAGGAATGCTGCTACCAACAGATTTTGATGGACGATGAAATGCCTTTAACGACAGATTTTGATGGTTGAATGAATGGAAGCATTTGCTGCTTCTCCATCTTCATCGAGTGCTGCTTCATAAGATTAGAGGCATGAGAATTGTCCATCATCAGAGCGGAAAAAAGAGGCGTTTCATGTATGTATTTTTTGCATCATAGTAGCTGTAGAAAAATACATTGCTACAGATGATATAAAAATGTATCTCTGTTTTATTCAGAGGAAAAGGGATTGAATGGGGTAGGATTTTCTGAGGCATATTAATACGGAGAGAGTTTTTATCCAATTTTCAAGTGTCAAATGCAAGAATAAGCTAATTGAATTTTTATTTCCAATCCTTCAAATTATTCCCTTGGTAGGAGAATCATTTTAAATAGATTTGTTGTTTTATCTCCAAGAATCTGTTTAAAAATCGCTACTTCATTTGAATTTAATGAAGTTCTTCCCCTTCGAGTGAATGTTATTTCTATGGATCTTTATCATGTCATTGTTACTTCACACAGCAACTATTATAACTACAGATGCTTAGTATATTTCTAGATTGGCTGCAAGGGACTTCTATGCGGTTTCCAAGCTTTATATACAAATTTTTTCAATCTGCAATCAGAGTTATGCATTACACTAAAATTGTATGTCAGAGCAAGATAAAGATGATGTCAAAGAAATTTTGATATATTGGGAATCATATTCATTTTTTACATTGTATCCATCTGATGAGTGTACACGGTGTACAATCTGGACCTTTGTGCTTTACTTGTTTAAGGTGTGGTGTCCCCTTTGTATGTCAGTGAAGAGCAGAATCTAAGGGATTGGTGGTTGTCATCAGTATTGTGTATAAAAAAATTTAGGTTAAGTGCACTAGTTTATCCTGATGACATTATTAGGGATAACATTCAGGGAGATGGAGAAACATTTCCTACATTTTCCTATAAAATTTTCATGACTTATAAATAATCTTAAAATAATAGACCTCTTTATACATTTATCAATTATTTTGTCGAGCCTTCCATCATATAACATGGATGCTCTCTCAGATAACTGACTTGCAAAACTTTCAATCATTATAAATAAACTGGTTTTTACCATTATCCCATGAACACTAATATATAGTTTAGTCTGAACTGTCATAGTAATGTTAGAAGGATAAGTGTCTTATTGGTGTTTGAATGTCAGGTTTAATGTTTTTCTAGTTGTCTTGGTCTTACGTTGAATTATAAATTTCTGATAAATTTGACTTGTTAACTATGATATATATCTTGAGAGATTGATAATTCCCTATCAAAAGTTTTTCTATGGAAAAATATTACTTTTTATTTTTCTAGGACATTTTTCGATTAATTTTGTTTGAAATTGGTGGGGGGTTTTTTGAAATAAGAAATTTAATCAAGATAACCGTTTCACCCTTTAGGGGCTCGTTGAACCATAGTCGCCTCCCATATTTTCGTGCCTCACCCATACTCATACACCTGTAGTGTAAGAGGATACAAACAATATGAAAGCAAGTCACATCACCAACTCCTACCTCTAGATGAAGCCCAAAACTATTAAAAAGAAAATGATTTTTTGACTTGGAGTGAATTAAAAGAAAAAATGATTACCCAATGATAAGGAATTAATGAGTCTACAAAATTTTGTGAAAATGAGCCAAAACCTGAAGTGAAGTCAAATTTTTATTGATTAACTAGACTTATAATTTCTTAATTATGTTTTAAAAATTCTTATTGGAGTTGAAAAATATTTAAAATTGTAACTTATGGAATGATTCTTTTAACATTTGTAAATGATAAAATATAAAAATTAAATTAAATATATTTAATAGTCTTGGATTCATTTTTATATTAAAAATAAATAATTTAATTTCTTCAAATCATAACTTTAGTAATGATTGAATAATATACTTCTAACCATAATAAATTAAGAGAATTATTTAATTATTAAATAATGCATTTACAAATCTTCAATACAGAAATTATATTTGTCCTCGTTATATTCTTCAATTAGTTGTAGTGGGGTCCATATATAGATATGGATGACACACTGATCCCAACAAAAATTACCTATTAATTAATAGTTAATAATGTTCTTATTCCATCATCATGTTAAAATCGAAACTTTATATTAAAGCCCAAACCCATCACAAAATTTTCTAAACATTGAAAAAATATCGGTGATTTTTTATGGTAAGTTCATTTATGAGTACTGTTAAATTTATTTAAAATTTGTAATTGTATAGCTAATAATTAGTTTATAATTTGAATAGACCATAGGCTATATTAGATCTATAATTTAATTCTTTCTTGTTTTACTTGTCACTTATGATTGATTTTAAATTAAATTAATTTATAAAATACATGCAATAAAGCCACTTGGATACAAGAAACAAGATGCCCAAACATGTGCATTATAGGTAATTTGATGTCAGTACATTTTATCACCTTCTTGATAGATTTTTGTTGCATCATGCAATCACTACAATACAGGGAATTGATCATCTGAAATAAGATAACTGCTATAAGCATGGCACAAATCCCCGGTATACATACATGGATATAGACTTCTATATCAACCTTATATAAAAACAATACAAGTACTCAAAAACTAGTGAAGTTCTTAACAAGGCATACCACCCTACATTCTATTCACTGGGTGAAGGGTAAGAAGCTTTTATAAACAATAATCTATCTTTAATCAAACAAGCAAATACATACATGGATATAGACTTCTATATCAGCCTCATATAAAAACAATACAAGTACTCAAAAACTAGTGAAGCTCTTAGCAAGGCATACCACCCTATATTGTATTAATTGGGTGAAGGGTAAGAAGCATTTATAAACAGTAATCTATCTTTAATCAAAGAAGCAATGCTTTGACTGCAAAAACGTTTTGATTCTGCACAGGTGACCAGAGTCTTCGAACTTGGGCACCCAAGATTGCAAACAACTAAAGAACTACATGAGACATTAGACAAATGGGAAAGGTAATGCACTGCATAGCTTCATTGAGAGGGTATATTGTCTTTTAAACACTGAAATTGAACACTATATATTCCTTTGTCTACTATAACTTAAATGACCTTGATATTATATCATGACTATAATTTGTTCATTCCAACATCACATCTAGAGCTGACCAGGATGACCAGTGGGCACCTTATCTAAGGACTAGTGGATGAAAGGATAAATTCACAACTTTATTGATTTCATATAAATTATCATGATGCTGCTACCAACATTTGATGAGAATTTGCAATATCAAGTGCCATTCTTCTCAAATTTATGCCTTACGGTGTTTCCTTTGCAATATGTGGTGCAAATGCTAGTTATTCTATTGTTTATGAGATTTTTACATTATTAAATTTCACCAAGGTCAATATAGGCATGTTGTCTAAACAATGTTGAATAATAGATGTCCTGAAAATTCCCAATTTCAAGCCTTTTAATGCTTCCCTCAACATCTTCATAAACTTCTGATCTTTACGCTACCTGAAACTTCAACGACAAATATTATTCAATGCAATATCTGGGAAAGGCAATGCTCAAGTAATGTTAAATTATCACCTCTTTTTTGTTTGTAATAGCTTTATGAGGTTGATTTAATGGTAGCTATTTTATTTTACAAGAAGTGATCCTTCCAACTAACTCGTTTAATGCCACTTAATTTTTCAAGGGTGCTTCTTTCAAAATACAAGCTAATGATGTGTTTATCATATTCGATCGAGTTAAAGGTTGCTTAAAGCAGCTACCTCTAATATATATGAGATCACTTTCTTTGTTAATGTAGGGGTTTTATCTCGATTATTTTTGTGTAATATCCCTCCCCTTAATAATAAATAATAAATAATAAGAATAATAAATAATAATATAATTATAAATAATAAATAATAAAAATAATTAATAATAGAAATAATAAATAATAATAAATAAATCACTTAATAATAAATAATAAAAATAATAAATCATAAATGTTAAATAATAAATGATATTAAAAATATATACAAAGAAAATAAATAAAAATAATAAAAATAAAAATAGTAATAACCATACTAAAACTCTAAATAAGAATAAATAGAAATAAAACAAGAAAAATATCAAAAAGAAGGAAATAAAACAAGAAAAGCTAAAAATCAAAAGAAAAGTACAGAAATAAAACAAGAAAGCTAAAAAACAAAAGAAAGTTGCATGTAGACACATGGAGTGTGTGCATGTGGTTCCCCTTCCAATGTTGTTCTATTTAATAGATGGTGAGGAAGATGAGAGGCATGCTTGCATTCCGTTTCTGAGATTCTATCTTGCATTCTCTTGGGAGAATGGAGTTCTAAGACTTAGGAGTCACTCGCAGTAGTACGTTGATTGAGGGCTCGGGGGTGGCCAGTTGTAGCAAATCCTTGCACAATTGAGCCTACGGTTGGGTGGAGAGTTGTCCTCAAAACCTTGTTGTCATCTGGCAGACATTGATCACAGATAATATAGGATGGTTACTTCCAGGAGGCCGCATATTTTTCTACAAACCCTCGCTATACACGTAAATTTTTTTATTCAGTGCATACTTACTGCATAGTTATATTTTGATGGTGTTCATTTTTAAAGTCATTCCTATGAGTAATCTCCACAGCTAATCTTATCATGTACATATTTTCATATCCGGGCTCCTTCTTGTTGTCCCTTGCATCTTTACTGGTTGTTTATTCCAATTTTCTTAATCCAGAGACCACCCAATTATTTATAATCAAATTTCTTGGGAATTGTTGGGGATTCTCAAGTAGAGCCCATGGAGGCATGGAAAGCTTTGTAATTGTACACAACGTGGGGTTTTAAAAGAGAAATTTTTTATTTTACCTTAATTAAATTAATCCATATTTTTTTTTAATGAAGTGAAATAATTTAATTTAAATAGAAAAACAAAAACAAAAAAAAATGCAAGTAGTAGTTGTCCATAACCCCAGATTTTCTCTATTCTTGTAAAGCCCCTCTTTCCTTGATTATTAAAACCCTTGCGTGATAGCCCATAAATTATTCCTTTTACCTTAGGGAGTTTCCTCCTAATATATTATGTGAATTTTAATGAAAACGAATTTACAATACTCGATTCTCTTCCGTGAAAGAATGAAATGCAATAAGATTTATTTAATGGTAAATTTTAGTACTGTCAATAAATTTTTTGGGTGCCTCCACGCAGAGGGAACGGAGTTATGGATTATTAAATTTTGGGTCCTTCGAAAGATAGTCAAATAATTTAATTTTCAAGTTTTCTATCCTTATGTGATCCACCCCTCAATTGATGCAATTGCGAAGGAAGCTAAATTTCGAGAAAGCTCATGTTGTTTTAAATTGTTACTTCGAATATAGTTTCATGTGCCCACCATGGCCTAGTTCACTCATGGTTAAAATTAATACAATCAGTCTAATTAGCAGTTTTGGTTATCAAGCTTTGTCATAAACGACGAAGTCTATTTTTCTTTATTATTTAATAACTTGAGTTGTTGCTGAGTTAACTCGATTGTCCAGCTGTCGTCGAGTCAGATTATTTTGACTTTACCGAACCCAAATACAAGTGAATTTTGACTATTATTTTGTTGAAGCTATTTTGGTATTAAATTTTGGAGTTACTCAACGTTTTCAGTTATTATGCCCCATATTTTTAATCTTCAAAGTGGGATTATTAGTTTTACTAATCACGATGCGGGAATGCGTTATTCCTCTTTTCGTTCCTTGCCAGTAGAATATATGCTAGAAATTCATTTTCTTAAAGTTTATATTAGTCCTTGTATTTTCTCTCATTAATATTTTCAGGAAGGGTATTTAAACGTTCATTTGAAAATTCTCTTTTACTATTTAAGGGATTATTCCTTTGTAATCTCATAATAAAAATACATTTTCTTGAGTGGGTTTCAGATTTATTTCTATTGTATCCCATCTCCTTATTTAAAAGGGAGTATTTCTTGCGGAAGTGACTAACTCTTTAATTTAATTTTCATTTCATTGTATTTATATCTAATTTATTGGATTGCTTCACTTGGTCATTAATAAATCTAGACTTCATTGCTAATTGTTTGATCTCATTGGCTCTTTGGTCTAAATTACATTGATTAATTCGTCTTTATCTCACTTGTGTTTTAGATTGAAGTAGTATATCTTTAATTTCCTAATTAGTAATCTCATCAACGATCGTTTACTTGTTCCATTTGTCATAACATATTATAAGTGAAGATTTTTAAGAGCACTTTCTATTAAGGCATTTGAGTTATTGTTCTAACATTTTCATCTAATTGTTATTTCCTTTACTTGCTTTATTGATTAATCCTTAAATGCTTCATTGAATCATTGTTGTAAGCTAATAATCTTGTCATAAATCTTGATTACAAGTGAATTGGTATTTCTTTTTTTAAAGCATCTTGTTTTGAGAGATGAGGGTTTGACATTGAGAGAACCTGGTGACAATTGAGAGAGAACTCTGTGTGAGCTAACACAAAGCCAGATTATCTTCCACCCCTTTATTGGCAAGGAGGTCCGCTAATCTATTTGCATTCCTTCTGATATGAACGAAAACAATTGCTCGCCCTTCTACAATGATTGCAGCTAGTTGTTAAACATCGTGGTCCAAGCGCCAACAACTTTTGCATTTGTGAGTTGGAGAGCCACCAAGTATGCAGTTGGCTATTTGAGTGGGTGGAGATTATGTGATCGGGCTATGATGAGGAAATGGTACTATTGATCTTATTGTGTGTGCATATTTCTCGACATTGTTGTCGAAAGGAACAATGGAATTTGCAGGAACAAGCATATCCATGGCTGCAAGCTTACAATCTTATGTCTTATGCAGGCAATTTATGTCTTATCCGGGCAATTAATATGGCTAAATGTATTGTAATTTAGGTATTCGATATGGTGTTGCCTTCGCGGGTGCGCTTGCAGGCAGGCCATATAATTAATAAAATGATTTTATTTTGGTGTTGGGGAGGAATAACCTTCCCAGTCATCCGATCCGGTTCTGGGTCGGGTGGCAGTGTCTCTTCTTATTATGGTGTGGAATATTTCTTGATGGTTTGATTTCTTAAATTTCCTGGGAGTAATTATTTAATAGCCATAGAAATCTCAAGATACATTTTATAAATTTATTTAACGATTTATTTTGTTAAAAGCAGTCCATTTAGTTCTTCTAACATAAGTTATGATTGCTTAAATAGATACTTAAATATTTCACTCTACAGCACAAAATTTCGATCCTTAAAAATCATGAATCTGTGGAATTAATATTGGTGTGACATATAATGATGAATAAATTTCTTTCGAAGATCAAAGTACCTTCCTAGCACAATAATGCCACCAATATTCTTAAGCTTTAGTCATTCGAATTTGGATTATACATTGAGACAATTCTCTAAGATTTATTCTGAAATCATTATGACCTTCTAACTCATGTTTTCCATGGTTTTATACTACAAATTTGTGATTGTTGATAATTTATGGTTTAAGTATTGTGATTATTGATAATTTATGATAAAATATATCTTATTAAATTCATAAACTCTGATAATAACTTTTTAACTTTGTTATTATTAGACTCTAATATACTTGTTAAACTAGCTACAACCAACTTATTTCTCTAAAATCATTACAAAAGTAGGATATTAAATTATGGAAGTGAGACCTAAAATTCTAGGGGTACCACCATTTATTTTGGAAGATCAACTAAAAATGTTTGGCTGGTATAAGTTTGGTGCACTCATTAGTTCCTCATTGGTTTTCCCATGCATCATTATAGACAGCATATTCTTTGGTTCTCTGCTCTCATTAGAATCTCATTACATGGTAAAACCACTATCTCATTTTCTTGAGTTGTTTGTGCTTGCATTCTCTTATCATTTTCTAAACACTATTTCATAAAAAGAAAAGTGCTACAACGGTTCTCTCAATTACAACCACATAAAAAAGTGAAATTCTAAATGAGTCACCTAATTAAAGGTATATAGTTTTGTTATGACTCATTGATTCATTGGAAAAAAATCTTGTAATCTTGGATGGTGATAATCTACCCATAATTAACGATGTCCAATTGCTGGCATGTTTTTTGTAACAAATCTCTAATGTTGGTGTAACCACTCACCACTAGTTCATTTTACAACATAGTTTTTGAAGTATTTGGATAATTGAAGTTAAAATTTGTCACCAATTAAAGTGCTCTAAAATAGTGAAATCTGTTCCAATTGACAATGGATAAACTCTGATATCTTATTACCTTTAGATGATCATTATTCACTAGCATCTGTTCATTATTTCATTGTTCAATCTGATCTAAGAACACAAAGATAACATTCCTTGAATGTTGATCATACTATTCACTAATTATTTGGGTTGGATTGTTTTTCTCATTGTCCTTTAGCAATAGTAGTTGATTGGCATTTCTCTGGTCTATTATTGCAAGAACACAACTCTCTCAATATGATCTTCTAATAAATTTAATTTTACACTGCCATTGCTATTCAGATTACATGTATCTGCTCATTTACTACTATATTCTCAATGGCAAAACGTACAGACTTGGATTTCAGTTTAGATGTTGAGTATAATGTTACATGAGGTTTTGTGATTCAAGTGGATAAAGATGTCGAAAGAGAAATGGAAAGGAGAAACTTGCTAATGATAGTTCATGTGATTATGGCCAACTTGGATCGTAGAGAAGAAGTATCACAACAGGGGTAAGAAATCAATAAGAAGAAACAACCGATTTTAGAACATAATGGAAGAGTTGGTATAATCATGACTTGGTACTCTAAAGGTATCACTATAAGGTCTATCTAAGGATGATGCACATAAAGAAGAAAATATTGGCAATCAACTAATGAACTTGAAAAATCAGGGTAATAATGAAGGTTATTTTAAGGAACCTGTAAGGTATGATGAATAGAATGATTGGAGAAAATAAGTTGTGTGCATAACAACATCTATAACAATGGGAGAGCCACATTGTAAAGTTTTTCATAGGTGACTAACTATATGAATGAATTATGGATAACAAGACGTATGATAAGGAGATTTTATTATGTTGATGTCTTAAAACAAGAAAAGATAAGTGGATTACACTTGGTAGCTATCTTAATGAATTTATTTATCAGGTCTTACCCTAGTTGGAAATAGTAACAACATTTCCAAGGTATCTCAGTGCTATAGGAGAGGAGGAAAAACCACAATGATTGGAGGTGAGAAATTCAAGTCAATTTAATAAAATAGAATGAAGTGAAGAAACTTCCATTTTTAGCCAATAGACATGGAATAGTAGGAAATCAAGACAGGGAGAAAAATAAAAATATATCTATGAATATCGGATAGGAGAAAATGAAGGGATTTTCTACAAGAAGAAAGTTTTTTTAAAGGTATTAATGAGTAGAGCTAGAAACACCATAGGTAATGGTCATAATGATGATCTACATATTTTAAAAATGTGAAGGTGTGAAGTTTCATGATGACCAAATGATAATAAACGAGGAAGATATAGGAAGGAATGTTTCTAGAAATTTTAGATGGATACCTTGAGAAGGATTGCGTACATAGTGAAAGTCAATTAATAGAGATTGTACTTGACTCATTGTTTCATGAGTAGGACTTTCCATAACGTTAAAAGAGGTCGTTTCCACATTTAAGTTTCTCATGGACAATGATGGTAGTAGTGTTTCCAACTGTTTCAAAATCTAAAATAATGATACTATTTAATAAGAAAGAGTCTTTTGCCCAACTTGATGAAACTGAATTTATGAGAAAGCAATCAAGTGGTATTGAGATACGAACTTTACGAACTTGACGAGATCAGAAAATATTTCTGTGGATGAAGTGTTGATTGTTAAATAAGTCAACATGGATTAACAAATCCTTGCAAGTAAATTAACCATGATATAAAATTAAATCATGATGAAAAATGTCTATATGCAATTGCATATAGCGGTATTGGAATCAGTAAGCCAAAGGGTAAATGGATGTAAAATCAAAGGATTTTAATTTTGAGATAGATGATTTAAATAATGATGCTATCACTAGGAAGAATATATGACAAGAGATTAAGACTCAAGATGATGAGGCTCATTTGAAATTTAACGATGTACTTAGATGATTATACCATTGGTGTAAATAATCAACTACCTAGTAGAAAGAAGTCGAACTGATTATTGAAAAGTAATTGACAACTTGATGAAAACATATTGATGATGTTTCATGCTATCATGGTAGGAATATAATGATGTACATATGGTTCTTATAGTGATAAGGTATCCATACGATAGTAGCGATATGTAGAGGTATTATGATGTTATGTCAAGATATATTGACATATTCATTTACTAAGTGATGATAGGTATTTAATGTTCAATACTCATGATGGATATGATATGCATAACATGGCATAGGAATTATGATGCTATAATATGAGGATTATTGACATGTGGTTCATTTATGAGAAGTCATGATATGTCTTTAATATAATTATGTTGATAGTATAACTGAAGCATGCGATAGTTCCGTACAAATCTATGACATGCATGAGCATGCAATTCCTTATTATTCATAATGTTGCAATTAACAAAGATGAACGTTCTTATGATGACATGCAAGAGTTGGCATGTGGATTATTTCCTGTGATACTATGATGGTATGGTTAATGCATTGGATGCATATGATTCACAGGACTCCACAAATGGGCCGAGAGGGCCAGTTTATTTGATGATCTCGTGCGAGACCATACGCATGAGGGAGAATAAGTAACACCATATGGGCTGGGGACAAAACTCAATCAACACTACATATGCCAGTGGTTCCTTTGTCTTGTGTATAACTCTTGATGGATAGCTCTTGAAGAGCTATGGCACCATCTTGAGGAGGCCAAGTGCCTGATGTTCTAGGCTAGGTGCCTGTTATTGGATTGGGATGCCGAAGTCTGGAAGGGATGTAAAGGACTTCGATGCCTGGGGTTGTGTGCCTTCATAGTTGTGGAGGGAGTGCCAGCCTTGCGAGATGCCCGGGGTCATTGAGTACCGGACCGGATGCCTGCCTTGGGGCAAATGAGGTCTGAGTCAGGCGCGAGCCTTGGGGCCAGCCTTGGACTAGGATACAGACTGGGTCAGGCTTAGCCTGGTGCCGAAAGTGGGAAAAAGGACAGAGATTCCTTGAGATTTCCCAGGGTGTTGGGAACTTTCGATGCCTGCTGGTTATACTAGTTCAGTAGAGGGTGTTGGCAACAGGAAGTAAATAAAATAATAAATAATAAATAATAAAAATAATGCATAATACATAATTCAACATAACTTCGGGACAAAGTTCCTTAAAGGGGGAGAGTATGTAATATCCCTCCCCTTAATAATAAATAATAAATAATAAGAATAATAAATAATAATATAATTATAAATAATAAATAATAAAAATAATTAATAATAGAAATAATAAATAATAATAAATAAATCACTTAATAATAAATAATAAAAATAATAAATCATAAATGTTAAATAATAAATGATATTAAAAATATATACAAAGAAAATAAATAAAAATAATAAAAATAAAAATAGCAATAACCATACTAAAACTCTAAATAAGAATAAATAGAAATAAAACAAGAAAAATATCAAAAAGAAGGAAATAAAACAAGAAAAACTAAAAATCAAAAGAAAAGTAAAGAAATAAAACAAGAAAGCTAAAAAACAAAAGAAAGTTGCATGTAGACACATGGAGTGTGTGCATGTGGTTCCCTTCCAATGTTGTTCTATTTAATAGATGGTGAGGAAGATGAGAGGGATGCTTGCATTCCATCATTCCGAGATTCTATCTTGCATTCTCTTGGGAGAATGGAGTTCTAAGACTTAGGAGTCATTGGCAGTAGTACGTTGATTGAGGGCTCGGTGGTGGCCAGTTGTAGCAAATCTTTGCACAATTGAGCCTACGGTTGGGTGGAGAGTCGTCCTCAAAACCTTGTTGTCATCTGGCAGACATTGATCACAGATAATATAGGTATGTACTTATTTGTTGATTCTGATTTTAATTAGGAAATTAATTTTATATTTACTTTGGATTGTTACATTTTGCTTATGTTGTATCAGTCATATTGGATCAAGTTGAATGTTTTCTAAAGTGTTTGGTAGTTAAATTTGTGATATAATTTTCTTAGATAATGTATAAGGTTGCGCATAGGGAAATGAAGTTGCCACAAACTAGGCAGAAGCCTCTACCTTGTATCAAGTTCTAAGGATATAAAAAACAAAGGGATAGACAATCTCATAGTAGTAGGAGATTCTTCAATCATTGATTTTTTTTTAATAATTAAATTTTACAGTTCGACTACAAAATCATTTTCAAACAAAGTTATCATTTTCAATCTCCTTGAAATGTACTAAGAACTGTGTTATGCCAAACAATTCAATTAGATATAAATTGTCTCGTTGAAATGTACCAGGACATTAAATCAAGTGAATAGGTTTCCTCTCGTTGTCAATTTCTAGCTCAAATGCACTAAGGGCTACATAACCAATATGATGTTTCATATTTTATTTTAAAATCATTTATATTTATATACTTGACATGTTAATTTTTTTGAAAATAGTAGTGAGAAATTGATTCATTGACTTGTGCCTTAATTCAAGGAGTCAAACTCGAGTTCCTTCTTGTGCATGTTCGAGTTCCTAAAATTTAGGAGTGTCCATAAACAATAGGATGAGTTAGGCTGCAGTTAACTGATGTGTTGAATTGAAGTTCAAGTTCTTGATTTTCTGGTGTGAGTTGATTGAGGAAAAACATGAGTGATTGATTTTCAAGTGGTTGACTTGAAATAGGACGAGTTTCATGAGCAGTTAACTCATTCTAACTCAATCAATCACAAAATCATTCCTTAATTAGGTAATTCACTCATTTTAGCCATTTGAATTGTTATAAAGAAGGAACGAAGGCACAATTGTATTCATTCTTGTATGCACTAGTTTTGTGTGTAAGCTTATAAGTGAGTGTAACAAGAAGGCTTGTGGGAGTTAGTAGAAGGCAGTTTTCCCTTGGATCATGTACTAGAATGTAGGAGCTAAAGGATCAACTCTTGTACAAGGAATTAGGGACTTGGTTCCTTGGGTTTGCGCTAGGAATTTAGAGCAAAGGACAGCAAGGGAAGAGGGCAGTGTGATCAACATTCTTGAAAAGATTTCATGCTTAGGATAAGCAGGGAGAAGGGTGTATTCTCCAAGTGAAATAGTTTTATTTGTAAGAGATCAATTACTCAGCTTCTATCAATAAACAACCAGAAGGTTTTCCCAATTGGGATCCTTACAAAAATTGTGTTTGAAATTGTTTGAATTGTATTTATTTATGTTCATATTCCATTGTGAATTTGAAGTAGAGAAATTTTGTGTTTTAGTGAAAAGAGACCAGTTATGATTGTTTACTATTAAAGGAGATTATATTCTCAAATAGTTATGATTCTTAAATTATGTTTAGTATATGGCATAACTAGATTTCAATTATAGCAAGCTCTAATTCCTTTTCAATCCTTACACCAACACTCATGCCTTTGACCATGCATCTATTTTATGCATTATAAAAGGTACTCAAAATTACCTTTGGCTATGAATTTCTCAAAATAGGGTTAATACACAAAATAATTAGATTTCATTTATAGAAAACTCTACTTCCTTGTCCACCATTACAACAATGCTCATGTCATTAACTATGCATCCATTCTATGCATTAGAAAAGGTATTATAAGTTACCTTTAGGTATGCATTGCATACCTTTACATGCACATATAAATACTCATATGCATTTCCTCATACATGCATTTTCATTTATATTTAAGCTAGTTTCTTTTGTAGGATTTTTCCTCCATTAATCATTCAATAATCTTCAAGATACATTGCCATTTTATGGCTCTCCTTGTGAGGAGTCCTCTCTTGCACACTTTCTCCATGAGTTCCATGTGAAACATGATCTCCTATTTAGGAAACCATTTTTTTTAACAATACTTTAAACATAACTAGAAAATATTGACCTTTATTCTTCAACTTAACTCCTATCCATCTTCATCTTCATGCTCTCAAGCTAGTTAACATACTTATCTATTCCCTTATAGAAACATTAATTTATTATTGATTTAAATTAACCCTCTAACATAGGAGAGTTCTTATTATTCTATAAAGAAAATCCCTTCTAGGTCTTATATTCACATCCATTACTTATGCTTTAGGCGAGTAGAGCCATTTTAACCCAACAGATCTTGTTATGTATGTTCAAGGACATCTGTATCACTAGAGGTGAATACTCCACAAGAAAAATTGAAGGATATCATAGAAAAAGATTTCAAGGCTAAATTGGGTGTCAATTCACCATTGATCATGCATGGTTCTAACTTTTGTTTGAGTCTGGTGATGACATTGAGGAAGACGTTGTTGCACATTATGCACAAAACTTAGAGAAGATGTTAGCAAAATATCCATTTCCAATCACAAACGGTGTTATTCTTACAGTAGAGGACTAGCATCAAGATTTATTTCACAGTATTAATATCAACCACGGAGATGAATTTCATGAGGATTTAGGCGACATTGTACTATATGGAGTGGTTCCCACAGTGGCAAGTGGAAGTGATGATCATGCTAATGAAACTGGAGAAAAATTACTAATCACGACTACAAAAGTTGGCGATGGCTCTGATGATGTTTAATTAATCACAACTGACTCTCGAGTCACTTTTGGAAATAAGAGAAAATTGGGCATTCCTTTTCCTCTACCTTAGGTGGAAATATGGTGATGTTGTAACATCGGATATTTGACACCTTATTACTTTAGTCCAACAGGACCCCGTGATTTGTTATGTCAATATGGAGTAGTAAGTTTGATGGTTATGTGTCATATATGTGACAAGAAAATATTGAATATCCTTTGACCTAGATGCAAAAAATCATGACGCTTTTCCATCGGATATTCAACGGTTTATTAGTCTAGTATGACAGTCTATCATAGGATAATCAACGATAGAACAATTTTTTTACAGTGAGAACATTATATCTTCGACACCTCGTCAAATCGATAGTGTCGAATATTTGACAGATTTCCAACAGATAAGAGTCAGACTTTAACCAGTTTCCATGTATCGTCGAATATCCGACAAGATTTTACGCATAAAAAAAATATAATTTGACGACGCCCACATTTCCCTATTTTCTAATCCTTGTGTCAAAACATTTTCCTACTAGCTAGTTTGTTGTTATTGAACTCCATCCACATGTGTAACTCAAGTGTAACATTTGCGTTATGTTGGGAGAGGTTTGACTTTAGTAGTGAGATACGTGAAAATTTAAGCATTGGGTTTAAGTGGATCTTTACAGTTGTAAGGTCAATTTACTAAGTAAACTAACACATGTATTTTACTTATCAATTGGGTTTGTAGACTTGGAAGCATGTCCAAAATATATGGATTTCAGGTGAAATGAATTTAGGAAGGAAAGACTATAAAGTTAAAGGAAGTGAATATTACAAATATATTCTAAGTTTTAAAAGACTAAAAAGTTTCTGGTTCAAAATGTAGCAAGCAAGAGAAGAGGCTCCTAACTTAGGAGATCTTGGTTGTCCTTCCTCACCGTACTATCTCCAAGAAGAGAAACTAAAGAGCAATGGTTTGTAATTTCTAGATAGCAAGAGAAGAGGCTTATAAATTAGGAGATCCTCATTGTCCTTCCTCATAGATCTATTCCAATAACATTACCATTGCATCAAATAAAATAGGAATTCAAGAAATGCAAAAAAGGATGATTTTAGCTATGATTCATAACTTGATAGAAAGAGAATTTAACTTAAATTCTTATTTGTCCTTTCATATGCAAATTTGATTTTAAACTAATCATCATCTGAAAATCACACAAAAAACATCACACATCTAAATCACTGAAGCATAAATATGGAACAAGAAATACTAAAATTAAAATTATACTAATGTAATCAAAGTGTACTTAGCTTGGTATGGGGGCCCTCCAACCTTCCCTTGTACACCTGAGGAACTCTCAGCTATAGCTAACTTATGAAAATATCCACAGCATGATCAGCAAATTAGAACAGTAGAAAGTATTCTTCAAATTATCAAAAGGTCTCCAATAGTCTGAATACAAATTACATATATTAATGGTTCATAAACTCAGTTTAAATAAGAAAATTATCAACAAACTTAGCTACAATAGCTCTAATAGTCTTTATCTATCCTAATCCATCCATCCAGGTCGAAATCATCAAGTCTGGTTCACAAAATTAGGCAAAATCCCAAAATAATATTCTTCCCCTTTTTAATAGGGATTTCTGAATGACACATCAAGTTTGACCAACGTTGATCGAGCCTGTGTTTGCTCAGTTTGACCAAACCAATAGGTGTTCATCCATCTATGTTTCCCAAGCTTTCCCAATATGCGCTCAACTCTAGCCCAGGTGTCTTACATATATGGCTTTAACAGAGCTATTACAGGAATTTTTAGTGTAATCCAAATTTACTCTTAAAACCTAATTTTTACAAAAATACCTAAAAATTGAAAAACTTAATTTACTTACTTGAATATGAAAAATAAGAGTGAAATGAAGCATATGAAGTGAAATATGATGGAATATGGTGGTAAATGGATGGGTTTAAGATAGGAAAAAATGACCAAAATTGAGGGCCAACAATAGTGATAGTTAATTGCCTCAATGGATTGAAGTTATTCCAAAAATAATTCCATGGATATTTAAAGAGAACATTCTTACCATAGTTAGAGTACCTCTCAAGTTAATTACAAATGTTAAATCTATATTCTAACCTATTGAGTGGGTTAATTTCTGTTCTAAATATAGATAGTTATCCAAATTCTCTTGGGAAAATTATTTGAATTAGCATCCATAGGGAAATAGCATGGGAAAGCCAATAACACAAATTTAATTAGGATTAACTAGAAATTCTCAAAAGAGAATAAGCACAACTGGGATGGTAAGCTTGAATATGGTTTCTGGGTAGACATCATCACAAGCAAAAGAGCCACAAGTAAGAGTCCATTCGGATCAGTTTATGGCATGGACACATCTCTTTCTATTAACCTTGAGTTGCATGTATACAAGTTGTTAATGGATCCACTACAAATGAGGAAGTTTCAGGTGCATGGATAAATGAATGGGTTGGTTTTGATGAGAATAGGAGGTAGGATTTTGGTATTTTTACTAAGTATTGAGATAATATTGAGGAATGTTTGAAAATAAGGCTAGATAGAGGAATTTTAGTAACCCACTTCTTTTATGGGTAAAATTTTCAAGGTAAAATATCCTTGACACTGAATCCTAAAGAGAGCTACCTATCTCAATTTTTATATTGAAGATATTAATAAGTATGAGAATTTGTCTACAGTGTTTAATAACACAAGGAGATTTTCTAGTTTGTAAAGCATATGGTGTGCAATTGTAGGGAGGAACATGTACATGAGGTTTTCTTGCTTTACTAAGGATGTTATATGGATGAATATTGTATCCAAGGGTGTGAATAATGTTTTGGATTTCCTTCAAAATGAGTTTCTTGGCATGGATGTTAATGAGTGTTTCTAGAAATTTCTGTGCAGACAAGAAACTTGTTAAAATTTTAGCAAGAAATTGTTGGACCCCCCCTGCAGTGAATATTTTTCGCGCAGCTTCGGACTGGGGTCCAATGTGGCGATACCTTTGAATACAGAAGATAATCAAGCTCCACACCCAACAATCTCCCACTTGGAGACTGATTATAGCAACTCCACCGCTGCTTCATTTGTTGGACAATGACTCCTCTTTGGACTTGGTTGTTTCTCATCTTCTTCATCATACTTGAAGACCAATTGAAACTAAGCATATTCTTAGTTTCTCCCTGGTTACAAATTTTGTTAGCATATCTGTAGGATTCTGGCTAGTGTGTATCTTTCCAAGCTTCAACTCTCCATCTTCCAACACTGATCATATGAAATGGTACTTGAGCTGTATGTGTTTAGTCCTAGAATCAAATGTTGAGTTCTTTGCAAGATGAATGGCACTTTGGCTATCACTGTATAACGTGCCCATATCATGCTCCTTACCCAATTCACCCATAAACCTTTGTAACCAAATCATATCTTTACTAGCCTCTGTAGCAGCAACATACTCTGCTTCTGTTGTTAAAAGTGCAACAACACTTTGGATTTTTGAAACCCAACTGACTATTGTTCCACCTACAGTAAATACATATCCTGTAGTGCTCCTCCTGTTATCTCTGTAACCTACCATATCTGCATCAACATATCCTTGTAGAGAAATGTTTGAACCACCAAAGTATAATGCTTGATTTGTGGTACCTTTCAAATATCTGAGAATCCATTTCACTGCTATCCAATGTTCCTTTCTTGGATTGTTCATGTACCTGCTTACAACTCCCACTATATGTGCAATATCAGGCCTTGTGTAGACCATTGCATACATTAAGCTTCCAACTGCTGATGCATATGGAACTTTAGACATATAATCCATGTCTTCTTGGGTCTTTGGGCACATTTCATTACTAAGTTTAAAATGGCTAGCAAAAGGTGTACTAACTAGTTTTGCATTGTGCATATTAAATCTTTTCAACACCTTTTGTATGTACTCATTCTGAGACAATGTTAGTTTGCAATTTTTCCTGTCTCTAGTTATTCTCATACCAAGGATTTGTTTTGCAGCTCCCAAATCCTTCATTGCGAATGAATAGCCAATTTTCCTTTGAGCACATTTATTTTTTGCATGTTATACATTGCAACAATCATGTCATCTACATAAAATAACAATATAATATAGCTTCCATGATTCTCCTTCTTAAGATAAACACAATGGTCAGAGTGACATCTAGTATAACCTTGTTCAGACATAAACATGTCAAAGTTTAGATACCACTGCCTTGGAGCCTGTTTTAAGCCATACAAGCTCTTCTTCAACTGCACACTAGTTTCTCCTTCCCTTTTACCTCATATCCTTGTGGCTACTGCATATATATTTTTTCCTCCCAATCCCCATGGAGAAAGGCTGTCTTTACATCTAACTGCTCAAGATGCAAATCTTCAACTGCTACTAAACTTAGAATAGTTCTGATTGAAGTCATTTTAACAATAGGAGAAAATATTTCATAAAAATCAATACCTTTCTTCTGTGCAAACCCCTTCACCAAAAGTCTAGCTTTGTACCTATGTTTTCTTCCATCTTCTTTCTTCAGCCTGTAAACCCATTTATTCTGCAATGTAGTTTTACCTGCAAGCAACCTGACTAAGTCCCAAGTCTGGTTATGCATTAAGGAGTCCATCTCTTCTTCCATGGCTAGCTCCCACTTCTTCCTTCTTTCAACCTGCATTGCTTCTTCATAACATTCGGGTTCACCAGAATCAGTCAACAATAAATAATATAATGAAGGAGAGTATTGTTCAGGGGGTCTACTTATCCTGGTAAATCTTCTAACACCACTTTCAGGTGTTTGGGTGCCTATTGTTGTTGTGGTGGTTGCTGTTGTTATGGTTGTTGATTATTATTATTTTCAGGCACCTTTACTTTTTCAGTGATCTCATCAAGAACTGTGTATTCCTTGTTTTCTTTTTCCTGTTTCTTTTCCTGCAATTGATTCTTATACAAGACCTTTTCATTGAATATTACATCTCTGCTCCTAATGATTTTGCGATTTCATAATCATATAAGTGATAACCAAAACCATTAACACCATATCGAATAAAGGTACATTTCTTTGATTTTGCCTCAAGCTTTGTTCTATTTTCTTTATTAATATGGACAAAGGCCTCACAACCAAAAGGCTTTAAAAAAGAGTAGTTTACCTTTTCACCTATCCATGCTTCCTCTGGAACACCACCATCCAGGGAACTTGAAGGCCCTCTGTTTATTAGATAAACAGTAGTATCTACAGCATCTGCCCAAAATTGTAAAGGCAATCCTGCATGCAATCTCATGCACCTTACATGCTCCATGATTGTTCTATTCATCCTTTCTGACACACCATTTTCTTGTGGTGTTCTTGGAACTGTCTTCTCTCTACGAATTCCATGCTCTGAACAGTACCTATCAAACTTGTTGTTGCAATATTCACCTCCATTGTCTGATCTGAGACACTTCAATTTATTTCCTATCTCAATCTCAACCAAAGCTTTCCATTTCTTGAAAGTACCAAATACATCATATTTATTCTTAATACAATATATCTAAGTTTTTCTAGTTGCATCATCAATAAAAGTATCATAATAACGAGAGCCATCAAGAGATGATACCTGAGCAGATCCCCATACATCTGTATGCACAAGCTCTAATTTTTCGCTCTTATTTTCTTTCCCAACTCTAAGAAATCTGACTCTCTTCTGTTTTCCATAAATGCAATTCTCACAAAAGTCCAAATCAACATTCTTCAAACCCGGCAACAAATTCCTTGAGTGAAGGATCTTCATCCCCTTCTCACTCATGTGTCCGAGCCTATGATGCCATAATGTTGCATCTACTCCTTTGGAAGTTAAAGCATTAAAAGAGTTAGAAATACCATTGCTTAAATACAATGTACCAACCTTTTCACCTTTTTCTATTATCAGGGCTCCTTTGGTGACCTTCCAAGCTTTATCTATGAAATTTGTCACACAACCTTCATCGCCTAACTACCCTGTTGAAATCAGACTTTTCTTCAAATCTAGAACATGCTTTATCTCCTTTAGTAGCCATTGGTTTCCATTTTGATGTTTTACAAGAACCTTACCCATTTCAACAATTTTACAGGGTTTATCATCACCCAAACGAACTTGTCCAAAATCTCCTTGAACATAGTCATGAAAGTATTTCTTATCAGGTGTGGCATGGAATGAGGCCCCTGAATCTACCACCCAGGAATTAGTAATATTTTCAAAAGAAAGAATCAAAGCATCTTGTAACACCTCACCTGTCACATTTGCTTCATGATTGTTTTCTTGTTGTGCATCTCCTTCTTTTCCCTTTCGAGATCTACAGTCTTTCTTTAGGTGTCCTTTCTTTCCGCATTTCTAGTAGACTATCCCCGATCTGGACTTGGATCTGCCTTTCCTTGATTTACTGCGATTATCATGAGCTCTTTTCTCTTTCCATTTTTCTTCCCCTAGACTCTGCACTCAAAGCATTACCCGATGTCTCACTGGAGCTTTTCCATTGCATTTCCTCGCTAAGGATAGCACCGACAACATCATCAAACTTTAAAGTACTAGATCCAGAAACAGAGTTACTAATGGCCATTACTAAACCATTCAAACTTTCTGGCAATGAGCACAAGAATAACAGAGCTCTAAATTCATCATCAAAGTTTACCCCTACAGAACTTAACTAACTTGTAACAGTATTAAAATCATTTAAATGGTCTGCAATAGATCCACCTTTCAACATCTTCAGATTAAATAAACGCTTCATAAGAAATACCTTATTTGAGGCTGAGGGTTTTTCATATAGTTTCACCAACGCCTTAATCAAACCCTCCGTTGTTGTTTCCTTCGAAATGTTGAAGCCAACCGACACTGCGAGGCACAACCGTACAGTTCTGAGTGCCTTTCTATCGAGAAGGTTCTATTCTTCATCTGTCATACCCGTTGGCATGTTTGTTTTTCCGCCCAATGGTAGGTACAGATCTTTCTGATACAGATAATCTTCCATTTGCATCTTCCAAAGCGAGAAGTTTTGGCCATTAAATATCTTGACCCTAAACTTACCATCTTTCGCCATTTCTCCCACTCGAACCAGGAATCCTTCTCTCCTGCGAGTTTGTCAACCAAAAAAAGACCTTCGGCTCTGATACCAGTTGTTAGAAAATTATATATTACGGAGCAATGGAACACATAAAATATTGCAGAAATATAAACATAGAAAACGCATAAAACAAGGGAGACACAGATATATGTGGTTCACCCAGTTTGGGCTACGTCCACGGAGAAATAACCAATCCTTCCTTTTATATTATACAGCAAACTGAAGAGATACAACCTAAAACAGATCCATTGTAACACCCTCTTCAATCTTAATCTCCTCTCTCTTTCTCACTTAGAATACAGATCTACATAGATGCAATACAATTCCCTCATATATAGTGAGGGGTTGCCATCTAGGGCAAAAAACCCTAAATTAAACATAACTTCTATCGTCAGATATCCGCCTAATGAACGGCCTAAATTGACTAGAAATTACTATACTTTTACAATGCAATTTTACATCTATTCTTAGCTTCGGGGGCGCTGCCCCCGAAACCCCCGCCAGGGGGGGCCTCCCCAAATGTTGCAGCCGCCCCCCCTGGACCCGCCCTGCAACGAATATTTTTCTAGCAGCGTTGCTGCCCCATTTCGAACTGGGGTCCAAAGTGGTGATACCTTTGAATACAAAAGATAATCAAGCTCCACACCCAATAATGGCCAGTGATTGTTATACTGAGTTCTTCACCTTCGTACAATTTCACAAGCCGTTGAACCTCCCTGATGCCCTGATATGAAGTGCTTCGCCTGGTGGAATCGTCACATCTATAAAGGCTCAAGAAACCACTTTCAACTTTTGTTCTACAGCAATTCGTGGAACATTGGCCCTTTGATAAATCTTCCACAAGTGTTAGTAGGCTCTTGACATTCTCATACCACTCAAGACGAGTACTAGTGCCTTTTTATGCACGACTATATCCCTCCTTCAAAACCTCATGATTTCCTTTCTTTCTCTTCACAAAATACCATGTCTGTCGGATCGGTTTCTCGAGGGTCGTATCAAGGAGTTTCTCAAGGGTAATTCTATTTATTCAGTTCTTTGTCTATAATTGCAAGTGTTCAATTCTTATATGTCTAGAATTTAGAAATCCTACTAGATTTATGTCGTCTCCTTTCCTATTTGGATAATGATTCTCCCTATTGAAGGCCTTACCCGCTTCTGAATTCCATATCTTCAATAAATAATCAACAGATGGATTATCCCTACGCATTGTTGTCATTTCCACTGTACTGCCATTGGTGTGGTAGGACATAATCAGTGATTCCCTCGAGAGGCGAGCTTCTGCTTCGAGTCTTGTATTTTCCCATTGTGCCTTGTGCCTCGTCAGGACCTAGGCCTCATGCTCATGTCGAGCATTGGGGTTGCTTTCTTCTATGGGCTTATGTGTCGAGGGATTGAATCCCATCCTCAACAAACGCTTCTTCAAATTAGAATTCCAAAAAATTTTGATCTCGTTATCTATTCTCCCCGCCAACTAGGAGGCTATCACAAACCATTTGAAAGCATGAAAACGATAAATAAAATGCACCCAAGGAGCTTTCAACATCCAATTGCATCATGAGGATATGGAGTAAATAATTGTTTATTTATTTGCTTACTTGTTACTTAGAATGCCACACAACTGAATGATAGTGCACCCTTCCTCTTCTATAAAAGAACCTCATTTCATATCATCTCTCAAATAATTGGTCCAACTTAAATGACAACTCTTACTCAAGACAAATACCAATTCCTCTATACACCACGACGATATCCTTCCCTCCAAGCCTCGAGATTTCTTTTCTCTCGTCACAAACTTCCACAAATCCAATCCAACTCATGCCTTCGAGCTCCGAGATCATGCCCTTGCAGGGGGTTTTGATCTTGTCTTTGTTCCATTGCATGAGTTTATTGGCGGGATTAAACTATGAGAAACCATAGGAGCAGAGTTTTCCTCTGCAACATGAAAACGCATGCAAAGGGTTTTCTTCATTCAATTGAAACTGTAAAATGCTAAGGGTTTTCCTCGTTCAATTGAAATTGTAAAATGCAAAGGGTTTTCCCCATTCAATTGCAACTATAAAAGAGGTTCTCCATTTTTCTCAAGAAATCAGTCCCACAACAAGTCATTGTTCAATTGTCTAACAATTGATCTAATGGTGCAAAGTGGGACAAAGTGGCAGCTGGGGGAGTTCTTCTCAAAGGGAATGCCTTACGGCATAATTAAAAACATATTTTTATGAATTTAATCATTAATTGAGCCAAGGTTTAAATGTTTACACTACAACATCTCCACATACTCAATTCTATACTACTTTCAACCTTTTATTATTTTTTAATTTAGCTGACATATAAATGTTAAATGTTTATGCTAAATGTTAAATATTTATGCCTACACATCTACCTCTATATTGATTTTTAATTAGAGTCGGCATCGACATTAGATTAAATTTTTTAAATGTTAAATCTTAAACATTAAAGCTATACATCTACCCCATACTCGGTTGTAGAGCGCCTCTAGGTGTAATTAATGAATATAATTAAAATGATAAAAAATAAAAAAATAAAAAAAAATAAAAACCATAACTACTTTGGAAATAAATCTCTACCTTCGATTTGTGTATACTATTAAAAATATTCTAAAATATTTTATGGAGGTTAAATCCCTACCATCCAACTGATAATTATTTATAATTAAATTAAAATTTTGGAATCCCTATTCTAAACTAGAAATCCCTATTTTGTAAATGTTAAATGTTAAATAACGTTAAATATTTTCCATCCATATATTACTTATTGATAATTAAATTTAAATTCTAGAAACCTTGTTCTATAATAGACACACTTATCAAGGTAATAATTGATTTAATTTTATAATTTATGGAATACATATGTATAATTAATTTGATCTTAATATTTTTTATTAAAAAATTAAGATATGATAGTTATGAAGATTTTGTTCGTTAAAATTTAATGTAAATGAAACTAGAGGAAACTATTATATTGATCTATACTAAGAATTATAAGTATCATAGAAATGTAAAGTACACCAAAATGTAAAATACAAAATAAAATAATTTCAAAGATATATATTGAGTATTATAAGTATCATAGAAATGTAAAATACAAAATAAAAGAAATTCAAAGTTCAACATGGGAAACAAATTGTTCTGCAATACATTTGGCGGGTATACACGTTTGTAATACATTTGGTATGTTCTAAATATATTACCTTAGCAGTTGATTACACATAGTTTATATTTCCAAACACACATTGTTATTGGTGTGCATAATTATTTAAACTATTTATCAACGCTTTAAGGAAAAAATTCAAGTTTGATTAAGAGTTTATGCAACTAGATATATTTACAATAGATATTTGTAAGTCACAATTTCCATATTAGCTCCATGGGTTAGCTCAGTTGATCGATTCCCCATCATTTAAGTGCCTTTGTTATTGACAGGTCAACACTCCCGGGGTCAAGCTCCATGAGTTGACAGGGAGTGATCCCTTCGGGTGGATCTACCTCAATATGCTTGGTACAAATATTGTGTGGACGTAGTGGTCACCGATCTACCTACATATGCATGGTATAAATATTTTGTAAACACAGTGATCACTAATCTCCGGGGACTATGAACCGCATGGAAAAAGAATAATAATAAGAAGAATAAGAAGTCTAAATTTCATATTTGATGACATGACCGCATTTTGTCACAAGACAACTACTGTCCTCATTAGTCCCTGCCAAGGCAGGACTCTAGCAATCGATTTGCACATTGATAATTGTTATTTTAACATTGAATAATGAAATTTATAATGTTTAACTTTGAAAAATAAATATTTTTTCAATATTATTAAAAATATTATTTTTCAAATATTTGATTGGACTATAAATTGAAAGTCTTATTGTAGCCTATGCACACTATAATTATATGTGGATAACTGCCTCCCATATTTAATCCCATAATTTATGGATATTGTTGCTATATTCATGCATGATTTTTAAATATATGTATAATTTAAAATATATTTTTGAATGCATAAATGAATTCAACACCATGAAAAACACTAAGGACACTTGAACTCTTAGATTAAACAACCTAAAATCAAGCTTTTAAGAATGTCTAAGCTTTGCCAGAAAACCATCTAGATTTAAAATATTTAAAATAGTCCATACTTAGGTAAATAATTTTTTTACCGTCAATTACTTCCCACTATATTTTAAATAAATCTTTCTAGTTACTTCTCACTATAATTTAAACAATTCTTTGACCATTATTAGTTTAGCATTGACCAATGCAACTTATAAATAAATATTTAATTTTCAATATTATTAAAAAAATCTATTTTCCAAACATTTGATTGGACCATAACTTGAAAGTCATATTGCAGCCTTTGCACAAGATAATGCCATGTGATAACCGCCTCACATATTTTATGCCATAATTTATGGATATGGTTGCAATATTCATGTGTGATGATTTTTTATTCTTAAACTTTGAGGAAAGTAAATAACATATTTACCATCTTCCCACAATAATTTTATTAAGTCTTTGCATACAAAATCTATAGGAATAAGATGTAAATAAATATATTTACCAAGAGTTATTTCTCACAATTATTTATATTTTCCTCAACACTTATGTAGGAGTATAACTATAAATATGTATACTTAATATTGGTTACTACCAACCAAAATTTATGCAAATGCAAGTGTAGAGCAAGCAATTAATTTATCCACTTCAAATCTCAATTTATTAGTTCTTAACAAAGCAAGACTATAGGATTTCATTGACCTATTAATCACTTTTAATATTGACCTATTAATCACTTTTAATTTAGCTAACATTGACAAATATAGTTTATAATTTTTTATGCAATTTTCCCATAACATAATTTTTAACTTGAGTGACGGGGACTAAGATACCCAGCGACACTTGCTTAAGTAGGAGTAAAGTGGAAGGCACTAAGCTTCCTTGCAAATGAATTACCAATTTTGCATTAAATACATTTACATAGAACCAAAATTTAACCTCTTCCTCTTCGGTGTTCCCTTCCCCGGGATATGTTAATTAAAATATTTTATGGAGATTAATTATTGATATTTCTAAAAATACCATTCCAAAATAAACACATCTAACCAAAAATAATTAAATAATCTTTATAGAAAAAGAATTGTTTTAAAATTCAAAACAACCTTTCAAGAAAGCCACATATCTGTAATGCTCTCTTAAAAAATATTCAATGTATGTCGGTGCACATCAATTAATGATATATTCCATTTCTGTCAACCACAACGAGCTCGATCCAAAGATCCCTTCAATTGTAACTCAAACACCTTCAGTAGATCTGAGACATAAACGTCAATCTGAACGTTAGTTAATGACGACTAGTTAAGCCGATAAGCTTTTTATTATGAGGTTCTTCCTAATGACACTGTAGCAAATTTGTCAGCCTAGAAGGAATATACTAATTTGACGCTGGTTATTGACTCGTAGTTTAAACAAAGACCCAAAATAAACATGCTCTTAGCCTTAAGGTGCCAGGGTGATTAGACATCCCAGGGATGGTTATTGACTCACAATTTATCGATGATGGTTATTGACTCACAGTTAAAACAAAGACCCAAATGCACATGCTCTTAGCCTTAAGGTGCTAGGACGTTTAGACAGCCTAGGGATGAAGTCGATATTTCTTCCCCTTAACCGCTTGAATTCCCCACTTTCTACAACCGAGAGCGATCAACTGTGGTGGCCTTAGTGGTGTTCCATAATTATAGCTGCTGACTCATCCATCTCTTAACTCTTCTGCTTTACACTATCGGAACCCAATATGTCCTGTAACATTACCATAGTGCTATATTAGAGCTTTAACTCATCGGAACTTCATTTGCAAAGACATTATGAAAACACTGAGTTTTGATGTCCTTGGCCCTTCTGCGCTTAGCTCCTCCCTGCATTTCTCATCATAGGACCACTACCTGTGACCTGCCACTTAGCCTTAAGGTGCCAGGGCGTTTTGTTCCTGTCGGGGGCTATTTCTCCTTTGTTAAGTGCTTTACGCCCTAGGTCCTTTAAATGCTTCTCGACCATGTGCCAGCCCAATATCAGAGCCCCCTTATCGGAAGTTTCCAATCGCCAACTGTTATAAAGTGCTAACATCTTCAACCTCCGATATGACATCATCATATTCCACGTGGCACCTCGTGAGTGGTGCAACGTGTCACCTAGTGAGTGGTGCTACATGTCACCCGCTAACACCTTTAACCTCTGATATGATGTCATCATATTCCATGTGGCACCTCGTGAGTGGTGCCACGTGTCACCAAAATTTGACCCCTTAGGCCCCTCAATACATCAAAACTGTCTGCCACACGTCTTGTTGTACCACCAAGTCATGTCGATGTCATATACCATTGTATCTTTATCATAACCAATCATATGGTGCCATGTGTCTTTATCGGAACCAATCATATGCTACCATTTGTACCTTATTGGAACCAATCATATGATGCCACATGTCCCGCTAGAGGAGAGAGAAAAGGGCCCGTCAACCTTTGGTTTTTTTATGAACTCCCTTGTTAATCTTTATCGACATTCCCCGACGGTTTTTAACGCTATCAGCACTTTATGCATATTGCATATTTTTAAAGTTTGTCACCTTAAGAAGTTCTGATTCTCCGACCTTCCAATGTGGCGATGCTCCAATATTGTGATGCACTGATGTACCTGATGTGCTAATGTTGTGATCGTCGATATGTTGGACATCCAACATCTTGACCTTTGATATGTTGATATTGTGATCTTCAACCTCTAATATGTCGATCTTCGATATGACGTCATCATATTCCACATGGCACCTCGTGAGTAGTGCCACATGTCACCCAAATTTGTCTCCTTAGGCCCCTCAAAATGCCAAAAACTTCCTGCCATGTGTCCTGTCATACCGCCACGTCATGTTGATGTTGGATGCCACTGTAACTTTATCAAAACCAATCATATGCCACCATGTGTCTTTATTGGAGTCATTCATATGCTATCATGTGTAGCTTAATGGAACTAACCGTATGTTGCCACATGTCCTGCTAGAGGAGAGAGAAAAGGGCTTGTCAACCTTTAGTTTTGCGATGAAATCCTTTATTAATCTTTATCAACACTCCCCAACTGTCTTTAACGCTATCGTCACTTGATTTATATTGCAACTTTTCAAAGGTTGTCACCTTAAGAAGTTCTGATTCACCAACCTTCCTATCGACGATGGTTATTGACCCAAAGTTTAAAAAAATACCCAAATGCACATGCTCTTAGCCTTAAGGTGCCAGGGCGTTTAGAAAACCCAAGGATGAAGCCAGTATTTCTTCCCCTTAACCACTTGAATTCCACACTTTCTAGCCCGAAGCAATCAACTGTGGTGTTCCGAAATTATAGTTGGCGACTCATCCATCTCTTAACTCTTCCACTTTACACTATCAGAACCCAACATGTCCTGTAACATTACCATAGTGCTATATCAGAGCTTTAACTCATCAAAACTTCATTTGCAAAGACATTACAAAAACACTCAGTTTTGATGTCCTTAGCCCTTTTGTGCTTAGCTCCTCCCCGAATTTCTTATCATAGGACCACTACCTGTGACCTGTCGCTTAGCCTTAAGTGTTATAGACATTTTTGTGCCTCGTAACATGGAGCATGAAATGTCGATAATTACAGGGATCCTCAGTCCCTAAACATGTTGTTCTTACCCCTAGAAGAACAAGGTCAGCAAACCACAGCACTTCCCATCAGTTCTCCACCTGAAAACACTCAAAAACAGGCTATTTTTGGATCATGTCAGCTGCTCCACTGAGCATCTGCGCTGGAATGCAACTGCTCCTCCTTGTACCTGCGCTGAAAGTCAAATCTAATGAAGGCTACCTGCGCTGGGCGAGATTGGCCAAGTGGCACAGTCATTCTGCAAGGTGTCAATTGCCCAGGAAGCTTCCAAACTGACACTTGGTTCAAGGGATTCGCCCTGTGATGAGTAAGAGGTACTTGATCTCCATGTGTAAGCAAGGATCTCCAAGTGGACTCAAGAACTGAAGTTTAACTGAAGAGGGAGAGGACACAAGGCAGCTTTATGTCAGTCTCAAGCTGACTCATCCTTTCTTCTTCTATCCTATATATAGAGCTCTTCTATGAGGTCTAAGGAGGCTGGAATTTTGTGCAAAGCAAGGAAGTGCTGTTGGTTTACAGTTAGAGCTATTGGGTGATTGTTTTTCCAGAGGTGAAGAGGAGACTTCTTGCTGCTGGGGAGGTGCTGCTGGATTGGAGCCATTGATGGTTGTAACCTTCTCAGAACCCTGTTACTTTTATCAATAAAGCTTTAAATGTTCTCCTATATACTTGTATTGCATTGATGTATTGTATTTACTTGTATATTTGATTCACTCTAATCCATGCATCAGTTATGAGTACATGTATCTTGTAGTTTTCTTCTCTCTGTTGTGCAGGATCTGTGTGTAGCTGGACCGGCAAAGAGAGCAAGGAGCTGGGAACAAGAGATAAAGAGAGAGGATAAGGATCGACAAAAGCGAAAGACACCGTTTGGTTAATCTTTTCTTCCTTCTCTCTGTACTTTCATAAAGGAAAACATTAAAGCTTTACTTTCAGTTGTTGCTAAAGACTGTCACCTTTAGAGTAGGGATAGGGTCATCCGAGTCGGATACTTTTCCCCACAACAAACTGGCGACTCTGCTGGGGAGCCTAGTATCTTGTTGGTGTTTGTAGTATCTTTGCTATTCATTTCCTGAAGAAAAGAGTACCAAATCGAAAAGCTTTTGACTATATCAAAAGCGAAGTAGAGGGGCTGCTACTCTTGCTCATTTTCTGAGCAGATTCATGATTTGAAGAGCTGATCTACAAAAGACTCTTGTACTCTTTGTGATAGCTTTTCATCCTCTTGATCATCCCTTAGCCTGTACTTGACCTATAGCTTTTTATTTCAGCAAAAACAGTGCATTTTTGAGCTTTTTATGACCCGGAAATCCTTGTAAACGCAACTCTCGTGTCTCAGTGCAGGCTGTCCACAGGCAGTCTGCATTTCAGCGCAGGTACTCCCTTCGGGAACTGCGCTGAGAGTCAATTTGACAGACCAGAGCCTGCGCTGACCCAGTTAGGCTATGTCTTCCTGAGGTTTCCCACTGTGTCTTAGCCCTGTTTTCACTGTTTTTTGCTGCTGATTGCTGGTCATTGTACTTGCTGTAAACCAACTTTCCTTGACATTATTCTGCCTCAGTTGTGTGATGAAACTGTGAGTGTTCTTTCAGTATTTCTTGCTTCAGTTACAGTTTCCCATTGTGAAAAGCGAACCAGTATAGCGGTGACCTCTTAGATCCTGAACTGTAAAAGTGTCTTTGTGATCTTAAGAGCTAGTTTTATTACTGTTCATGGCTGTTTGAGTTTGTTTGTTTTTCATTTTATGGTTTGAATCTATACATTTCCAGTGTCTAAACAAGTCGATCTTAAGGTGTCTTTTGATTTTGGACAAGCTTGTTTATTTTTCGCTTGAAATTAGATTCAAAAGTCATACAACAGTTTTCCTTTCTGTCTTACATCAACATTAAGGATAACGAAAAGAAATACATGCATTGTGCATATTTGCATTTGACTGTGTGCTTGACGATTTAGGAAAATTTGCATTTTAGTGTGTGTTCTATGATCTGTGCGAAAAGTTGTGTCTTTCTTTTCCCTCAGTAGATTAAGGTTTTCAAAGTTGAAAGATTGAAAAGTTTTGCTTCTCATCTTAGATTGCATTTAGGAAGTTGTATATATACATCTCGTGGTGATCCTTAAAGGCAAACTGCTAAGCAAGATCAACATTAAAATAAATCCAATTTACATAACAACGCTTTGTCACATAATGCAAACATCTAGAGGTCTAGGTAGAGACGTGTTCCGGCATCGTTAAACGTAGTGACTGTCGATCTCTACGAAGGTGGGTGATTCCTCCTGAGAGTCGGTGGCACTAATACGGACTTGTGCTCCCGCGTACCGTCGCATATATTGGGAGACCCCTATAGGCATTTATCCTTTATCCTTAGGAAGCCGTGTCGGCCGCCCTACTGATCGCGATGCAGTGAACACAGCATTCACGAAGATCGACCACCCGTACCGTAAAACGTATTCTGTGGTTTCGCGAAAGGTTTTGGCACACCCTCTGCCTAGATCTCCAGAGCAGTTTCTTTTGGCCTTTTTCAAACTCTATAACTGAAAAAGTCCAACCGAGCATTTGTCACTTCGGGCTCGTTAATACATCGAAGTCGACTAGAGTCATCTTTAGCTTTTTCTCGACTCTTAAAACATGAAAAAGCAAGTTTGTGTCTAAAAGCGTCGTTAATAAAATTTATTTTAAGCGGAACATAATCACCTGTTATTCCCACGTTGATCTTTCAGTTGAAAAGTATGGAGCCCACCAACCAAGGAAGTAACCTTGGCGGAAGTCCAAATCCCTTCTCCTCTTGGGGAGATGTTGGTGCGCCTCATATGGCAACATTGTCACTTCCAGGATTGACAATCGGCCTACCTGTATGGCTCTTTTCAACTAATGTAGTCCAGATCGCCACTAATCCTGAGCAGTCGAATCAACAGTCAGAACAATCTAGAACTACCCACCAGCCTTCCACTTCTTACGATACTTCCTCTGATCCTTCATCTTCGCAAGGTAGAGCTGGCAAGAGTCAGCCTCCCGAGGAGAAGAAGGAAAAGAAGAAGAGAGAAAAGAAGCAGAAGGAGCCTCTGGCGAAGGCAACTGGGGGCAAGCAGAAGAAAGCTGACAAAAACCCACACACTGCACCGACCGGGCCTAAATCGCCATGTGTCATTTGCAAAGGGATCCACTTCCATCGTGATTGTCCTTGTATTCCCTGGATACTAAGGGACTGGTCCCTAAGGTTGCACAATCCGGTAGCATCAACCTCTGGTTGTCATGTTGATTGCAGTCCGTCAACTAACGAGAGTGAAGGACGAAGAAGGGGACCAAGATCACCCTGTCTATTGTGTGAAGGCAATCATGCCATCCACAAATGTCCATTCTTAGATGAGGCAAAGAGAGTTTTGGAAGATCACCCGGTTTCACCGTTGCGACTTCCTCCTGGATACCAAAAACTCGCGCCTAATCCCTCGATAGTTGAAAATCCAGTTGACCCGCTCAAGTGGTCAGCTGAAGTGTCGGTCATTGAGAATGAACCTACTGAATCCAGACCAGACGAAAGTCTAAAGGTCGAAACGGCAGTTGACCCGGTTCTTCCTTCAGAGGTTTCATCGTCCAATGACTCCGTCATTGAAGACCCGTCTTCAAATGACACCGTCGCCAAAGAGTCATCTTCATGCGACACCCTCACTGAAGAGAATAAGGATGACACCATCCAGGTTCTTTTCATCAGCACCGACTTTGATGAGCGTCAGGGCAATGCGCCCATTCCTTTATCGCAGGAAGGAACATCATCAAGGTCATACCCGGCCGTATATTCAGTCCCACCACCAAGCAACCTGGTTGTATCCTTTGATTGGAATCAACTAGGCAGACCCCGGTTACCAGCCAGTATACCATTCAGAATCATTGTCCAGATCTATAGAATGATTATGGCTGGTACTATCATTGATGAAGGGGCGTCTGTGAGTATCCTTTCCTCTATTGCTTGGAAAGCACTGGGTTCCCTGGCGCTTTTACCTGAGTTAAGAAATCTCTCAGGTTTTGATAAAGGAACCAGTCGACCATTAGGAATCCTCCCCAATGTACCTGTTACATTGAAAGGGAAGACCGTCAATTTAAACGTGATGGTCGTCCAGGGACCCTTGGATTATAACCTACTCCTTGGACGTGACTATATTTATTGCATGGGAGCGATAGTCTCCTCACTCTTTAGAGTAACGTGTTTTCCACATGAAGGAAGGATGGTCAAGCTCGTAGACCAACTTTCATTTCCGGGATCTCGCATCGCAAATAGTCAAATACCAATCCTAAATGGTCTGTTCACTCAAGATTCGCCTCCACCCCCAGTCCTCCTTCCCGATGAGTGCGAGTGATTCGGAAAGAAAGACTGGAACCCAGGGGGCATGCACCCTGGTCTGCTTCGGGCAGAAGAAACCCTGGGTATAAGGAAGAATTTCCGCAGAAGAATGGACTAGTCCGTACCCCGTCCGGCGGTGGAAGAGGGGTTGTTCTAGAATAATATTCTTTTGTCAAAGTTATGCGAGTGAGATAATCAGCTTCTCGCTCCCCTTGTCTAGATAATCAGGATACCAAGGAAGGGGACCATTTGCGGTAGCAAGTAGTAACCATCTTTGAAGACAAGCCTCACCCATTAAAACATATGTTTTGAAGGATAAGTAGGGGCAGCCTCCAAAGAAAGAGATTCTATTGCTGCAATAGGTGGTCGCCATCTTTAGTAACCTGATGATAGACATCGCCGAAGAAAGAGATTGATTTGCGACAGCAAATAGAACCCTCTTCGGATAATAAGAAAGAGGCAAGCCTCCCTCAATAATACCATTGTTTTGTCTTTGAGTAGTGTTCTTCTCTTGTCACAAATAGTTGTTCGTTAAAAGTCGGGCCGACGGGAAGCCTGAGTACCGCGTAAGACCCCTTAAAATAACGAGAAGACTAGTATCGTTAACATTAGATTGGCAAGATGACAGGTAGCTGTGAACACCCAAAGAAAAGCAGAGGTAGGGGAGAGGAGGGGCAGCCTCGAAATTCTATCCTATACCTGGGGGCATGCAAACTTTTGGAATGTGAGCGAGGGACGACTATTTATTTTTTAAATTTTAGGTCCTCCCTTTAAACCTGTAGGTCTAACCCTTTAAACTCATAGGATTAGCCGATTCCGACCTTGCATGAAGAAAGCCTGTGGGGCAAAGGTAAAAACTTGCCAAAATTGGAGCATAGCTTCGTGAGATAAAGCTCCTTAAAAAATAGCTATCTCACAGGAGGCGTTCTTATTCTATGACTGGTATATCGAGCAGTTTTAGCACATAGTTCATGCTCGTTAAAAAATAAACGCAAGATCCGAGCAGTTTTAGCGCATAGTTCATGCTCGTTAAAAAATAAACATAAGTTTATGAGCAGGCTTTCCTTTAGAGTTCAAGCTCATTCAGAAAAAATGAACCGGTAAATACCCTTCTGAGATCGTAAATTCATCAGCCATAAAAGCCTTGGTCGTGTTTGTGCACCGTCACCTCCACCGTCATTTGGCCGATCATTCACTTCCATTTGTGTGTTTACCCTTTTTGAGGAACATCTGCGAAGAGTGATTTCACTTAGCCATCCTTGTGACACTGCCGTGATTGGAATATTCCAACTTGTACCTGGAATCAGTTGCTATCCCTGTTTATCACTCGTTCCTCAAAAGACGAGTCTTCTTTGAGCTCTTTTCACTGACTCGTAAAATATGAAAAGTTTGCCGAGTTTTGGCCTTCCAGCTCGTTAAAGCGACCGGAAGAGCTATCCCTCCTCTAGATTTTAATCTTTTTGGACCTGAGGGATTATTGCACAAAAAGATCGAGCGCTTGTTTTGTTCGGCTCGTTAAAGCAATCGAAAATTCATCCCTTCTGTATTGTTTTATACTTTTTCGGACTTAAGGGATTAGATGACGAAAAAGGAATTATGGAGTTAACTTTCTGTACCTTTTCAGACTCTCTAAAAATGAAAAGGACCGAGTTTTCATTGTCGTTAGACTCGTTAAAATGATTAAATAGCGACAAACTTGTCTTTAGATGAGAACGAGTTTCCCTATTGCTAAGCTCGTTAAATCATAGCGATGGGCTTGCCCGAAGGGCAAGTTATAGAACAAGCATATGTTATCCTCCTCAAGCTTGACAAAAATAAAGAGGTACTGGTCAGAAATGACTGGGGAAAAATTGGGAGAACATCAAAGCTTAATGGTAGCAAGTCACTCTTGAACATGACACTTTTCCTCCGTTCCACATCGGGTTGGGTTGTTTCATTCACCGGTCTCATCACCATGGTCTTCGCCAAACCATCCACATTTGGGGTAATGCTACCGATCCATCGCATCAGTGTCGTTATATGTTCAAGAGGGGTCATTCTGAAAGTGTCAACCGTGTCCCATCCACTGCCATACATTATCCTTCATCCATTCATGATCGCCACCCTGAATCATATATCACAGTTTGTTTTCACCTCCACTAAAATCATTAGCTCCGTTCCGTGTCATTGATGTGGGATTCATTAAGGCCCTCCTTTGACGGATCGCTTCTTGTCGACTTCAGCTCATTATCCAAGAAGTTGATCTAGGAACAACCCCATCAGTACTTTGAAGCTTGCATGCCTCAATGGCAAGTTTCTCACTTCCGGCGACAGGTATACATCAATGACCTTCGACCAGAAGATTTTGCGTGGCGTTCGACGCCAAGTCCTTTATTCACGCCACATGAATTGTACTGCAGTACCTTGAGGGTCATTATCATTATCGGTGATTCCTCTCGCGCTTGTTAACGGTTTTCATCATTGACCGGTAATCAAGCGATGTCTTTCCATAGTCGACTTCAGCGAAATTCTCACATGGATCGACTTGTACTTAGAGTGAAGATCGAATGAGTTTGAAGACCCCGGATCTAGTTTCATCCATCCGGGCTGCGATACATATTCAGGAAATATAAAAGCATTTGTCATGTACATCATTGCAGCAGATGATCATCCTACTCAAAGGATGATAATTTCAGCAGAAAATTATCAGTCTACCATCAGACGATCGTCTGTTCTATGTACCAAAATGTATTTATAAAGCTGAGCATGGGAATGCCCGCCTCAGCTAGATCATGAAAACAGAATGAAAAATAATGTATTGTATTGTATTGTATTACAGGGCACCTCTCAGCACTTGAATGAACTTCGGACCCTCTGGATAAAGCATTTCACCCGATAAACGGCCTCATACTTTAGGGGGCAACTGTTATAGACATTTTTGTGCCTCGTAACATGGAGCATGAAATGTCGATAATTACAGGGATCCTCAGTCCCTAAACATGTTGTTCTTACCCCTAGAAGAACAAGGTCAGCAAACCACAGCACTTCCCATCAGTTCTCCACCTGAAAACACTCAAAAACAGGCTATTTTTGGATCATGTCAGCTGCTCCACTGAGCATCTGCGCTGGAATGCAACTGCTCCTCCTTGTACCTGCGCTGAAAGTCAAATCTAATGAAGGCTACCTGCGCTGGGCGAGATTGGCCAAGTGGCACAGTCATTCTGCAAGGTGTCAATTGCCCAGGAAGCTTCCAAACTGACACTTGGTTCAAGGGATTCGCCCTGTGATGAGTAAGAGGTACTTGATCTCCATGTGTAAGCAAGGATCTCCAAGTGGACTCAAGAACTGAAGTTTAACTGAAGAGGGAGAGGACACAAGGCAGCTTTATGTCAGTCTCAAGCTGACTCATCCTTTCTTCTTCTATCCTATATATAGAGCTCTTCTATGAGGTCTAAGGAGGCTGGAATTTTGTGCAAAGCAAGGAAGTGCTGTTGGTTTACAGTTAGAGCTATTGGGTGATTGTTTTTCCAGAGGTGAAGAGGAGACTTCTTGCTGCTGGGGAGGTGCTGCTGGATTGGAGCCATTGATGGTTGTAACCTTCTCAGAACCCTGTTACTTTTATCAATAAAGCTTTAAATGTTCTCCTATATACTTGTATTGCATTGATGTATTGTATTTACTTGTATATTTGATTCACTCTAATCCATGCATCAGTTATGAGTACATGTATCTTGTAGTTTTCTTCTCTCTGTTGTGCAGGATCTGTGTGTAGCTGGACCGGCAAAGAGAGCAAGGAGCTGGGAACAAGAGATAAAGAGAGAGGATAAGGATCGACAAAAGCGAAAGACACCGTTTGGTTAATCTTTTCTTCCTTCTCTCTGTACTTTCATAAAGGAAAACATTAAAGCTTTACTTTCAGTTGTTGCTAAAGACTGTCACCTTTAGAGTAGGGATAGGGTCATCCGAGTCGGATACTTTTCCCCACAACATTAAGGTGCTGGGACATTTTTTCCTGTCGGAGGCTATTTCTCCTTTGTTAAGTGCTTTACGCCCTAGGTCCTTTAAACGCTTCTCAACCAAGTGCCATCCCAATATCGGAGCCCCCTTATTGGAAGTTTCCAATTGCCAACTGTCATAAAGTGTCGACATCTTCAACCTCTGATATGCCGACCTCCAATATGATGTCATCATATTCCATGTGGCACCTAATGAGTTGTGTCACGTGTCACCTAGATTTGACTCCTTAGGCCCCTCAGAACGTCAAAACTACCTGCCACGTGTCCTGTCGTATCACCACGTCATGCTGGTGTCAGATGCCATTGTAACTTCATCGGAACCAATCATATGTTTCCATGTGTCTTTATCAGAGCCAATCATATGCTGCCATTTGTAGCTTATCAGAACCAATCATATGCTTCCATGTGTCCCACTAGAGGAGAGATAAAAGGGCCCATCAACCTTTGGTTTTGCGATGAAATCCTTTGTTAATCTTTATCAGCGCTCCCGGATAGTTTTTAACAATATAGCGACACTTTATGCATATCATAACTTTTTAAAGGTTGTCACCTTAAGAAGTTATGATTTGCCGACATTCCAATGTGTCGACGCTCTGATATTGCGATGCACCAATGTACCTGATGCACTTATGTTGTGATCGCCAATATGTTGGACCTTTGATATGTGATGTGCTGATATGCAAGACCTCCGACATCTTGATTGCTAATATGCCAATATTACGATCTTCAACCAACATATTCCATGTAGCACCTCATGAGATGTGTCACCCAAATTTTTCCCATTATGCCCCTCAAAACACCAAAACTTCCTACCACGTGTCCTATCGTATCACCACATCATGTTGATGTCAGATGCTACTATGTATTTATCAGAACCAATCATATGATGCCATGTGTCTTTATCAGAGCCATTCATATGCTACCATGTGTAGCTTATCGGAACCAATCATATGCTGCCACATGTCCTACTAGAGGAGAGAGAAAAGGGCCCATCAACCTTTGGTTTTGTGATGAAATCCATTGTTAATCTTTATCGGTGCTCCCTGACAGTTTTTAGTGCTATCAACACTTTATGCATATCACAAATTTTCAGAGGTTGTTAGCTTAAGAAGTTTTGATTCTCCAATTTTCCCACCTTCCAATGTGTCGATGCCCTGATATTGCTTTATGCCCTGGGTCCTTTAAATGCTTCTCGACCATGTGCTAGCCTAATATCGGAAGTTTCCAATCACCAACTGTTATAAAGTGTCGACATCTTCAACCTCTGATATGACATCATCACTCCACGTGGAACCTCATGAGTGGTGATATGTGGCACCCAGAATTGTCCCCTTGGGCCCCTCAAAACACCAAAAATGCTTGGCATGTGTCCTATCATGCTGCCACGTCATTCTAACATCATATGGCACTGCACCTTTATCAAAACCAATCATATGTTGCCATGTGTCTTTATCAGATATTTGTTATTAAATGTAAAGGCATCTACTCATCATGTCTTCAAAGATTTGCCTCCTATACTTTTCTATCTCTAACTAGTTTTATATTCATTTCAATTAAATACTCTTTCCAAATTCATTATAGTATCGTTACATGTTCATTACAAGTTCATTATACTATTGTTACATGCTCCTTTGTCGTATCTAATTTGATTCTCAATCATTTCACTGTTTATTTATCATTCTTATAAAGTTATGGAAAGTCACTATTATAAGGTTCTCAGGCTATTTGTTGTGGTTTTTCTTTGCAATTGGTTATGATTTGGATTATTTCCAATAAAACATTGATGGGTTCTGTTATTTAAATTTTCGGGATAAACTCAGGGTCGATTATGAAATATCCTTTCCTTCTGATCTCAATCGAAAAAATGATCCACTACAGTGCTAAAGATTTACTTCGCCTTGATCTTACTAAGTTTGATGTTAATAAAACTTTGTTTTAAATCTTAAACGATTATGATTAATTAATAAATAGCCCCCGAGATCAAGCTCATGTTACACCATGTGGCACTGACTCTTTGATAAATAAATACCGGAACTTTAGACTATCAGAGTATTCTTTTGAAAACCTTTATAGCCAAAGTTAGATGAATATAAAGTGAAAACTATCGCAAATAACACACAACGTGTATAATAATACACTATCATAGAAATACCCATATCGGAGATTTTGTTACGAGTCACATTATGAAACTTGTGATAAACCAAATTTCCGATATTTGTTGGACCCACCTACCACATCATTTCTTCCACTCCCAAGTATCGGCGATCAAAGATTTTCACCTAAGAAAGATTTTAAAAACTTCAAACTCCGATAAGTGATACAACACTCCCTATGACCTCTGATATTCTATTCATGTTGATATCCCAATCCACCTCCCCGTTCGACTTTCGATGTGTCCCAACCTCCGATATCCATCCGCGTCTGTTATTTGTCACACTTTGGTTTCGTTGTTGCAAGAGCTCAATGGTATTACTTCTACGTGGAAATAATTGAGTGGTATCGGAAGTCAGCTCATCCAAAATCTAAAAATGAGACAAAATGAAACAGTTGCGATATTGAGCAGCCCCGATATGGAGCGGATCCAATATCACATTCAACTCCCTGCTTCTCTTTACACAACTCAGAATTCAAAGAGACCAAACCTGTAATAGCCCTCGCTAAAAACTCATGTAATATATAAGGCCATGGATGATGGGACACATATTCCAAGCTAAATGGCGAGGGAAACATCCTGGTGGGTTTCAATTTAGTTTATTATGGCTAAGGAAATCAGCAAAGGCAATGGCTAAGGCATTGGAAAGGAAAAATGTCATTTTTGGCACATTCATTTATGAAAATAATGGAAATTAGGAGAAAAGGGAGGTGAAAGGTCACAGGTTGCATGTGAGGAGGAAAATGAAGGAAAATAATGGAAATTGAAGAAAATAGAGGCATCATTGATAAAAAGGCTTCTGAGGATCTGTTGGAAAGCCTTGACTCAAGCTTGATCAGTTCAATTTTGGAGCTCTCTCATTATTCTCTCTCTCTCAAATACTCTTGGAGACTTAGAGTTTTCTTGGAGCACTCTTGGAGGGTGTGGCATACTTGGATTCTTGGAGAAAGAAGGCAAACGAAGAGCAGGAAAGCACATGAGGGCAACGGGATCAGCAGCTACATTAGATTTTCTTGTAGGTAATGAGTTGCATGTATGATTTCAACACTATTTTTGGCATGCATGGCACATGCATGTGGATTCTTGGTCATGATATGTCAATGGCATGGAGGATTGCGTGGATTGACAATGGATTTCCTAGCCTTGCAATTTCTTGGATAGACATGGTGATTGTGGGTTTATTTCATTATTGAGTTTTTGGTTGGTTCTCATTTTTCCTTAGCTTGGGTTGAGTTACTAGTTCCTGATGCCTTGGTTGGACAAATGCTCTGGAGCCTTGGTTGGAAAAATGCTTTGGAGCCCTGTAACAACTTGGGTTGAGTTACTAGTCTCGTAGCCTTGGTTGGACAAAAGCTTTGGAGCCCTTGGTCGGTTGAGTTACTAGTCTTGGAGCCTTGGTTGGACAAACTCTCTAGAGCCCGGCGACAGTTGTGGGTTGAGTTACTAGTCCTGAAGCCTTTGTTGGAACAAACACTCTGGAGCCTTGGATGGCTGAGATAGAGACTGATCTGATGATGGTTTTTTGATGTCCAACCGTGAGGTGGAATCACTGTTCGATGAGCTTTAATTGATGTTTTATATGAGATCCCACATTCATGCTTGGAATATGGCACAAGGGGCGAATGGCTAAAGAGAGAATTAGCTCAGACATTCTATGATCGGGTGGAATGGGGGAGTCCCATATTGAGTTTAGATTTTGCATCATTAATGGAAGGTTATTTCTCCTTGTATTTCTATGAGCATTATACTGGATTATATGGTTGTGATTTCATGGGTATTTATGCACCTATTTTGTTGGTTATGTATGTGTTTTATGACAGCAACTATGTATGGCTCTCATCATATTTTTACTTGTATATGAATGAACAATGTATCTATGGTCTAAAATATTGAGTGGTAGTTAATGTGTTGAGGCATCAATGCTTCATGATGAATCTCATATAAGTATGAGACCCCTATGCTTAGATCTATTATTTACACCTGTAGTTTACATATTCATGATATGTTTGACGAAATGTCTGTCATGGCTAGTAGGGGTCCAGTCAAGGTTTCATTCAAGCATTTTCTTTAGTACTTTCATTTCCATGTTATTTTACTGTTTTGAAGGTTTCATGAAATTCTCGGTAGTGACTTGGGCTCTGGGCCTGAAAAAGTGGCTCAAATCCCGGGGACGCTGGCATAACACCGACAAAATGAGTCTTTGGACATTGGTAGGAAAACCTGTGAGAGAAACTATGGGTTTCTGGACATTGTCATGCCTATAGCATGAGAGACACTGAGGCTTAATTTTTCCAAAAGCTTAGTGGGACCCACGGGCTAGTTGTCTAAAGTATTGGATTGGTTCCTGATGGTCTTGAAGTTGATGTTGAATGTATTTATGGTGTGTTTTAGTCAATTCCACTTCCTTAATGTGACTTAGGATGTCGAATCATATCACATTGGCCTCTCATCGCATGTTTACCCCGACTGGCCAGTTGCTTGGGTAGATGTGGGAGGAGGGTGTTACAAAGTGGTATCAGAGTGTGTTTGAACTCTCCTTTTAGGTTGTGTGTTGATCATGCTTTCATGTTGGTTGTGTATGTGTTGCTTATGCTTGTAGTCCATGTGCTTGTTCCATTTGCATGGTGTTGATCATGGTTGTAGTGATGTCGTCATGTGAAGTTTGAAGGTGTTGTCATGGAGTATGTCTTCATGGGTGTATGGTTGATTATGCATTGTTATGCAAATTAGTGTTCACATGTTATCAAATGCACGTGAGATGGTTTTTTTTGTCATGCATGAGGTCATGGTTTGTGTAGTTGATATGGTCATGCATTGATGCCTAGACTCTAGCTAGAATGGTGTGTATATGGTTTTTCACTCATGTTTTATATGTTTATATGTAGTTGTTATGCATGTATATTCTTGGTTATATTTATGCATGAATAGTAGGTCAAATATGCCTTGTGAAGTCATTGTATGAAAATTTTGGTCATCACGGCTCAATTGGTTATTATGATGCTAATGTGTTGGCTCAAATAGAACAGGAGATGCAGATCATTAAAGTGAAGTTGAAGCATTGGACCTCGAGGTAAGAGAAGATCGTCATACAGGTATTGTATGTTTGGAATGTAGGTATGTAAGTTAAGGATTGTCATATGCATTAGTTTTATATACATTAGGTTTATGTACATGTTTTTGATGTTATGGTTACATACATGATAGATTATATTTGGGTAGTATAGTCACATGCACATGTGTCATGAATGATAGTAACCTGTGGTTGTGTGCATTGCCTTTTTTGTTTCATGTTAGATAACTTGATGATCATGCTATATGTTGTTGATGAGTATGCTATAGGTTAACTTGTTGTTTCTATATGATAGTTAGCTTGACGATTAGGTCATATGTTGTTGATGAGCATGTTATATGTTAACTGATTGTTGTTATATGTTAGCTAACTTGACGATTAGGGTTATAACATTAATATCTTGTTGTTATATGTATCATGCTAAATTGGATTGGACTATGTGGATGGTTATGGTTACGATATTCAGGTATGAGCCGACATATCTATGATGACATTGCACATGTGGTTGTTATGCATGAACGATAAATTCTTATGAGTTTATGATGTGAACATGTTAGTTAGTTAGTGTTATGGATATCGTGATCTTATTTATGTTTGATTTGACATGTTGTAAAGTTCTATCTTACTAACTAGATTGATTGTGCAAACAAGATAGCCTCCCCTAAGGTACATTAAGGTATGAGTTTTCTTATGTAGTATACTGGGTTCTTCATTCTTGATTATGTCGTCTATTGATGTTCAGCATTTGGTGTCTATCATGTCATCTAGTTGATTTATTTAACATGGTATGTTTGAAAGTTGGTTGAATGTTTGATGAGTTGTGTAATACGTGTTAGAGCCTAGATTTGACTCAGGCTGAAAAGACAAGGTTCTAGGTCCACATCAAACCACGCTCAGCCTCGTAGCTAGCCCTATGAGGACAGGAGAGGGCTCTCTCCGGGTCAATCTCAGCAAAAGATAATCAATAGGGTCTGAGATGACTTGAAATAAAAGCTAATTTTAGGATAGGTATGGAGTACAAGGTTTTGATTGAGTTTTTGGGGTTTTGTTGGAAAAAGGGACAGACAAATTTAGGTCTAGGGATGAGGCCAGATTTTTGCAGAGTTCTGATTGGGGCAAGGAAGGCAATCAATTTGATGCTTTGAATTGAATGAATGGGTGGATCAGACCGGTGAGGAGCCAAGGAGGGCAAGAGGGTCTCAAGAGTCCTCCTCAAATAGATGAAAACATGAAGAATTAAACAAAATATCCAAGCAGAGCATAGCAGTCCATGAATTCTACCTTAATTACTCATTTGTTTAATTGCAGAAGACAAAAGAAGGGAAAATGATACAAAATAACATCAATGAACTTACAAATACATAGAGAAACACACCATCAAAACATAGAGCCACATGGATCCCAACAAGTGCTGCAAAACCCTGGTCTTTCCTTTGCCAAAATTGCATAAATGAAATGTACAATAGAGTGCCAAGCAATCCCAAGTGTCCAACCTTGAAAATGACTGAGAAATTACATGATATAGACCATCGTAACCCATTCCCTTGCCTCTAGGGTTAGTGCTCATCATTCTAGGAGTTGTTTGAACTAATTATAAACAAGGAACTGAAATCTAGGTAGTCAAACAACTTACCCCTATATGCTAGGAAACTAATTCATTCATTTAATTTTCACCTTTTAGTGAATGAATCCTCTAGAAAAAGTAAATATGTGCTAAAATGACATCACAGTCATCAATTTACATCAAGATAGATCAATAATTACATCAAAAAGTCAAACTGGTCAAAATTGGGCGAAATTCTGAGCTGCTGAGTGAAAAACAGGCCAAAATTCTCTGTGCGCCGCGCCAAAATCTGTATGCATCGTGCCACTTTCGAGCTGATTTTGAGGCACTTCCTAAAGTCCAAATTGAGCCCAAGTGTGCTTGTTGGAAATCCCTGCCTGTAAAATTTCCAATCCAAGTGGAATTTCTAGATTTGGATGTCATTTTCCCCTCCAAAACCTCAATCTCCCAAGATTGCTTCCTGTGTGTCAAAATAGGGGCAGTGAGGTCATTTTTAGGGTGTTTTTGACCCTTTAGGCAACCCAGAACTTGATGAAATCCTTAGGTAATCCATGAGCATACATTAATTTTGATGAAAAATCCAAAAACGTAAACTTTTTGAAATTTGGAGCTCCCTAGCAAAAGCGTGTGCCACGTGGCGCGGCGCACAAGGAGAAAAACTTTGTTTTTTAGTGCCAAAATTTGTAAAAATGCCCCAAATTTCTTGAAATTTGGGCTAGAGCTTCTTCATTAAGTTTCATGCTGGGCTAAAGAGGCTTCATCCAATATCTGAAGACGATCAAGCTCCCTTTGCCTCTTTTCCTTCCTTATTGCCTTCTTTAAATTTGCCTTTAGATTCCTTATTCGTGCCTTACAAACCTTGTTCCGTGCCATGTAGTGGAAAGCCATTTGTCTCAGCAATGCATGGTCCTTATTGGCCTTATCCAGCAATCTCTCCAAGTGGATGTTAACTCTCTCGAGATTAGACTCTCGATCATCATTAATCTCTTGATCCAATGAAGTGAGCTCAATTCTTCTCCTTTGTGTAGCTTGGCAATTCTCGCGGATGTTTTTTAACTCCATGATTGCTTGCTGATCTTCAAGCTATTTGTTCCTCTACTCCAAGTATTTCACAGTCCACTTAGCCCTCTCCAAGTCAATGGATAAGGCTTGGATCTCTGTTTTCTGCTCCTGAATGATCTCTCTAAGATGTGCACTTTGTGGGCCCCTATCTATATCATCATCATGAAGGAGAATGAATTTGGTCTCTTGTTCACCTGAAGGCCCCTCATCCTGCATTGGCCTCTTGCCTTTTTCCTATACCTGTGGTGCTGATGTCGGAAGCAAGGCCCCTTCCACACTGGCTGGCGATAACACTCGCTTCGCTGCTGCAAACAAATGTCTAGTGCCCCTATGATATGTAATGAATACCAGCACACTAGCGGTCTCATGGCGCTCATACTAATGAGAAGGTCCACCTGTCTCACGCTTAACCTCTGATAATCCCTGTGAAGCTCTGAAGAAGTCACAAGAGATGAAATCATCCCAAGAGATGCTATGTAATCCAAGCTGATGCACAACAATGATCTTCATGAGCGCATAGTGGTAAATGATGTAGTACTACTGTTCCGGAGTCTTCTTCTGCACAAGAGTGGTCATCCTCTTGATGTTTTGGCACATGAAATATGAATGTTCATGAATCTCACTCTTGTGAAATGCATCAATAACCTGATATGGTATGCATAGAGGCGTGAGAAGCGACCTTCACAACTGAAGTATATGATAATGAGTCTCATCAACGGTGCATAAGATTTCGTCAGAAACTGAAATGGGAATACTCTCCTGAGCTGCTTCAAATAGCTAGGCCTGATGTAAGGTTCATAATATGATCTATCCAGCTGCTACCCTTTGTTCCACTCTTCCCCTATATTCGGTATCCCGGTGGCCTGAGAGATGGTTTCTGGTGTCAAGGTAAGGTTTACTCCAGCAAGAATAACATGACTATCATGCAAATGTAAAACAAACAACCGAACTAACTCCTGATGATGTTGGATCTGAGCGATCATCTCACAATACTGAAAGCATGACATTTGTTGAAAGCATGTCATTGCAAGCGGGCAGGCCTGCAATTGAGTTAAGGAAGTAGGCTCTTCTCTGACATGTCTACCACCTTTTCATGGCCTTCTCGGCACATTAAGCTCAGTGGATGAGTCACTGCCTTGCTCATACTCTTGCTCATATGATGAATCTGTCTCTGTCATAATGTTGCAATGTGTATGTTGAGTAGGTGTTTGGTTTGGCAAAGAGAAATATGTGATGTGTTTTCAATGCCAATGTGCCACAGGAAAAATGAGGGATTGTGAGGGAGAATATGGGACAGTGGGAAAAGTGGATGATGGAGCTTGCCAAGTGAAATTTAAAATATGCAACAGTCACTTTGATGGATGAGGGAATTTAGGGATTATGAAAGTGATATGGGGAAAGGGGTAATGATAAGAAATGGAAGTGTTAGGGATAGGAAAACAAAATGGGAGACAAGTGATATGAATGCTTTTAGAATGTAGGGGAAAAGGAGAGGGACTGTATAACGTTGTGACAATGAGTATTCAGCATGAAAATGATTTATTTATTTTTAAACACCATTTGAAACCCTAAAGAGCAACTTCAACAAAAGGATAAGGTTTATGTTTTTTCCATTTAAACCTTATATTCTTCTCTTCAAATCATAGCAAACACCATTTAAGAGCAGGCTAAGGCTCACACACTTACTTGGATCCAAAGAAATGGCATGGTTTGAGTTTTGATGACAGTAGGAATATGAATCTGGCCTATTGGCTCTGTGCGCCATGCACAAACCCAGTGCGTCGCGCCTCCTGGATGCGCCGCGCCTCCTGGATGCGCCACGCCTCCTGGATGCGCCGCGCCTCCTGAATGCGCCGCGCCTCCTAGATGCGCCGCGCCTCCTGATTGCGCCGCGACAGTGTAATTTTACACTGCGGAATTTCACCCGATGGGCCGCGCGGCATGTGTGTGCTGTGACCTCCTCCAATGCACCGTGCGGCCCTTCAAACACTGTCTTGGCTCTTCAAACAAAAAACTCGCTCCTCCAAACCTCCAGTTGATATCCTTTGACCTCTTGGCACAACAAAAGGTGTTTCAAGTGATGAACATGGCTCATGGAGTAATGGGTTTGATCTTAGTTGAGGCCACAATAAGTTTTTGTGTTGGAGGTTTTGTGCGCCACGCGCAAAAACAGTGCGCCGCGCAGCCTAGATGCGCTGCGCCCTTTGAAAAATACACAGTGAATTTTGGCTCTATGCGCCGCACTCTCTGGGTGCGTCGCGACCTATCCCAATACACAGTCGGCCTTCCAAACTTCAAGATCAACTTCTCTCTTGGATTTCTAAATGTCTCTTGATGCAAATGGACCAATAACTTGAGAAATATCTTATATAGAGATGGATTAAATTTTTGCTTCTCAATAACCCATTTTGTAATGTTTTTAACTTTGGAACTTTTTTCCTTTAATACAACTTCTGTCGTTTCAAATTTCCTTCTAATTTTTTACTTAAATAATGAATCTTTTGGTGATTGTTGTAGGGATAATGGCATGTTTTGACAAAAGGAAGACCAGGGCTGCGCTTGGAGATTTCAACGACTGAAAAATTTTGAAAATTACATGGCAATTTATTACAAAACGGAATGACGAATTTTCTTCAAAACAGAGTTTTGAAGAAAAGTCATAGTCGAGCATATGATGATGAAAATATTGATACTAAAAACTTATTAAGGACCTCCCTCATGAGTCATGCTGGCATTATTGGACACTTTGAAGATGCAAGTTATGAAACCCTAGACCTAGTGACTGAAATGACTATGCTGATCAAAAGACTAAAACATGGCTGTAAGTGATTTTAAAACGATTTTAATGGACAGACCTGAGCCAGCAATGATAAGGCAATGAGGGGTAATGAATGACAAGACCCTTCCATCAGATTTATGGCATGATCTTAGTGAAATGAAACTGAGTGAATCGAGCGAGACACCTAAAAATGAAATGCAATAAGAGAACTGATCTCTGACGGAGGAATGTAAAGACCGACTCTAACATTGGCTCCAATGGGGATGGTAGCTCCTTGGAGGTGCCAAGAACGGCAGATCTCTGGGAGAGCAATACAGTGCCTTCGTCCATTGGGCTATGGAGTCATTATTTTGACAAACAACACAAGAATTTGACTCGTTTATTGACTAAAACCTGACTCAAACCAACTCAATTGTGAAACTAAAATGACTGAAAAACTGACTCGACAAACTGAACTCAAAACTGAAATCTTTCTTCAGAATTATAGCCTTCACTTCAGGCCCCAGACTGAAGAAAAGATCACAGCACACACTTGCAATGATACTAAAATAAAATGGTATTTACAGTGACAATGTAAACAGCAGAAATAACTCAGAAATGATACCGCTTGAGTAGCCGACCATTGACCGGCCCTCCTGGACAATCTTCCCCGTTCATCTCCTTCAGAAGAAAGGCATTCTGACCCCGATATGCTGCAATTTTGAAGGGACCTTTCCAGAGATTCTCGAACTTACCGTGCTTGCCCTTTTCCTCATTCCTTGCATCCCACTTCAGCACCACATCATCCAACTGAAATTTGTCCGCCTTTGCTTTTCTGTCATAAATCTTCTTAATTCTCTCCTGCAAATTGAACATGTTTTGAAAAACATATTCCCGTGTCTGCTGCAAATGGATCATTTGGTTTTGTCTTCTCTGCATTAGATCATCTTCACTACCAGCCTCCTGAAGAAGTTTGACTACCGGAGCTGCGAGAGAGGTAGGAAACATTGTATCAACTCCATAAACTAGCTCAAAGGGGGACATGCCAATGGATTTCTTTTGACTCACTCGATATACCCAAAGTGCATGGACCAACTTCTTATGCCAACTTTTCTTATTTATTTCTAGCAATTTCTTAACGATATTAACCAAAGATTTGTTGGAAGACTCCACCAATCCATTGCCTTGTGGATGATAGGCAGTTGAGTGCCCCAAAGTAATGTGATATTTACTACAAAACTCAACCATCCTTTTTGACTTGAAAGCTGCTGCGTTTTCAGTGATTAGCTTATTCGGGCAACCAAAACAAGACAAAATATTATTCTCAAGGAATGAAATTATTACCACATCCATAGCTTGCCTAGTGGGAATTGCTTTGATCCACTTCCTGAAATAATCTGTTGTCGTGAGGATCCATCTATGCTAACCTGAAGAAGCAGGATGAATTTCACCAATGAAATCCAACCCCCACTACTGAAAAGGAGCACTCACCTCAATGGGCTTAAGCGGCAAAGGCTGTAATTTTTTATTTCCTTCAAAAATCTGACAGTTATGACAGCTCTTAACAGTCTTGAACACATCAGTAAACAATTTCGGCCAATAGTATCCGGCCCTCAAAGTTTTCTTTGCCGTTGTTTTCCAAAAAAGGTGATTGCCACAATCTCCTTTATGGAAATCCTCGATGACCTGCTTCGCTTCTTCTTCCACCAAACAATTTAACAAAACACCACTGGGATCTTTCCAATAAAGTGCAGAATTCATAATACAAAACTTAGCAGCCTTTAACTTAAGAGTTCTAGCTTTGTTTCTAGCCATACCAGGGGGCGAGGACAAATTCTGAAGTACATATATGATATCTGAATACCATGGAGAAAGAACAAAGATTTCAGCTACCTGAATTGACGGACCTTGCTCATTTTCATTGGACATAGCAGCAATCAGATTTATATCTAAGACGTGCAGATTTGATTCAGCCATTAACTTTGCCAATCCCTGTCCTTTAACAAGCTTTGTGGGCTTTATCTCCACATCATACTCCAGCAAGGTTGCAATCCACTTGCCACGTCTTCCTTCTGGATATGTTTGGACCAAAACATCTTTGACAACAATGTTAGGAACATAAGCTAAAATATGGGAATGCGGAATATACAAGCGGAAATATTGCAGTGCTTTTACAAGTGCAAGGGCTTGCTTCTCAATAATGTTGTATTTCAAAGCAGCATCTCTTATAGTCCGGCTAAAGAAAGCAATGGGTCTTCCATGCTCATCTTTTTTCTGCATTCGTACAGCTACCATAGTATGCTCCGAAGCAAATGAAAACAATATAAAATCCTGAGTATAATCCGGGCTGATTAGAACCGGGGCTAAAGAAAGAGAAAATTTTACTAGATTGAAAGATTTTATAGCCTCTTTGGTCCATTTCACTTGGCTTTCCTTCTTAAGCATGTTTGTAATCTCTCTTAGGTGTTCAGCAAGATTAGGTACAAAGCAACGTAAAAAATTCATCTTACCATTAAAGGACTGAATTTCCTTCTTGTTCCAGGGAAGATCAATTTGTTGAATCGCTTCTACATGTGCTGGATCAATACGAATTCCATCTTTTGATATGATGTGTCCAAGTAGTTTTCCTTCATCCATGGCGAACAAGCTCTTCTTCGGATTCAACGACACACCATACTTTCTGCACTTTTGAAAAACAGTTTTCAAATGATACATGTGTTCTTCATCTGAATTAAAAACCATCGTCAGATCATCAGGGTACACAACCGAAAAGACATCCTTCTCATTTGTGAAAGCCATATCCATTGCCTGCTGAAATGTGACACCTGCGTTCTTCAAACCGAAAGGCATTTTAGCGTAATGAAAAGTCCCCCACGGAGTGGTGAACGTTTTTTTGTCTCGGTCATCTTCATGTACCAAAATTTGGTTATATCCAGAATAACCATTGAGTAGTGACATACGAGATGCTCTAACTACTCACTAAAGTATGTGATCCATTTTGGGCAGCGGATAATTATCCTTCAATGAAACTTTGTTGAGATTCCTAAAATTAATGCACAAACGAATCTCACATGTCTTCTTTCGTACGGGCACCAAATTAGATATCCAATCAGAAAATCTGATGGGAACAATGATTCTTGATTTGTACAACCTGTTTACCTCCTTCTCAATTGATGGCAGCAATTTTGGATTAAGCCTTCTTAATTTTTGTCTGAAAGGTTTCTGATTAGGCTTAATAGGAATTGTGTGCTGAATTATATTGCTATCATATGTCTTCAAATCAGAATAGTCCCAAGCAAACACATCAGCAAAAGATGATAATAAACTGATATATTTGGCCTTTACCTTATGTGGCAATGCTTTGGATAACTTTACCATTTTCAGATGTTCAGCTGTTCCAATATTCACCTCTTCGACTCCTTTCTCTGTTGGCTGCAATGTTGGTTTGCGGACTACGTCATCATGATCAAAGAGTTCTTCTAAAGGTATCAAGCCTTTAGAAATCACATTATCCTTGAGCTGCAACACTTCCATTTGATTGATCTACATGTCATCTTTTCCATCATCATGTTCTACATCAATTGAGGTATCTTTGAACTTACCTTTATTTTGCAGAAAATCATCAATCTCCTCATCATCTTGAAAAACTAGCCAATATCTTTGATTATCCGGGACAGTCGGACGATGTTTCACATGGATTTCAAATTTATTACTTGAGTTCATAGGAATCTTCAAATTACTCGCTGCCTTAGCAAGTGCATCAGCAATACTATTTTGAATACGAGGCACACATGTCAAGGTATAATCTAAAAACAGCTTCAAGATGTCTAGAATAGCATTCCAGTATGCCCGCATCCGAGGATGCTTTGCTTGATATTCGCCTTTAACTTTCTTAATCACCAATTCAGAGTCACCATATATAGTAATCCTCTTAGCATTCAGCTTTCTTAGGATTTTTAGGCCAGCAATCAAAGCTTTGTACTCAACCTCATTGTTTGAGCAATCAAAAGCAAGCTTGTAAGAACATACCCGCATATTACTAGGCACTTTGTTCGAAGCAGAAAAAGGACTGTGTACCCAAATACCAATTCTAGCACCATCATTTCCCACTGCTCCATCAAAATCCATGGTCCACAGACCATCTTCCTCTTCTTCCAAGTGTTGAAACTCTGTTTGCTGTATTTTTTCTGCTTGCTGTCCATTATCTTTTCCTAATCATTGAATGGTATTGTCCTGTTCTTGACTTTCTTTCTTCAAAACTTCTCTGAAATTTTCTACTATTTCTGGAATGTCATCTGCTGTAACTAACTGACTATCAATCTCATTGAAACTATATGAATACAAAACAAAAGACTCTAAATCTATATGTACATAATTAATCGGATGATTAATTGGTTTCTCCTTGCTTGTAATCATGTATTTCATTTTCTGCTCCTGATAAAGTTTTCTCATTTGGCCAAACACAGGAATCATTGCATAGGAGAAATCAAGTTGCATTGTTCCTTTAATCTTTGCTCCCCAAGATCTGGAAAGAAGCATTCCAAATCTAGGAGGTATATCTGCCACCACCACATCCATCAACACATTTTTTGCCGGAATCTGATCCAAACTGACTACCAAGTCTTTAATTAGCCCAATACATCTCACCCTGCTGGAATCAAATGAATAAAGATCATGGTATTTCCTAGTGATGTCCAAACCCAACTTTTCCATGATAGCCTTCGGCATAAGATTGTGGGAGGCGCTGGAATCAAACATAGCATTATGCAACACAAACTCATGCACTCTCAAACTAATATAAAAAGGAGGCACATCACTGTCTAGAGACTCACCATTCAATGCTGGTCCAAAAATCAATTCAGGTTGATCATCTTCCACACTCACCATATCAGACGTTGGATCAAAGTTCAAAATTTTGGAAACCTGACCTCTATAACTATTGTTCCTCATCAGCTCAGTCAAAGGAATGGATACCTTTAATTTTGAAATTTCATTTCTAAAATAAAAGCAGAAGTCTTTTCTACCTCTTTGGCTGGAACCTCTTTCTTCTCAGCTTTATCTTTTGATACACTTGGCTGATTGACTTGTTCATTTGCTGATGGAGATTTGCTAGGCGTAGGATCAGCAACTTCTTTCCCTTTTTTTGGTGCAACAGGTGGCTCATTCTTAGATGTTGGAACCTCCTTTCTCTTATGGATTGGATTGATGGGGACATTTCTGTTTCTTAGTGAATACTGACGCTGCTGGGTGGACAAGGCATGCATATAATCTCTCTGATACTCATCCAACTCCTCTTCAAGAGCTGTGTCATTTGCCAAGATAAAATCTGCATCCTACTGTACAACTGAACTTTTTGCATACTCATCATCTTCGGTGACAAAGTTGGGCCTATCATCAGGAGTAAAGAAGTGATTTTCTTCTCCTATTACATGGTCTTCATCATCAGATTCGGGACCAACAAAATTCTACTGAAGAGGTGTCTTTACTTGCTGCTGTTGTGATGTTGATTCTTGTGCTCACTGCTCACATTGTTTGATCCTGAATTGAGGTTGCTGTTGTCCATAGAAATTAGGAATCCGGATCTGTGGTTCAAGCTTATCAAGTGCTAACCTTTCAATCATATTTTCTACCTTGCGGAGCACCTGATATGAGGTAGAAGCTTCTTCCTTTATTGAGACTCTCTTCTCAGTTTTCAATCTAGCTCTCTTGTCATTCAAATTTGCCTCAACACTAACAGCAATTTTCTGCATTTATTCAAAGGTAGCTGGATATCTCTCTCTTAATTGATAAGCCATGTCCGGATCAAAGCCATCCGGGAACTTTAGCAAAGCTGACTTTCTAGTTGGCCTTAAATCATCAGGAATTGCATTATAAACCGCATTAAATCTAATACAATAGTCTTGCACAGACTCACCAGCATTCTGCTTGATCTTGGTACATTCAGAAGTGATTTGAAGAGGATCTTTCTTAACTTCCCAGTGATCCAAGAATTGTCTTTGAAGCTCTTCTAATGTGGGAATACTTCTAGCTGTCAAAGCTCTGAACCATTTTCTCACCTCACCTGTTATAGTCTGCACAAATAATCTCATGGTCATGTTTTCTGCATCAATCTCATGAAGCTCAAAGAAATCCGTCATTTTGTCCACATGTTGCTGAGCCGTGGTACTTTGAGGAGTGCCATCAAACAAAGGAATTTTACTCTGATAATCTGCGGGCATGTCACCCAAAACTTGAGGCAGCGCGAGAGGTGCAACCGAGCAGCCATTGCTCTTGGTGGATTTGCAATCGGCCTTGGAGATGTTGGGGGAGTTGGGGGAGAAGGTGCAACTGATGTGTGAGGTGTATGAGGAGGTGTATGTGGAGGTGAAACAATTTTGGATGTAGAAGGAGTATATGGACGCGAATTTACAACAGACTTTTGATCAAAAATAGTAGGCTGCGGGGGAAGGGTGGGAATGAAGGGAGCTTCGGTAGGAATTTTTGAGGTGGATGTCGTGATGGAAGATTCGAGGGATGTAGATGCAGCTTCTAGGAAATCAGCGATATTTGAAGCGTGAATTTCACTTTGGAGGTGCTTCAAGATAAAATTCTCAATTGATTTATTGTTTCTTTCAACTTCAAGAGCTGCAGCAAAGTCAGGATTTGGAACTATAGAACCAAGAGCACTTTTGGATTTGGTTTCAAACAATGACAATTCAAACTTCTCATCAAAATCAAGCTCTTCAAGATACTTAAAAATTGCAAGACATGAACGATATTTAAACACGGGAGTCACAGAGCTCTCTTGACGAACAATTCTTGGAATCAAATTGGGATTTTCGTAAATAGGGGGAGGATTTGGATATGGATTAGCTCTGGTATATCTCCTTGAAGCCAGCGTGTTATTTTCAAGAAATCAAAGGGACATAAACAACTTGTTCAGCCTTTCAAATTCTAAACTTATCATCCGAAAGCTTAGAATTCTCAAATGCACTGGGGTGATTTACAAGTCAAGTGTCACGATTACAAGCTAGACCGGAGATTGACTAAAGTAGCATTTATCTACTTGCACTAATGCAAAGCAAAAGCATTTCGAAGGCTACCTAGCATAACTTCAGGCTCCGTCTGTAGCTTATAAAACAAATTACATCAACAAGCAAACCATTTTCTTCCCCAGTATGGTCGCCACTATGTTAGGGCCCAGATTTGCCTTAGGCTAAAAAGACAAGGTTCTAGGTCCACATCAAACCACGCTTAGCCTCTTAGCTAGCCCTACGAGGACAGGAGAGGGCTCTCTCCGGGTCAATCTCAGCAAAAGATAATCAATAGGGTCTGAGATGACTTGAAATAAAAGCTAATTTTAGGCTAGGTATGAAGTACAAGGTTTTGATTGAGTTTTTGGGGTTTTGTTGGAAAAAAGGGACAGGCAAATTTGGGTCCAGGGATGAGGCCAGATCTTTGCAGAGTTCTGATTGGGGCAAGGAACGCAATCGATTTGATGCTTTGAATTGAATGAATGGGTGGATTAGACCGGTGAGGAGCCGAGGAGGGCAAGAGGGTCCCAAGAGTCCTCCTCAAACAGATGAAAACATGAAGAATTAAACAAAATATCTAGGCAGAGCATAACAGTCCATGAATTCTACCTTAATTACTCATTTGTTTAATTGCAGAAGACAAAAGAAGGGAAAATGATACATAATAACATCAATGAACTTACAAATACATAGAGAAACACACCATCAAAACATAGAGCCACATGGATCCCAACAAGTGTTGCCAAAATTGCAGAAATGAAATGTACAATAGAGTGCCAAGAAATCCCAAGTGTCCAACCTTGAAAATGACTGAGAAATTACATGATATAGACCATCATAACCCATTCCCTTGCCTCTAGGGGTCGAGATCATCATTCTCGGAGCTGTTTGAACTAATTCTAAACAAGGAACTGAAATCTAGGTAGTCAAACAACTTACCCCTATATGCTAGGAAACTGATTCATTCATTTAATTTTCACCTTTTAGTGAATGAATCCTCTAGAACAAGTAAATATGTGCCAAAATTACATCATATTCATCAAGTTACATCAAGATAGATCAAAAATTCAAACTGGTCAAAACTGGGCGAAATTCTAAGCTGTTGAGTGAAAAACAGGCCAAAATTCTCTGTGCGCCGCTCCAAAATCTGTATGCGTCGTGCCACTTTGGAGCTGATTTTGAGGCACTTCTTGAAGTCAAAATTGAGCCCAAGTGTTCTTGTTGGAAAGACATGCCTGTCTACTTTCCAATCCAAGTGGAATTTCTGCATTTGGATGTCATTTGCCCCTCCAAAACCTCAATCTCCCAAGATTGTTCCTGTGTGTCAAAATAGGGGTAGTGAGGTCATTTTTAGGGTGTTTTTGACCCTTTAGGCAACCCAGAACTTGATGAAATCCTTAGGTAATCCATGAGCATACATAAATTTTGATGAAAAATCAAAAAATGTAAACTTTTTGCAATTTGGAGCTCCCTAGCAAAAGTGCGCGCCACATGGCGCAGCGCACAAGGAGAAAAACTTTGTTTTTTTTGTGCCAAAATTTGTCAAAATGCCAAAAATGCCCCAAATTTCTTGAAATTTGGGCTGGAGCTTCTTCATTAAGTTTCATGCTGGGCTAAAGAGGCTTCGGCCAATATCTGAAGACGATCAAGCTCCCTTTGCCTCTTTTGCTTCCTTATTGCCTTCTTTAATTTTGCCTTTAGATTCCTTATTCGTGCCTTACAAACCTTGTTCCGCGCCATGTAGTGGAAAGCCATGTGTCTTAGAAATAAATGGTCCTTATCGGCCTTGTCCAGCAGTCTCTCCAAGTGGATGTTAACTCTCTCGAGATTAGACTCTCGATCATCATTAATCTTTTGCTCCAATGAAGTGAGCTCAATTCTTCTCCTTTGTGTAGCTTGGCGATTCTCGCAGATGTTTTGTAACTCCATGATTGCTTGCTGATCTTCAAGCTATTTGTTCCTCTGCTCCAAGTATTTCATAGTCCACTTAGCCCTCTCCAAGTCAAGGGATAAGGCTTGGATCTCTGTTTGCTGCTCCTGAATGATCTCTCTAAGATGTGCACTTTGTGGGCCCGTATCTGTATCATCATCATGAAGGAGAATGAAGTCGGTCTCTTGTTCACCTGAAGGCCCCTCATCCTGCATTGGCCTCTTGCCTTTATCCTGTACCTGTGATGCTGATGTCGGAAGCGAGGCCCATTCCACACCAGGTGGAGATAACACTCGCTTCACTGCTGCAAACAAATGTCTAGTTCCCCTATGATATGTGATGAATACCGGCACACTAGTGGTCTCATGGCGCTCATACTAATGAGAAGGTCCACCTGTCTCATGCTTAACATCTGATAATCCCTGTGAAGCTATGAAGAAGTCACGAGAGATGAAATCATCCCAAGAGATGCCCTATAATCCAAGCTGATGCACAACAATGATCTTGATGAGCGCATAGTGATAAATGCTATTGTACTGCTGTTCCGGAGTCTTCTTCCACACAAGAGTGGTCATCCTCTTAATGTTTTGGAACATGAAATATGGAATGTTCATGAATCTCACTCTTGTGAAATGCATCAATAACCTGATATGGTATGCATAGAGGCGTGAGAAGCGACCTTCACAACTGAAGTATCTGATAATGAGTCTCATCAAGGACGCATAAGATTCCATCAGAAACTGAAATGGGAATACTCTCCTGAGCTGCTTCAAATAGCTAGGCCTAATGTAAGGTTCATAATATGATCTATCTAGTTGCTGCCCTTTGTTCCACTCTTCCCATATATTCAGTATCCTGGTGGCCTGAGATATGGTTTCTGGTGTTAAGGTAAAGTTGACTCCAGCAAGAGTAACATGACTATCGTGCAAATGCAAAACAAACAATCGAACTAACTCCTGATGATGTTGCATCTGAGCGATCATCTCACAATACTGAAAGCATGACATTTGCTGAAAGCATGTCATTGCAAGCGGGCAGGCCTGCAATTGAGTTAAGGAAGTAGGCTCTTCTCTGACATGTCTGCCACCTTTTTGTGGCCTTCTCGGCACATTAAGCTCAGTGGATGAGTCACTACCTTGCTCATACTCTTGCTCATATGATGAATCTGTCTCTGTCATAATGCTGCAATGTGTATGTTGAGTAGGTGTTTGGTTTGGCAAAGAGAAATATGTGATGTGTTTTCAATGCCAATGTGCCACAGGAAAAATGAGGGATTGTGAGGGAGAATATGGGACAGTGGGAAAAGTGGATGATGGAGCTTGCCAAGTGAAATTTAAAATATGTAACAGTCACTTTGATGGATGAGGGAATTTATGGATTATGAAAGTGATATGGGGAAAGGGGTAATGATAAGAAATGGAAGTGTTAGGGATAGGAAAACAAAATGGGAGACAAGTGATATGAATGCTTTTAGAATGTAGGGGAAAAGGAGAGGGACTGTATAATGTTGTGACAATGAGTATTCAGCATGAAAATGATTTATTTTTTTTAAACACCATTTGAAACCCTAAAGAGCAACTTCAACAAAAGGATAAGGTTTATGTTTTTGCCATTCAAACCTTATATTCTTCTCTTCAAATCATAGCAAACACCATGTAAGAGCAGGCTAAGGCTCACACACTTACTTGGATCCAAAGAAATGGCATGGTTTGAGTTTTGATGACAGCAGGAATATGAATCTGGCCTATCGGCTCTGTGCGCCGCGCACAAACCCAATGTGTCGCGCCTCCTGGATGCGTCGCGACAGTGTAATTTTACACTGCGGAATTTCACCCAATGCGCCACGCGGCCTGTGTGCACCGTGACCTCCTCTAATGCGCCGCGCGGCCCTTCAAACATTGTCTCGGCTCTTCAAACAAAAAACTCACTCCTCCAAACCTCCAGTTGATATCCTTTGACCTCTTGGCACAGCAAAATGTGTTTCAAGTGATGAACATGGCTCATGGAGTAATGGGTTTGATTTTAGTTGAGGCCACAATAAGTTTTTGTGTTGGATGTTCTGTGCGCCGTGCGCAAACCCAGTGTGCCACGCAGCCTAGATGTGCCGCCCCCTTTGAAAAATACACAGTGAATTTTGGCTCTATGCGCCGCGCTCTGTGGGTGCGCCGCGACCTATCCCAACACAAAGTCGGCCTTCCAAACTTCAAGATCGACTTCTCTCTTGGATTTCTAAATGTCTCTTGATGCAAATGGATCAATAACTTGAGAAATATCTTATATAGAGATGGATTAAATCTTTGCTTCTCAATAACCCATTTTGTAATGTTTTTAACTTTGGCACTTTTTGCATTTAATACAACTTTTGTCTTTTCAAATTTCCTTCTGATTTTTGACTTGAATAATGAATCTTTTGGTGATTGTTGCAGGAATAATGGCATGTTTTGACAAAGGAAGACCAGGGCTGCGCCTGGAGATTTCAACGACTGAAAAATTTTGAAAATTACATGGCAATTTATTACAAAACGGAATGACGAATTTTCTTCAAAACAGAGTTTTGAAGAAAAGTCATAGTCAAGCATATGATGATGAAAATATTGAAACTGAAAACTTATTAAGGACCTCCCTCATGAGTCATGCTGGCATTATTGGACACTTTGAAGACGCAATTTATGAAACCCTAGACCTAGTGACTGAAATGACTATGCTGATCAAAAGACTAAAACAAGGTTGTAAGTGATTTTAAAACTTGATTTTAATGGACAGACCTGAGCCAGCAATGATAAGGCAATGAGGGGTAATAAATGACAAGAGCCTTCTGTCAGATTTATGGCATGCTCCTAGCGGAATGCAACTGAGTGAATCGAGCGAGGCACCTAAAAATGAAATGCAATAAGAGAACTGATCTCTGACGGAGGGATGTAAAGACTGACTCTAACAATACGAGTATATGTTCCCATGATCTTTTTTGAGATGATTGTACTAACACATATGTGTTGATACAGTTGATATGTACTTGACTATAGCAGGTGACAGTTGTAACATTATGTCTAATGACTATGAGTTGACTATGGATTATGACATGATTGTTTGTAACGGCTGATTTCAAATTGATAGATATGATTGTCTTGATATTTGGAACATGTGATTGACATAGGTAAACAGTTGCAGGAAACATGATTGGTATTAGTATGACAAGGTAATAGTTGATATGCTTATATAACTAACAGTTGGGTGATGTGGCAGTACCTAGTAAGCCTTAATTGCAACAAGGCAAAAAAGGGTAAAAGAAAGGAATTAGACAAGAATTCCTTTGGCTATGTTTGGAAACCCTAATTCCAAATGAATGAGTGCCTCACATACAAGAAGTCTTCTTAACCTTGATTTGTCTAAAATTATTTGGATATGTGCTAGATTCATGAGCATGTACTTGACAGGTATATTAACTAGTCTCTAGTTGCAGGAGGATCTGTCGAGGGAATTGGAGTCCCTTGAGAGATGGTGTGGATGTGTTCAGTTGAAAGCAAGTGTTTGACACAACAAGGTAAGGTAACTAGTATTTCATTATGTTTATCTAGGCACTGACAGCGATGTGTTTATGGAAATATGATGCAGGGGATTGCATGGCAAGGAAACTGCCATGAAATTTTGAAGAAGGCTCGGGTTGAGCTTTCCTTGGGAACCATGGGGATTGCGTCATGGTGTTTGTTGTTAGTCTTGTGCTTTTGGTCTTTGTGATTGTTGTGCTTGAATGATGATTTTGACTATGTTTGGTGCATAGCTATGCCACTTTGTTTGTAGTATCGTATTATTGTTGGTTTTCCATGGTTTTGTTCTTTTTCTCTTCTCAGTCTTTCCTTTATTTTTTTGGGTGTCTTGGGAATTAGTTGGGGAAGGAGGAAATTTAATGGAGCTCAGGGAGAGATGTGTGGTACCCAACAGGTAATGTAAGACTCAGATGAAGCTCTGTGCATGAGTAAGTGCAGTGAAAGGTAAGACTATGATAATCGGTTGGATTGATTGGGTCCATTGTGGTAAATGAACGATGATAGGACAATCATGATAAAGGTAACCAGGAAGGGTAAAGTAAATGGATCTGAGGTGTCAGGTGCCTTGGATATGTTGGGAATGATTGTTCTAAATGTTGTGCATGCTATGCACAAATAAGGAAGTTCTCTTAACCTTGACCTTATGTAATTATGTTAGGATCATGTATGTTGATGTCTATATGCATATACATATATATATGTATGGCATTGGTTGACTAGATCATTATTATTTTATGTTGATGTTTATATGTATGTATGTGTGTGTATGCATATCGTTGCCTTAAAGGATCATGATTGTTTATGATAATGCATGTATATGTGTATGTATCTATGTATATGTGCCACTGTCTGACAAGGTCATTGGGAATTGTTCTTGTGGAGGAGTGATTTCTTACGCAAGCAAATGACTTGAAGAGGTTCATGGTCTTACGAGGAATCAACTGGGAAGAGTAGTCATGGAAAATATATGAGATCAGTATCATGTGGATATGAATTGATATTGTATGCTTGTATTATGCCTATGTTTACGTTATGACAGGTAACGCTGAGGGATGCATCATCAAAATGAAAGCAGTGTGGTATGCGACATGTTGGCACAAGCATGGATAAGACACTGGAAGCAAGGTTTCTTGGTAGAGACGGTGTGCTTTTGGATGTGAGGTATTATTTTTGTGCACGTGTATATGTTGTACATGTTGCATCTCTGATATTGTGTTCATGTAGTGTTGTATGTATAGAATGTGTGTACATGTTGTTATGCAATGATTATGTACAAGGTGGTACAGATAGTGTTGTGTGCATATGTTGCTTTGCACATGTTGGATATGCAGTGTTGTGTATAGATGATGTTATGCACATGCTGGATTTGCAGTGCTATGTACATGTGGTGTTGCGTGCATGTTGTACATGTGGTGCTATGTACATATGGTGTTGTGTGCATGATTGTACAAGTGGTGTTGTGTGCATGTGGTGTTGTGTACATGTTGTACAAGTGGTGATGTGTAGATGCCATGCATGTGGCATTGTATATAGGTGGTGTCGTGTCCATGTCGTGTATGTGGTACTATGTACATGTGGTATTGTGTACACGTTATAAAAGTAGTGCAGTGTACATGTGGCATTGTATACATGTTGTGCAGGTGGTGTCATCTACACATGATGTTGTGCACACATTGTGTAGGTGGTTACAGAGTACAGGTGGTATTGTGTACATGTGGTACATATGGTATTGTTTTACGTGCGATATTATTTGCATGTTGTACATGTTGTGTTGTGTACATGCGGTACTATGTATGTGCATTGTGTAGTCATTGTATGATGACATGTGTATTCATTGTGTTGCACTTTGTGTGGGTACATGTATTGTGTGGCATTGTACATCTGGTATAGATGTATGAGTTGTGTTGTCTATTAGGTGTATGTGTATGCATTTTGTGGTGTTGCACATTGTGTGTGGAATGTATGTCTTGTGATGTACATTGTGTATGTATACGTATTGTGTTGTCTCATACATCGGACGTAGGAGTACGTATCGTGTTGTTTTATACATTGGGTGTAGATGTATGTGTTGTATGTCAAGTTAGATGCATGTATTGCATGGTGTGGTATGTTGTGCGTGGTTGTATGTGTGGGATGTACACTATGTGTGGGTGCACATTGTTGAGAAGAAGGCACTTGGTGTTTTTCGGTGTGGAAACCAAGCCGGAGTGTGTATAGAATAAAGACAAAGGTAGAAGCTAAGGATTGATTAAAGGATAATTATCAGTATTTTATTTAGTTTTACTATGCATGAGATTTATGATTTTGATCTATGATGATTACATATGATCTATGATGATTACATATGATCTATGATGGTTACATGTGATTTATGATATTGATCTATGATGGTTGTGTTTTGCGCTAACATGATGTGATATGTTTATACATGACGATTTGGTCAAGATGTTAGTTTGACTTGTTGTGACAGGAAGCGAACAGAATGGAAAATGTACCTTATTGACGAACTACCAATGAGGTATGATTTGAAGTTATTTCAATTTATTTTGAATCTAATGGAAATTATGTGCTTGGAACAAGAATGCATGAACACTCCCGATTGAGTGATAAAAATCGACTACAAGAATTAGCAGCAACAATGAAAGAAATTGGAACATGCAGCAGTATGTTGGTAAAGCACTTCAGGAGCAGGGCCATTGTGGGACAATAGTACCCAATAGTGTCCATTGATTTCCGTAAGCATGCTATGATTGGTCTAATGGTTTGAGGCGGGGATATGCCTTGGTTTTTGTATCTTCCGAGGTGAGGAAGCCTTGCCAAGGCATGGACTGCCCGAGATGGGGGTCCCAAAGTCACTGCATGGAAAGGGTTTACCGGATTTCCTGAGGGATTGTGTAGTAGAGAAGGGAAGATCAGGGATGGATTTGTCTTGGTCATTAACATTTCCAGATGGAATCAAATGCACATTGGGAGTGCGCCCTAGAACAATGTGTTAGAGCCTAGATTTGTCTCAGGCTGAAAAGACAAGGTTCTAGGTCCACATCAAACCACGCTCAGCCTCGTAGCTAGCCCTACGAGGACAGGAGAGGGCTCTCTCCGGGTCAATCTCGGCAAAAGGTAATAGATGAGGCTCGAGATGACTAAATTTGCAACTGATCTTAGGCTAGGTATTAAGTGCAGGGATTTGATTTGAATTTTTGAGAGTTTTGTTGAAAAAATGGGAAAGGCAAATTTGGGCTCGGGGATGAGGCACAGTTTCTGCAAAGGTCTGATTGGGGCAAGGAAGGCAATTGTTTTGATGCTTTAAAACAAGTGAGATGTATAGATTAGACTGGTGAGGAGCTAAGGAGAGCAAGAGAGTCTCAAGAATTCTCCTTAAACTGAAGAAAACATGAAAATTTAAACAAATTCAAAGGCAGAGCATAACAGTTATGGATTCCACCTTAATCACTCATTTGTTTCAAATTCAGAAGAAGAAGCATGAAAATGATACACATAACACTAAATAAACTTACAATTACTCATAGAAGCACACCATCAAAACATAAAGCGACATGGATCCCAAACAGTGCTGCAAAACCTTGGTCTTTCCTTAGCCAAAAATGCAAAGATAGAATGTACAATAGAGTGCCAAGCTTTTCCCAAGAGTCCAACCCTGAAAATGACTTAGAAAATACATGATATAGACTAGCCCAACCCATTCCCTTGCCTCTAGGGGTCGAGCTCATCATTCTAGGAGTTTTTTCAACCAATTCTAAACAAAGCACTAAAATCTAGGCAATCAAAACAACTTGCCTCTATAAGGTAGGAAACTGATTCATTCATTAAATTTTCACTCTTTGGTGAATGAATCCTCTAGAACAAGTAACTAAGTGTAAAAATTACATCATGTTCATTCAATTACATCAAGATAGGTCAAAAATAACATCACAAAGCAAAACTAGTCAAACTGGCCGAATTTCTGAGCTGGAAGGTGAAAAATTGGTCAAAAAACCTCTGTGCACTGCGCCAATTTCTGTATGCGTCGCACCACTTTGGTGCTGATTTTGAGGCACTTTCTGAAGTCAAAATTGAGCCCAAGTGTTCTTGTTGGAAATCCCTACCTGTCTACTTTCCAACCCAAGTGGAATTTCTGAATTTGGTGCCGATTTGCACCTCCAAAACCTCAATCTCCCAAGACTGCTTCCTGTGTATCAAAATAGGGGCAGAGAGGCCATTTTTAGGGTGTTTTTGACCTCCTGAGGACTCAAAATTTGCCCAAAATTCTTGGCCATGCACCAACAGTCATGATTTTTCATGAAAAATCCAAAACTATAAAGTTTTTTGCATTTGGAGCTTCCAATCATAAGCGCGCCACGTGGCGCGGCACACAAGGAGAAAAACCTTGTTTTTTGCACAAAAATTTCCAAAAATACCAAAAATGCCCCAAATTTCTTGAAATTTGGGCTGGAGCTTCCTTATCAAGTGTTATGCTAGGCTAAGAGGCCTCAGCCAATATCTGAAGACGATCAATCTCCCTTTGCACCTTTTGCTTCTTGATTGCCTTCCTCAATTTCGCCTTCAAATCCTTGATTCGGGCCTTGCACACTTTGTTTCGCGCCATGTAGTGGAAAGCCATGTTTCTCAACAATGCATGGTCTTTGTTAGCCTTTTCCAATGGCCTCTCTAGGTGCATGTTAACTCTCTCGAGATTGGCCTCCCGATCCTCATTAATTTCTTGCTCCAATGATGTGAGCTCAACTCTTCTCCTTTGTGCAGCTTGGCGATGCTCACGAATGTTTTGTAGCTCCATGATCGCTTGCTGATCCTCAAGCTATTTGTTCCTCTACTCCAAGTATTTCATGGTCCACTTAGCCCTCTCCAAGTCAAGGGATAAGGCTTCGATCTCTGATTGCTGCTCCTGGATGATCTCTCTAAGTTTGGCGCTTTGTGGACCCGTATCTGTATCATCATCATGAAGGAGAATGAAGTCGGTCTCTCGTTCACCTGATGGCCCCTCATCCTGCATTGGCCTCTTGCCTTTGTCCTGTACCTGTGATGTTGATGGAGGAAGCGAGGCCCCTTCCACCCCGGGTGGAGATAACACTCACTTTGCCACTGCAAACAAATGTCTGGTGCCTCTCTGATATGTGATGAATACCGGCACACTAGCAGTCTCATGGTGCTCATACTGATGAGAAGGTTCACCTTCATGCTTAACCTCTAATACTCCCTGTGAAGCTCTGAAGAAGTCACGAGAGATGAAATCATCCCAAGTGATGCCCTGCAATCCAAGCTGATGAACCACCAAAATCTTAATAAGAGCAAAATGATATACACTGTTAAGTTGCTGCTGAGGTGTTTTATGCTGTATAAAGGTGGTCATCCTCTCTATGTTCTGGCAAATGAAATACGGAATGTTCATCATCCGTACCCTGGTGAAATGCATGAGTAACCTAATGTGATAAGCATAAAGATGAGAGAACCATCCCTCACAGCTGAAATATTTCATGATCAATCTCATTAGTGGAGAATATTCATCTTTCAGATACCAGAACAGGAACACTCTCTTGAGCTGCCTCAAGAAACTGGTTTTGATGTATGGCTCATAATGTTGTCGATCAATCTTATGTTTCTTGTGCCATGGTTCACCAATGTTCGGTATACTGGTTGCTAATGAGACAGATTCTGGTGTAAGTGTGAAGGTGACACCAACCAAGATAGCTTGATCTCCGTGCAAGTGCAACACAAAAAGACGAGCCAACTCATGATGAAATTGGACACTAGCCACCTTTTGACAAAACTCATAGCATGACTGATGATGAAAACACTGCATAGAAAGAGGGTAGGCCTGCAATTCTATAAGGGTGGTCGGTTCTTCCCTAACATGTCTGCCACTTTTATGAGGCCTCTGGGGTGCCTGTTCTTCCAAGGGAGAGTCACTTTGGGTTTCTACCTCATAGTCTGATGAATGCTCAGATGCCATGATTGTTGTACAAAATACCTTGAAGACAAGATGCTACTGTATATGAAAACTATTTGACTGTTCTTTAGGGTGCAAAGTCTACCACCAAAGGGAAAAAACAAATGCAACAGGGACTGTTAGGGATTGTTAGGAAGGGGAAAAAATAGTGAGGAATGGGAATTATTGGGAGAAATTTAATAGGGAAATATGGGAGTGGGTTTGAGGGATTTATGTATGGGAATAGGATTTAGGGTTTGGGATTATTGTATAGGTTTTGAGGTGTGAGGTTAGAGGATTTGGGATAGAGTATGTAGGAGAAGGGAGTAATAAATTTAGGTGATAGGGAATTAGGTATTGGTGAAGATAAGGGAACACGGGGAAGGAGAAAAGATTTTGGTGGCAAAACTATGAGCTCTAAAACCCTGGCAGCAAATTTGTTTGTGATGGGTTTGAATTTTTGTTTCAACCTTTATCACCCTCACACCACCATCTCTTATCATAAAATCTGAAGCAATGTCAAAATAGAAGGCCCTACCTAACAAATCCATGCAAGGGATGAGCAATTTGAAGAGATTTGACACAATTTCGGGCTCTGAACTGTGTGCGCCGCGCCAAGAACCCAGTGCGTTGTGCGCTCTCTGTGCGTCGCGCCCGTTCAAAATAACACTGGGTGAAAACTCCCAGTGCGCCGCGCGCTTCCAGTGCGTCGTGCCACCTGTTATGTGCGCCGCGCCAGTTAGCTGCAAGCTCTTTCGCCCCAAAACACACACTTGCTCACTCAATTCGCTTTGAAATGTTTTTCTCCAAGCTTGGCATACAGAATGACCTTCATATTCATGGAAAAACCTTTATATAGACATCAATTCAATTTTTGTTTCTCCAAAACCCATTTTTGTAATGTTTTGCAATTGACACTTTTTCACAATTAATAGAAGTCTGACTTTTTGTTTCCTCCTTGATTTTTTGGTTGAAATGATGAATTTCTTGGCAATTTTTTGCAGGGATAGCTGACATGGGATTTGGCAAAGGAGACCAAGGCCACGCCTAAAGAATTCAAGAACCGAAAATTTTGGAAAATTATTACAAAAAATGAAATGTCGACTTGTCTTCAAAACAAAGTTTTGAAGAAAAGTCATAATCCATCTATATGATGATAAAAATATTTTGAAATAAAAACTTATCAAGAACCTCCCTCTGGCCTGCTGGTTTTATTAGACCTTGTGAAGACACAGCTTGACTAACCCTAGACCTAATGACTAAAATGACCGTAATGACCTAGAAACTGAAATAGGACTGCAAATGACTTTTAAGACTTAATTTTGATGGACAGACCTGAGCCAACAGTGCAAAGCATGAGGGGGATGAATGACAAAAGCCCTTCCGTCAGGTTTATGGCATGCTCCTAACAAAATGCAACTAATCGAGAGAGATGGGACACCTAAACATGAAATGCAAAAAGAGTTTTGATCTCTGACGGAGGGATGACCAAACCGACTCTAACACAATGAGTTGATAATTGTTCACTGAGAGGGCAAGTGGCTTTGGATTATAACGTTGGAAATTAGATGCATATTTGAATTTACATTATATTCTAGACTTCCTGGGAAGGAGGTGAATCCTGGTATTATTTTGAGGGTGGAGGTGTGAGCCTCTGGATTCCCTTGTTGTGGATGCAGGCATCATATCCTTTTATTTGTTGGTTCAGCATGTTAGCACTCAGAATTATCCTCGAGGCTGAGAAAAGGCAACTCTGAGGTAACCACAAACCAAGATTTAGGTCTAGCATCTAGCCCTGCCAGACCAGAGAGGGCTCTCTCTTTGCCAACAAGATGTGGCTGCAATAAATGAAATCTTAGGCTAGCTATGGAGTGTGGGGTTTTTTTTTTAAGTTTTGGGTCGAACCAGCAAGAGAAAGGATGATTGGACTATGGAGTTGATGTTAGTTTCTGCCGAAAAACGTGGGGCAAATTAAGTGCCATGTTCAGCCAGATAAATATTGTGAATGTGAGAAGAATAGGGGAGAAATCCCGCTGCCCTGTAGGCATCAAACAAAGGATGGATCTGCAGCAACAACTTTAGACAAAAGAGAATCACGAGTTTTCTTAACAGAGCATCTAGCAAAGGATGAATTCTGCTAAGACAACCATTACAATTAACAAAAAAATCAGCATGAAAGGAGCATCATTACGGATGAATTCCTAACATATCTCTTAGATAATGTTGAAACAAGGCAAAAAAACAAAATATGTAAGTGAATTACAGGAAAAAAATACTTCCCAGGTCCAAAGGGCAGAAAACTGCTTTATTAAAATGATATTCAGGAAAATTTTACACAATTCCCATCAGCCTCTCGGCCAAAATAGAACCTCTACACTATGAAATTCATCAAATATATACATTTAGCTCATCCTTGTACTAAGGGAATTGAGCTCAACCATCTTCTTCAAAATAGAATCAGTTACATTAAACTTGGACCGAATTTCTGAAAATAGGTGTTAAAGATGAACTCGTATCTCCTGAACCGTAGCACCCGTTACAAAAATGAAAAAGGTTTTTGTAGATAAGGTCACTTTTGAGAAAAAAATCTCTCAAAATTTGGAAATTCGTTTCCGATTCCTCACAATCAGTGCCACAAAATCATCTCTAAAATAGAAAATCATTAAAAATTTAAATCTGTAAAAATAAGTTGTAAAGATCTAGTCAAATATTCCACTTCACGACACCTGTGAATAAAATGAAAGAGGTTTTTGTTATATGGCTCATGGTTAACAAAAACCTCCTTGGGTTTCTCAAAATTCCTTTCCATTTGTTGTAAAATGGCACTGCACTAAAATGGATAAAATAGTAAAATAAATGAAAATTTTGTTTTTTTTAATATAGGCTCCACATATCACTGCATATGTCCCACATAGTAGCACCTGTGCATAAACTAAAGGAATTTTTTGTTATTTGGTATGTGATAGACAAAAACCTCGTTCACTTTTGTAAAATTCCTGTCCAAACTGATTTTGTAGTAAACTTGTCCCTATGTACAGCAACTGACCTCAAAATATGCATAACCAAGAATCAATCATTCATTTCAATCATATCTTCTGATCCAAAAACCAGTTATGGGAGTGTGATATATTGTTGGAAATCTATTTCTGAGATGCTTCTGATGGACACACTTGTGAAACGTTTTGTGTTTAATATCATGTGCAAAACATCTAACCAAACCAAACCTAGTAAGAGACCCATTTTTTTATCACTGAAGGAAGGCCAAAGGACTGACTCTAACAGTGGCGCCATCTGGGATGGTAGCTCCTAGGAGGTGCCAAGAACCTTAGATCTCTGGAAACTTGTAGATTAGTGCCTCATCGATTGGGAAATATGGTCACAAATAGTTGTAAACCCAAAAAACTCATACCAATCCAAAAACATATACATACTGCAATCTGTACATTAGGAAACGAAAACAAATGCCTAAAACTGAAATGCTACTTTGAGCAGCTTATTTATGTACAACCCTACCCTAATTTGATGCAAAATCAATAGATTAAGTAATTCTATAATGCCAGACCAACCAATCAAGCAACTGTGGCAATGATGCTGCTTGGAAGTGCATAAACCAGGACACAAATATAAACGCTGACAACCATCCATGCACAAACTGAATTTGGCTGTGTGAAAGACAATCTATCTTATCATTCAAACTGAAAAAATACTCCATATATGCAACAATAGGATCAAAGAAACCAGACTCTATTTGCTGCCCTAACTCCTCAACGCAGACCTCCAACTGCAAACTGTCAATGCAAACATCCATGAGAAGCTCTATTGTTTCTTGCTGTGAAGGAGGGAGAGTTTCCAAGAACATTTGGGATCTTGGAATTCATATGATCGGATCTCATCATTTAAATACTGAATCTCCTTCTCAAATTTTTCAACAACTAACTCAAAGAAACTAGTTTTAGCTTTAGGAGGAAACTTCGGAGATCTCAAACATTGAAGCAAGGTAATGAAAAAAACTTCATCAATTTCAATATCCAATAACTGATCTCTAACTTCTTTTAAAACTTCACAAAAAACAGGGTTTTCCACATACCCTACCATTTTATTTTAGTGCATGAACGGATCAGTGAACGCTGGAATCATTGGATTGAGTTGGAGTAGCCAGGTGAATGATTTCAGCCTTCATATGTGTCTGACTATTGTCCACCATCAGCAACCAGATCTACAACTTGAACGATCTTTCCTGAAGAAGATCTATCACCTCGTCACCAGCAGCGGCGCCAATATGTTATCACTCAGAAGTAACCTCAAGGCTGAGAAAAGGCAACTCTGAGGTAACCATAGACCAAGATTTAGGTCTAGCACCTAGTCCTACCAGACTAGAGAGGGCTCTCTCTTTTCCAACAAGATGTGGCTGCAATAAATGAAATCTTAGGCTAGCTATGGAATGTAGGGTTTTGTTTGAAAGTTTTGGGTCGAACCAGCAAGAAAAAGGATGATTGGACTATGAAGTCGATGCTAGTTTCTGCCGGCAAACTTGGGGTAAATTAAGTGCCATGTTTAGCTAGATAAAAGATTGTGAATGTGAGAAGAATAGGGAAGAAAGCTCACTGCCCTGCAGGAATCAAACAAAGGATGGATCTGCAGCAGCAACTTTAGACGAAAGAGAATCACGAGGTTGCTCAATAGAGCATCTAGCAAAGGATGAATTCTGCTAAGACAACCATTACAACTAACAGCAAAATCATCATGAAAGGAGAATCATTACAGATGAATTCCTAACATGTCTCTTAGATACTGCTGAAACAAGGCAGGAAAAAAAAATATGTAAGTGAATTACAGGGAAAACATACTAAACATCAACATCGTGATGAATCCTAGGTCCAAAGGGTAGAAAACTGCTTTATTAAAATGATATTTAGGAAGATTTTACACAATGCCCAGTAGCCTCTCTGCCAAAATCAAACCTCTGCACTATGAAATTAACCAAATATATAAATTTAGCTCATCCCTGTACTAAGGAAATTGAGCTCAAGCATCTTCTTCAAAATAGAGTCAGTGACATTAAATTTGGACCGAATTTCTGAAAATAGGTGTTAAAGATGAACTCGTATCTCCTGAACCGTAGCACCTGTTACAAAAATGAAAGAGGTTTTTGTAGATAAGTTCATGTTTGAGAGAAAGATCTCTCAAAATTTGGAAATTCATTTCCAGTTGCTCGGAATTTGTGCCACAAAATCATTTCTAAAACAGAAAATCATTAAAAAATTAAATATGTAAAAATAAGATGTAAAGATCTATTCAAATATTCCACTTCACGACACCTGTAAATAAAATGAAATAGGTTTTTGTTATATGGCTTGTGGTTGAAAAAAACCTCCTTGGGTTTCTCAAAATTACTTTCCTTCTGTTGTAAAATGGCACCGCACTAAAATGACTAAAACAGTAAAATAAATGAAAAATTTGTTTTGTTTTAATGTAGGGTCCAAATATCACTACATATCTCCCACATAATAGCACTTGTGCATAAAATGAAGGATTTTTTTGTTATCTGGTATGTGATAGACAAAAACCTCTTTCACTTTTGTAAAATTCCTCTCCAAACTGATTTTGTAGTAAACTTGTCCCTGTGTGCAGCAACTGACCTCAAAACATGCATAACCAAGAAACAATCATTCATTTCGATCATATCTTCTGATCCAGAAACTGGTTATGGGAGTGTGATATACCGTTGGAAAGCTATTTCCAAGATGCTTCTAATGGACATACTTGTGACATGTTTTGTGCTGAAGATCATGTGCAAAACATATAACCAAACCAAACCTAGTAAGAAGCCCATTTTGATCACTGAAGGAAGGCCAAAGGACTGACTCTAATAGAGCAAATGTGCATATGTGTATATATGTGTATTATTGTAAATATTGTATCGAGATGGATTTATAAAGCTCCATAGGTAGCATGGGTATTCGTTGGTTGAAGAAAATGTGTATATGTATATGTGGTTATTGTAAATACGGTAATGAGCTATGTTATAAAGCTCTAGTAAACGGTATGATTGTCATGTTTCAGCAGTGGTCATTGTAAGTATTGTAATGAACTGCGTTATAAAGCTCCATGGGTGGTATGTTTTGTTTCAATATTCTTGTTGGTTATAGGTGTCATTGAACACAGAGGACGATGTTCCCCCAAGGGGGAGTGTTCTATAACAGCGCTGGTTAAAAACTCATGGAATATATATATATATATAGGGCCACGGATGATGGGACACATATTTCAAGATTAATGGTGGGGGAACATCCTAGTGGGTGTTGATTCAATTTATTATGGCTAAGGATTTGGAAAGACAAAATGGCATTTTTGGCACATTTATTTATGAAAATAATGGAAATTAGGAGAAAAGGGAGGTGAAAGATCACATGTTGCATGTGAGGAGGAAAATGAAGGAAAATAATGGGAATTGAAGAAAATAGAGGACTCGTTGATAGAAAGGCTTATGAGGATCAGTTGACAAGCTCTTGGCTCAAGCTTGATCAGTTTAGTTTTGGAGCTCTCTCTCTCTCTCATACTCTTGGAGTCTTAGAGTTTTCTTGGAGCACTCTTGGAGGGTTTGGCATATTTGGATTCTTGGAGAAAGAAGGTAAAGGAAGAGCATAAAAGCGTAAGAGGGAATAGGTATTAGCAGCTACATCATATTTTCTTGCAAGTACCGAGTTGCATGTATGATTTCCTCGCAAGTTTTGGCATGCATGGCACATGAATGTGGATTCTTGGTCATAATTTTTCATTGGCATGGAGGATTTCCTAGATTGATAGTGGATTTCCTAGCCTTGCCATTTCATGGATAGCCATGGTGATTGTGGGTTTATTTCATTATTGACTTTTTGGTTGGTTCTCATGTTTCCTTAGCTTGGGTTGAGTTACTAGTTCCTAGAGCTTTGGTTGGACAAATGCTCTTGATCCCTATAACAACTTTGGTTGAGTTACTATATAGTAAATATATTTACAATACTTTAAAATTAATATAGTAAATTCACGTTATGATTTTTATTCTAATATGTGCAATTTAGTGTTTTCTACATGAAGGATGCACTTGGTTTTTATGAATAGGTTGGGCAGACGTCACCCTTCTAGGAAATGACTTCCTTCTATCACATTCCCAATGTTGAATCCCTCTAATATTACTCACGGAACTCTAATCCTCAACAAGTCATTGCCCGAAAGATCTATGTGGGTAGACTACCGAAGGATGTCGACTCCGATGATGAGTAAAATTCCATTCACAAATAAAAGAATGAGCAAATAGAATCCAATGTTGACTATCCCACACTTGATTTGAAAACCAAATTATAATATATTTTCCACTCTAAATAATAAACAAGTAAACTTTAATCATAATTTAAAATTCTTCTTAACACAACTTCAACCCTGAATATCAGCATGAGAAACAGGAAACCCACCTCTCTTCTTTAGTCACAAAATCTTTTAATAAAAGCATGCATCCAATGAATGCTAAATACTTTTAACAATTAAAGATGACATCATGAAAACAAAATCTCACATCACAACATTAAAACATTATTTTTATTCGTGCAGACATTACGACATTATTTTCAAAAATGAAATACTTTTCCTTCTTCGCATCTATTTCAGCTTCGTAATTAATCCTGGAAGCCCTGTGAAGGACGTTGGCTTTTTGATTGACGAGCGGCCTCGCAATATCTCGCTTGGTATTTTACCTAAAGGAAGTTGATGAGCTTATAAAACCATTGACCAAATGCAGGTAAGCATCCAAGTCGTGACATCAGTTCATGTCGGCATTGGGTTTCAGATATGGAGATTCTTGTTGCCCATGTGAAGCTTAGTCCTAACATGAAAATAAGCCCATGACATTTGCTCTAGAACTTTCACGATCCTCTTTACTTCCTATGAACGTTGATTCATCACGTGCATCCACTCCTTCAAGAACAAGCCGAGAACCTTAGTAATAACATCATTAATGTTAACAAATTTAATCACTTTGCACCCAAATTCCTCCATTCTCTTCCTAAAGGCATACTTCCCAACTCATGGACCTCCAGATGAAAGAACTCACTCAAATCTTGCAGCATTTGCCTACACTAAAGGTCTTGCCAAGATCGTAGGTTGTTAATACAGCCAAGGCTTTTGCCAAGCTATGGCAAGTGATTGTTATTCTGAGTTCTTCACCTTCATACAGTTTCACAAGCCGTTGAACCTCCCTGGTGACCTAATACGAAGTGCTTCGCTTGGTGGAATCGTCACATCTGTAAAGGCTTAAGAAACCACTTTCAACTTTTGGTATGCAACAATTCGTGGAACATTGGCCCTTTGAGAAATCTTCCACAAGTGTTAGTAGGCTCTTGACATTCTCAACCCACTCAAGATGAGTACCAGTGCCTTTGTATGCACGACTATATCCCTCCTTCCAAGCCTCATGATTTCCTTTTTTTCATCACAAAATACCATGTCTACTGGATCGGTTTCTCGAGGGTCGTATCAAGGAGTTTCTAAAGGGTAATTCTATTTATTAAATTCTTTGTCTAGAATTGCAGGTGTTCAGTTCTTATATGTCCAAAATTTAGAAATCCCATTGGATTTATATGGTTTCCTCTCCTATTTGGATAATGATTCTCCCTATTGAAGGCCTTACCCGCTTCTGAATTCCATATCTTCAAGAAATAATCAACGGATGGATTATCCCTATGCATTGTTGTCCTTTCCACTGTACTGTAATTGGTGTGGTGGTAAGCAGCAGAGGGCACAATCAGTGATTCCCTAGAGAGGTGAGCTTCCGCTTCGAGTCTTGCATTTTCCCATTGTGCCTTGTGCCTCGTCAGGACCCAAGCCTCATACTCATGTCGAGGATTGGGGTTGCTTTCTTCTATGGGCTTATGTGTCAAGGGATTGAGTTCCATCTTCAACAAACGCTTCTTCAAATTAGAATTCCAAAAAAATTTCATCTTGTTATCTGTTCTCCTCTCCAACTGGGAGGCTATCACAAATCATCTGAAAGTATGAAAATGATAAATAAATTGCACCCAAGGAGCTTTCAACATCCAATTGCATCAGGAGGATATGGAGTAAATAATTGTTTATTTATTTGCTTACTTGTTACTTAGAATGCCACACAACAGAATGATAGTGCACCCTTCCTCTTCTGTAAAAGAACCTCATTTCATATCATCTCTCAAATAATTGGTCCAACTTAAATGACAGCTCTTACTCAAGACAAATACCAGTGCCTCTGTACGCCACGACGATATCCCTCCTTCCAAGCCTCGAGATTTCTTTTCTCTTGTCACAAACTGCCACAAATCCAATCCAACTCACGCCTTCGAGCTCCGAGATCGTGCCCTTGCAGGGGGTTTTGATCTTGTCTCTGTTCCATTGCATGAGCTTATTGGCAGGATCAAACTATGAGAAATCGTAGGAGCAAAGTTTTCCTCTGCAACATGAAAACACATGCAAAGGGTTTTCTTCATTCAATTGAAACTGTAAAACGCTAAGGGTTTTCCTAGTTTAATTGAAATTGTAAAACACAAAGGGTTTCCTCATTCAATTGCAACTGTAAAAGAGGTTCTCCAGTTTTCTCAAGAAATCAGTCCCACAACAGGGCATTGTTCAATTGTCTAACAATTGATCTAATGGTGCAAAGTGGGACATAGTGGCAGCTGGGGGAGTTCTTCTCAAAGGGAATGCCTTACGACATAATTAAAAACATATTTTAATGAATTTAATCATTAATTGAGCCAAGGTTTAAATGTTTACACTACAACATCTTCACATACTCAGCTTTATATTACTTTCAACCTTTTATTATTTTTTAATTTAGCTGACATATAAATGTTAAATGTTTATGCTAAATGTTAAATATTTATGCCTACACATCTACCTCTATATTGATCTTTAATTAGAGTCGACATTGACATTAGATTAAATTTTTTAAATGTTAAATCTTAAACATTTAGGCTAGACATCTACCCCATACTGGGTTGTAGAGCGCCTCTAGGTGTAATTAATGAATATAATTAAAATGACAAAAAAAACCATAACTACTTTGGAAATAAATCTCAACCTTTGATTTGTGTATACTATTAAAAATATTCTAAAATATTTTATGGAGGTTAAATCCCTACCATCCAATTGATAACAATTTATAATTAAATTAAAATATTGGAATCTCTATTCTAAACTAGAAATCCCTATTTTGTAAATGTTAAATGTTAAATACCATTAAATATTTGCCATCCATCTATTATTTATTGATAATTAAATTTAAATTCTAGAAACCCTATTCTATAATAGACACGCTAATCAAGGTAATAATTTATTTAATTTTATAATTTATGGAATACATATGTATAATTAATTTGATCTTAATATTTTTTATTAAAAAATTAATATATGATAGTTATGAAGATCTTATTCATTAAAAATAAATGTAAATGAAACCAGAGGAAACTATTATATTGATCTATACTGAGAATTACAAGTATCATAGAAATGTAAAGTACACCAAAATGTAAAATACAAAATAAAATAAATTCAAAGATATATATTGAGTATTTTAAGTATCATAGAAATGTAAAATGCAAAATAAAAGCAATTCAAAGTTCAACATGGGAAACAAATTGTTCTACAATTCATTTGGCAGGTAAACACGTTTGTAGTATATTTGGTTTGATATAAATATATTACCTTAGCAGTTGATTACACATAGTTTATCTTTCCAAACACACATTGTTATTGGTGTGCATAATTATTTAAACTATTTATCAACGCTTTAAGGAAAAAATTCAAGTTTGATTTAGAGTTTACGCAACTAGATATATTTACAATAGATATTTGTAAGTCACAATTTCCATATTAGCTCCGAGGGTCAGCTCAGTTGGTCGTAGATTGAGAATTTTGACATCGTGATGGACAGGAGCAATGGAAATAACAAAGGATTTGCGTTTGTGAGGTTCAAATCGTTTGCTGGTGTTATGCCTACTCTTAAGGAGCCGAGCAAGAAAATGGGCAATGGGATAATGGTATGCCTGCATCTGGCGACCAAGATGTCGGCCCCTAATCCTCAACAAGTCATTGCCCAAAAGATCTATGTGGGCGGACTACTTAATGATGTCGACTCCGATGATGAGTAAAATTCCATTCACAAATAAAAGAATTAGCAAATAGAATCCAATGTTGACTATCCCACACCTGATTTGAAAACCAAATTATAATATATTTTCCACTCTAAATAATAAACAAGTAAACTTTAATCATAATTTGAACTCCTTCTTAACACAATTTCAACCCTGAGTATCAGCATGAAACATGTTGTTGGATCCCCGAATGCAGCCTCTATCTCAAACAGACTATGAAACATGAAACCCACCTCTCTTCTTCAGTCGCAAAATCTTTTAATAAAAGCATGCATCCAATGAATGCTAAAGAATTTTAACAATTAAAGATAACATCATGAAAACAACATCTCCCATCACGACATTAAAACATTATTTTTATTCGTGCAGACATTAAGACATTATTTTCAAAAAGGAAATACTTTTCCTTCTTCGCATCTATTTCAACTTCGTAATTAATCTTGGAAGCCCTATGGAGGACGTTGGCTTTATGATTGACGAGTAACCTCACAATATCTTGCTTGGTAGTTTACCTAAAGGGAGTTGATGAGCTCAGAAAACCATCGACCAGATGCAGGTAAGCCTCTAGATCGTGACATCAGTTCATGTCGGCATTGGGTTTCAGATATGGAGAATTCTTATTGTCCACCTGAAGCTCAGTCCTAACATGAAAATAAGCCCATGACATTTGCTCTAGAACCTTCACGATCCTCTTTACATTCTCTGAACGTTGATTCATCAAGTGCATCCACTCGTTCAAGAACAAGCCAAGAACCTTAGTAATAACATCGTTAATGTTAACAACTTTAATCACTTTGCACCCAAATTCCTCCATTCTCTTCCTAAAGGCACGTTTCCCAACTCATGGACCTCCAAATGAATCTTGCAGCAGTTGCCTCCACTGAAGATCTTGTCGAGATCGTAGGTTGTTAATACAGCCAAGGTTGTTGCCAAGCTATGGCCAGTGATTGTTATACTAAGTTCTTCACCTTCATACAATTTCACAAGCCGTTGAAGCTCCCTGATGACCTGATATGAAGTGCTTCACCTGGGGGAATCGTTACTTTTGTAAAGGCTCAAGAAACCACTTTTAACTTTTGGTCTGTAGCAATTTGTGGAAGATTGCCCCTTCGAGAAATCTTCCACAAGTTTCAGTAAGCTCTTGACATTCTCAGCCCACTCAAGATAAGTACCAGTGCCTTTGTATGCACGACTATATCCCTCCTTCCAAGCCTCATGATTTCCTTTTTTTCTCGTCACAAAATACCATGTCTGCTGTATCGGTTCCTCGAGGGTCTTATCAAGGAGTTTCTCAAGGGTAATTCTATTTTCAGTTCTTTGTCAAGAATTGCAAGTGTTCAGTTCTTATATGTCCAAAATTTAGAAATCCTACTGGATTTATATCGTCTCCTCCTCTATTTGGATAATTATTCTCCCTACTGAAGGCCTTACCCGCTTCTGAATTCCATATCTTCAAGAAATAATCAACGGATGGATTATCCCTACACATTGTTGTCATTTCCACTGTACCGTAATTGGTGTGGTGGTAAGCAGCAGAGGACATAATCAGTGATTCCCTAGAGAGGCGAGCTTCTGCTTCGAGTCTTGCATTTTCCCATTGTGCCTTGTGCCTCATCACAGCCCAGGCCTCGTACTCGTGTGGAGCATTGGGGTTGCTTTCTTCTATGGGCTTATGTGTCGAGGGATCGAGTCCCATCTTCAACAAACACTTCTTCAGATTAGAATTCCAGAAATTCTTGATCTCGTTATCTGTTCTCCCCGGCAGCTGGGAGGCTATCACAGACCATCTGAAAGCATGAAAATGATAAATAAATTGCACCCAAGGAGCTTTCAACATCCAATGCATCATGAGGATATGGAGTAAATATTTGTTTATTTATTTGGTTACTTGTTACATGGAATGCCACACAACTGAATGATAGTGCACCCTTCCTCTTTTGTAAAAGAACCTCGTTTCATATCATCTCTCAAATAATTTGTCCAACTTAAATGACAGCTCTTACTCAAGACAACTACTAGTGCCTCTGTATGCCACGACGATATCCTTCCTTCCAAGCCTCAAGATTTCTTTTCTCTCATCATAAACTTCCAAAAATCCAATCCAACTCATGCCTTCGAGCTCCGAGATCGTGCCCTTGTAGGGGGTTTTCATCTTGCCTTTGTTCCATTGCATGAGTTTATTGGCAGGATTAAACTATGAGAAACCGTAGGAGCAGAGTTTTCCTTTGCAACATGAAAACGCATGCAAAGGGTTTTCTTCATTCAATTGAAACTATAAAATGCTAAGGGTTTTCCTCGTTCAATTGAAATTGTAAAACGCAAAAGATTTTCCTCATTCAATTGAAACTATAAAAGAGGTTCTCCAGTTTTCTCAAGAAATCAGTCCCACAACAGGTCATTATTCAATTGTCTAACAATTGATCTAATGGTGCAAAGTGGGACAAAGTGGCAGCTGGGGATTTCTTCTCAAATGGAACGCCTTACGGCATAATTAAAAACATATTTTAATGAATTTAATCATTAATTGAGCCAAGGTTTAAATGTTTACAATATAACATCTCCACATACTCAACTCTATATTACTTTCAACCTTTTATTATTTTTTAATTTAGCTGACATATAAATGTTAAATGTTTATGCTTTAAATGTTAAATAGTTATGCCTATACATCTACCTCTATATTGATTTTTAATTAGAGGTGACATTGACATTAGATTAAATTTGTTAAATGTTAAATTTTAAATATTTAAGCTAGACACCTACCCCATACCCAGAGGGAGGGTGGAAATGGCTCTGACGCCGCGCATAATCTTAAACCGCGAAGGTTTCGGTTAACAACAGTTTCGCTGTTACAGGACCACAGGATCAGGGTTTCGGTTGCTAGGGTTTCGGAGCTGCTGACAGATCGACGATTATCGGGGAACTAAGGTCGCTGTCCGGCATGGAGGAACAACGGGAAACGGACCTCGTGGACTATTCCGAGGATCCGTTGGTTGGTCAGACGATATTCGCAAACCCTAATCTGGCTCCTTCGGGATATGCATCACCGACCACAGAGGTTTCTCAAGGACTGGACTTCCTGCCGGTGGTCTCATTGCCGGACCCTGTTCCATCTTTCCACGGACTAGAGGCGCCGCCACTCTCGCCTGGTACCGCCTTTCTTCTCGCATCCTCACCTCCTGTTTCTCTGACTCTTGAAGAATTTCCATCGCCGCTGACAGATCCACAAATCGCTCGAGAAGAGCCGAGGGTTCCACCACAACAGAAGACTAATTCATCAAATCCCCCCCCGATCAATGGGCCAAAACCCTCAGGGTGCTTTGGAACGCCGGTCTTAAATTTAAATCCCTACAAGCCCATCCCGGCTGGAACATCAAACCCACTCTCTGATCATCCGTCTGCTCCTCGCTCAAAGAAGCAGAAATCGAAGTGTGTTAGGGCTACCAGGAAAGACATCACTGTCTCTTTCGGCAACTCTTCAAGCTTTGAGGAAACTATGGCTCTAGCTTGCACAGTTCTGGTGGGTCACGTGCGAGGGCGTACATTCACGGCGGATCGGTTGTTACGCTGGGTTAAGGAGATATGGGGAACCCTGCTTCCACAGCTACCGGAGGTAGAGGTTCTCCCACGTGGATGGTTCTCCCTCCACTTTGCTAATGAAGGGCACACGAATGCAGTTCTCGAGCGATATTGGCACATCGAGACGGCTCCTGTACTGTTAAAAAGATGGACCCCATTGTTTGATCCTGAGAGAGAGCAAATTGCTGCAGGGCCACTGTGGGTAAGACTGCCGGGGCTTCCCCGTCAATACTGGAACGAAGAGGCCTTCATCAAGATTGGAAATGCTCTGGGGACTTATCTGGATCACGACCGATCCTATGTTGACACCCGCAAGAAAACAGTGGCTCGCATTTTGGTACATCTTGATACCAGGGAAGGATTAGAGGAGGATATCACTCTGCAATGGGGGAGGCACAGGCGTATTCAGATCTTGGACTATGAAGGAGTCCCATTCCGGTGCAACCGGTGTCACCAAGTGGGGCACCTATATAAAGATTGCCCTCTAATCAAGCGCCCGGACAGTCCTCCAAAGATCACTCCCATTGCACCCAGAAGGACTGCGCCATATATTCCACCACCGGTGCAAGGAGTCTCGGCACCCCAAGGAGCTCAACATAATCCAGCGATAATCAACAAGGACTCATCCTCTCCCCCTATGACGCGGGCAAGGGCAGCCGCTGCAGCTGCACAATATTCGGGTACAAATCTCTCTCCCCCCTCTATCTCTCCTACTCTTTCATCTGAATTTTTAAGCTCCAACTCATACACAATGGCTCAATGCACGATTCCGCCGCCCCCTCTGATTACTTCCACTGTTCCACCCTCCCTCACTCTTGCACTTTCTCCACCCTCATCTCCTCCATCTGAGTCTCCCACCAGATCAAAGCCCCCTCACCAATATTCCCTCCGTCCCCGAACCACACACTCTGCATCATCTGATGCCCAATATGGGCTGGGCATTGTTCCTTTAGACCAGGGACCCTCTTCCACCAGGGGTCGGAAATCAAATCTAAACAAAGCTATCCGGCGTGCTGGGGCGGAAGTCGCTTCTGGACGTCAATCCACCATTGTTGGGGCCCTTAGAGCAAAAAACCCCCTACATCGGGGTCCCCCATGAAGTGCCTTTCCTTCAACTGCAGGGGTTTGGCTAGTTCCCCCAAAAAACAAGCACTTAAGCGACTTTTTGAGGTCGAAATGCCGGATATCATTCTTCTCCAGGAAACCCTAGGTCCTGCAGAGGCCATAACTCACTCCCTGAGTGCTATATCGCCTAGATGGCACTTCATCGGGCTGGATGCCATGGGCAGATCAGGCGGACTGGCCATGGGCTACAACCCAAAATCCATTAGAATGGACTCATCCTGGGGAGGTCAGGGTTTTATGGGAGCTGACATCTTCTCAATGGACCTGGGCCTGTCTTTGCGCATCTTCAACATCTACGGGCCTTGTCAGCAGAGAGAAGGTTTTTGGAGAAACCTACTCAGTAGGAGTCTGATGGCTCCGGAGCATATAATCCTGGGGGGTGACCTAAACTTCTCAATGGGGTTTCGGGAGTCATGGGGCTCCTCTGCACAAGCAGATTCCTTAACAGATTTTATGCGAAGATTGCTTGAACAACATGATCTAATCGACATCCCTATGCAGAACCCTCTCCCAACATGGAGAAATCGAAGGATTGGGACTGCAGCTCTGGCTCGAAGGCTAGATCGTTTCCTGATGAAAGGAACACTGGTTCACCAACTTCATCATTATAAGCAGTGGGTAGGAGCTGGGGGTATTTCGGACCACTCTCCAATTCTAATGGAGATCTTGGGTCCCCACCCAAAACCAAAAGCTCCTTTCAAGTTCAATCACCTCTGGCTCCAGGATCCTAGCTTCTCCAAAATTGTCACGGAATATTGGCAAGCCCACCCTATCAGCAGAGAATCTTCGATGGCAAGGGGCTTTGTCAAAAATCTAACTGAACTCAAACACATTGTGATAGAGTGGGCTAAAACGAAAAAGGCAAAGGATGATGAGCAGCTCATCTCGGTGGAAGATGACATTAAAGCCCTATTGGATGAGAACAACTTGGGCTTCATCTCTGTGGAGAACAAGACCCGCCTAGTAGAATTGGAGAAGCAAAAGCAAAGTATCCTCAAGCTCAGGGAGGAATCGATCAGGCTGAGGAGCAGGGCACTCTGGCTAAAAGCTGGGGATGAGAACACAAGATTCTTCCATAACTTTGCAAAAGGGAGGAGAGTGGCAAATACCATCTGGAATCTCCCCATCCCGGATGGGGGTCTGGCGGACTCTTTCAACAAGCTCTCCCACCTTGGCACATCGCACTTCAAAGGCATTTTCAAGAACCCTGAGGGCACAAACCTAGCCGAAATCATCAATGTGGCCTCACATTTTCCTAGGTTTGTAAACAATGAAGATATGGATGCCCTCACTGATCCGGTTACCATGGAAGAACTCGAAAACACCATAAAGTGGTTTCAAAAGGAAAAGAGTCCAGGCCCAGATGGATGGACCATTGAGTTCTATCTGGCTTTCTTTGACATCATTGGTGAAGACATCCTGAAGGTCGTGGAGGAGAGTAGAACCTCGGGACAGCTCTACCATGCCATAAATTCCACTTTCATTGCACTCATCCCTAAGTCAGACTCCCCTTCATCCTTTGCTGACTTTCGTCCCATTTCACTGTGCAATGTCCTCTATAAAATTATCTCCAAAATCATTGCCAACCGGATCAGGCCCATCTTGTCAAAGCATATTGCTCCACAGCAGTTTGCTTTCTTGGAAAACAGACAGATTCATGAAGCCATAGGTTCTGCACAGGAAGCCATACACTCCATATGGACCAAGCATCTCAAATGCATTCTCCTCAAAATCGACCTCTCCAAGGCTTTTGATCGAGTCAGCTGGCTCTATATCAAGATGATTCTTATTCATCTGGGGTTCCCTCATCAGCTCATCACTTGGATTATGGCTTGCATCACCTCCCCCACCTATAGTATTCTGATTAACGGAGCTGCATCTCACTTCTTCCACTCGGAGAGAGGACTCCGACAGGGTTGCCCTCTATCCCCTCTGCTTTTCCTTCTGGTTATGGAAGCCCTCAGCCGCCTCATCATCTCTGCTAAAAGGGAAGGAACCATCAGGGGACTCAAAATTACAGAGGAGTGCTATCTTACTCATCTACTGTTTGTAGACGATGTCCTTATACTCCTAGATGGCAGTGTCCAGGACACATCAACATTCAACAGAATCTTAAAGCTGTTTGCACATGCCACCGGGATGGAGGTAAACAGGGAAAAGTCTACCATCACATTGGTGGGCACCACTGTCAATGAATCCTTCTCAGCCAGACAAGCTTTCCCATATTCCACTCAGCCCTTGGATCGGGGTCTTAAATATCTTGGCTACTGGCTAAAACCCACTAACCAAAAAATAGCAGATTGGGTTTGGTTGGTCTCCAAAGTGGAAAAGAGAATATCATGCTGGTGCTACAGATATCTCTCCAGAGCAGGAAGACTAACACTGATCAAATCAGTCTTAGAAGCAACTCCGGTTTTTTGGATGGCACTCGCTTGGATCCCCCGGAATATCCTTGCAAAGATCCAGAGACTCTGCAACAGATATCTGTGGGCAGGCAATGAAGAGAAACGCACTTTCGCATGGATTGGTTGGAGCAAGATAGCACTGCCCAAGAAATGGGGTGGCTGGGGCTTGAAGGATCTAGCATCATTTGCTAGTGCTCTGGCAGCCAAAATGGGCTGGGCTCTGCTGACTACACATAGCCTATGGACAGACATCACCTACCATAAGTACATCTGGCCCCTCAACTCTATCGAATGGGCTAGGCTACCCAACTGGAACAAAACTGGCATCTCCTCAATTTGGAAAGCCCTTCTGCACTCTCTTCCTCTCATTAGAAACAATATTGTTTGGCGTATAAGGAACGGAAGCAGAGCCCGAATAGGAATAGATCCCTGGAGTGGTTGCGGGGGGAGACATCGGCTTCCACAAGATCTGGTTGAATTTCTCACTTCTCAAGGTATCAGGGTGATTGCTCAGATAGCAGACCAAGAGGGATCCGATATATTCCACCAGGCTTGGAAGACTGCCATCCAGCTAAACCTCCCGCAAAGATGGCACATAATCTGGCAAGAATACTGTGCTGCGCTCACTGAATCTCATATCAGAATTGTGGAGGGACCAGACGAACTCATTTGGCAACAGGCAGAAAGTGGGATATATACTCCAAAAGAGGGATACAAACAAATCATCATACAGAGGAAACCGGAGGTATTAGATAGATGGTGGCAACAAATCTGGAAGTTATCAGCGTCGCCCAGATCAAAACTATTCACATGGTGCGTCCTCCGGAATAGAATACCCACAGGAGAAAACCTCATGCGCCGGGCTATATATGGGCCAACGAGATGTGTGCTGTGTAAATCCGATATCGAATCTACAGAACACCTTTTCATGCGCTGCAACACTGTACAGCAAGTTTGGAAAAACATTAAACCATTCGTTCAATACACAGGGGAATGGAATGGAACAGATCTTATCAATACCTGGGTAGAATGGGGCAACATAAACAAGGGCACGAAGGCAGTGAACTTACCCATCATTGTTAACTGGTCCATCTGGAGGACCAGGAATATAATGATCTTCGAAGATCGGGCGGTACGCTGGCCTCTCATAGAAGCTGGCATTATCACTGCATACAATGAACTACCAGATCCGCCGCCTCCAAAACATCGCAGACATAACCCTCCTCCCAATATCAATCAGGGTACCCCTTGGGCATTTTTTGATGGTGCAGCAAATGCACAAAGCTGCGGGGGGGGCATCATCCTTCACAAATCCGTGAACCATTACTACCACATCAAAGCGGGCCTGGGTGCCGGAACAAATAACTTTGCTGAGCTCATATCCCTTCGTCATCTGCTGCACTTTGCATTAAGCCACCATTGCACCAGCATCAACATATTTGGAGATTCTCAGATTGTCACAAATTGGATCAATAGAATTTCTACATGTCACTCGCACACACTAAAAGTCATACTTGACGAAGTCTTTCAGTTCAAAGCAGCATTTAACCATATCCATGTATCTCATATCTACAGGGAACATAACCAAGATGCTGACAAACTTTCCAAGGAGGCTGCGCTGATGGAGAATGGATTATGGGAAATCACAGAGTCTTTGGATCAGCAGGAACGGAAATTTTATCACCGCCCATATATAGACCCGACTTATCCTACAGCGAGTCCACATGCGACATAAATAAACTCGCAGTTCTGACAGCAGTTATTAAAAACGACAGTATTTATGTATAATCTTTTTGTATAGACTGAACGATGCCAAAAATGGCATCAAAATTTACACAGCATACAGAGAATTGTAGAGAAAACAAACAGTATAGATATGCTTTTTTGAGAAAATGTACAGAGAAACAGTGAATCAAGGCATATGCTTTCAAGCATCTACATATGTAATCTTTCATATATAATGAAATATTACGGATTTTTCCAGTGGAAAAAAAAATCTACCCCATACTCATTTGTAGAGCGCCTCTAGGTGTAATTAATGAATATAATTGAAATGATAAAAAAACCATAACTACTTTGGAAATAAATCTCAACCTTTGATTTGTGTATACTATTAAAAATATTCGAAAATATTTTATGGAGGTTAAATCCCTACCATCCAACTGATAACAATTTATAATTAAATTAAAATTTTGGAATCTCTATTCTAAACTAGAAATCCCTATTTTGTAAATGTTAAATGTTAAATACCGTTAAATATTTTCCATCCATCTATTATTTATTGATAATTAAATTTAAATTCTAGAAACCCTGCTCTATAATAGACACACTTATCAAGGTAATAATTTATTTAATTTTATAGCTCGTGGAATACATATGTATAATTAATTTGATCTTAATATTTTTTATTAAAAAATTAATATATGATAGTTATGAAGATCTTATTCATTAAAAATGAATGTAAACGAAACCAGAGGAAACTATTATATTGATCTATACTGAGAATTATAAGTATCATAGAAATGTAAAGTACACCAAAACATAAAATACAAAATAAAATAAATTCAAAGATATATATTGAGTATTATAAGTATCATAGAAATGTAAAGTACAACAAAATGTAAAATACAAAATAAAAGAAATTCAAAGTTCAACATGGGAAACAAATTGTTCTGCAATACATTTGGTAGGTAAACACATTTGTAATATATTTGGTATGTTATAGATATATTACCTTAGCAGTGGATTATGCATAGTTTATCTTTCCAAACACACATTATTATTGGTGTGCATAATTATTTAAACTATTTATCAACGCTTTAAGGAAAAAATTCAAGTTTGATTTAGAGTTTACACAACTAGATATATTTACAATAGATATTTGTAAGTCACAATTTCCATATTAGCTCTAGGGTCAGCTCAGTTGGTCGATTCCCCATCATTAAAGTGCCTTTGTTATTGACAGGTCAACACTCCTGGGATCAGGCTCCATGAGTTGACAGGAAGTGATCCCTTCGGTTGGATCTACCTCGATATGCTTGGTACAAATATTGTGTGGACGTAGTGGTCACCGATCTACCTACATATGCTTGGTATAAATATTTTGTAAACATAGTGATCACCAATCTCCGGGGACTATGAACCGCATAGAAAAAGAATAATAATAAGAAGAAGAAGAAGTCCCAATTCCATATTTGATGACATGACCGCATTTTGTCACAAGACGACTATTGTCCTCGTTAGCCCCTGCCAAGGGAGGACTCTAGCAATCGATTTGCACATTGATAATTGTTATTTTAACATTGAATAATGAAATTTATAATGTTTAACTTTGAAAAATAAATAATTTTTCAATATTATTAAAAAAACTATTTTTCAAATATTTGATTGGACCATAACTTGAAGGTCTTATTGTAGCCTATGCACACTATACTTATATGTGGATCACTGCCTCACATATTTAATCCCATAATTTATGGATATTGTTGCTAAATTCATGCATGATTTTTAAATATAGGTATGATTTAAAATATATTTTTGAATGCATAATTGAATTCAACACCATGAAAAACATTAAGGGCACTTGAATTCTTAGATTAAACAACCTAAAATCAAGCTTTTAAGGATCTCTATGTGATTTTTGTTAAAATTAACGAGAAAAAAATGCCCTGAAAAAAGATCATTTTATTGATAAGTTAAACTACACCCATTTTTTATTCTTAATCTTTGCAAGAAAACCATCCAAATTTAAAATATTTAAAATAGTCCATACCTAGGTAAATAATTTTTTTACCATCAATTACTTCCCAATATAATTTAAACAAGTCTTTGTAGTTACTTCTCACTATAATTTAAATAAGTTTTTGACCATTATTAGTTTAGCATGGACCAATGCAACTTATAAATAAATATTTAATTTTCAATATTATTAAAAAATCTATTTTCCAAACATTTGATTGGACCATAACTTGAAGGTCTTATTGCAGCCTTTGCACAAGATAATGCCATGTGATAACAGCCTCACATATTTTATGCCATAATTTATGGATATGTTTGCAATATTTATGTGTGTGGTGATCTTTTATTCTTAATCTTTGAGAAAAGTAAATAACATATTTACCATATTCCCACAATAATTTTATCAAGTCTTTGCATACAAAATCTATAGGAATAAGATGTAAATAAATATATTTATCAAGAGTTATTTCTCACAATTATTTATATTTTCCTCAACACTTATGTAGGAGTATAACTATAAATATGTATACTTAATATTGGTTACTACCGACCAAAATTTATGCAAATGCAAGTGCAGAGCAAGCAATTAATTTATCCACTTCACATCTCAATTTATTGGTTCCTAACAAAGCAAGACTATAGGATTTCATTGACCTATTAATCACTTTTAATTTAGCTAACATTGACAACTATAGTTTATAATTTTTTATGCAATTTTCCCATAACATAATTTTTAACTTGAGTGACAACGACTAAGATACCCAGCAACACTTGCTTAAGTAGGAGTAAAGTGGAAGGCACTAAGCTTCCTTGCAAACGAATTACCAATTTTGCATTAAATACAATTACATAGAACCAAACTTTTACCTCTTCCTCTTCGGTGTTCCCTTCCCCGGGATATGTTAATTAAAATATTTTACGGAGATTAATTATTGATATTTCTAAAAATACCATTCCAAAATAAACACATCTAACCAAAAATAAATAAATAATCTTTATAGAAAAAGAATTGTTTTAAAATTCAAAACAACCTTTCAAGAAAGCCACATATCTGTAACGCTCTCTTAAAAATATTCGATGTATGTCGGTGCACATCAATTAATGGTATATTCCATTTCTGTCAACCCCAACGAGCTCGATCCAAAGATCCCTTCAATTGTAACTCAAACCCCTTCCATAAGTAAGCATATCTCAGACATAAACGTCAATCCGAACGTTAGTTAATGACGACTAGTTAAGCCGATAAGCTTTTCATTATGAGGTTCTTCCTCATGACACTGTAGCAAATTCGTCAGCCTAGAAAGAATATACTAATTCGACGGTGGTTATTGACTCGTAGTTTAAACAAAGACCCAAATGAACATGCTCTTAGCCTTAAGGTGCTAGGGTGTTTATACATCCCACGGATGGTTATTAACTCACAATTTATCGACAGTGGTTATTGACTCACAGTTAAAACAAAGACCCAAATGCACATGCTCTTAGCCTTAATATGCCAGGGCAGTTAGGTAGCCCAGGGATAAAGTTGATATTTCTTCCCCTTACACGCTTGAATTCCCCACTTTCTACAACCGAGAGTGATCAACTATGGTGGCCTTAGTGGTGTTCCAGAATTATAGCTGCCGACTCATCCATCTCTTAACTCTTCTACTTTACACTATCGGAACCCAATATGTCCTCTAACATTACCATAATGTTATATTATAGCTTTAACTCATCGGAACTTCATTCCCAAAGACATTATGAAAACACTAAGTTTCAATGTCCTTGGCCCTTCTGCGCTTAGCTCCTCCCCAAATTTCTCATCATAGGACCACTACCTGTGACCTGCCACTTAGCCTTAAGGTGCATGGGCCTTTTTTTCTTGTCGGGGGCTATTTCTCCTTTTTTAAGTGCTTTACGCCCTAGGTCCTTTAAACACTTCTCAACCATGTGCTAGCCCAATATCAGAGCCCCCTTATCGGAAGTTTCCAATTGCCAACTATTATAAAGTGCTGACATCTTCAACCTCTGATATGACATCATCATATTCCACATGGCACCTCGTGAGTGGTACCACGTGTCACCCGCTAACATCTTCAACCTCCGATATGATGTCATCATATTCCATGTGGCACCTCGTGAGTGGTGCCACATGTCACCCAAATTTGACCCCTTAGGCCCCTCAATACGTCAAAACTGCCTGCCATGTGTCATGTCGTACCACCAAGTCATGTTGATGTCAGATACCATTGTAGCTTTATCATAACCAATCATATGGTTCCATGTGTCTTTATCGGAACCAATCATATGCTGCAATTTGTACCTTATTGGAACCAATCATATGATGCCACATGTCCTGCTAGAGGAGAGAGAAAAGGGCCTGTCAACCTTTGGTTTTGCGATGAACTCCTTTGTTAATATTTATCGACATTCCCCAACGGTTTTTAACGATATCAGCACTTTATGCATATCGCATATTTTTAAAGGTTGTCACCTTAAGAAGTTCTAATTCACCGACCTTCCAATGTGTCGACACTTCAATATTGTGATGCACTGATGTCCCTGATGTGCTAATGTTGTGAACGCCGATATGCTGGACATCCGACATCCTAACCTCTAATATGTCGATATTGTGATCTTCAACCTCTGATATGTCGATCTTCGATATGATGTCATCATATTCCACATGGCACCTCGTGAGTGGTGCCACATGTCATCCAAATTTGTCCCCTTAGGCCCCTCAAAACGCCAAAACTTCATGCCATGTGTCTTGTCATACCGCCATGTCATGTTGATGTTAGATGCCATTGTAACTTTATCAAAACCAATCATATGCCACCATGTGTCTTTATTGGAGTCATTCATATGCTGTCATGTGTAGCTTATCAGAACTAATCATATGTTGCCACATGTCCCGCTAGAGGAGAGAGAAAAGGGCTCGCCAACCTTTGGTTTTGTGATGAAATCCTTTGTTAATCTTTATCAACACCCCCCAACTGTTTTTAACGCTATCATCACTTGATGCATATCGCAACTTTTCAAAGGTTGTCACCTTAAGAAGTTCTGATTCACCGACCTTCCTATCGATGGTGGTTATTGACCCAAAGTTTAAAAAAAGACCCAAATGCACATGCTCTTAGCCTTAAGGTGCCAGGGCGTTTAGACAACCTAGGGATGAAGCTGGTATTTCTTCCCCTTAACTGCTTGAATTCCCCACTTTCTACGGCCCAAAGCAATCACCTGTGGTGGCCTTAGTGGTGTTCCAGAATTATAGTTGGCAACTCATCCATATCTTAACTCTTCCACTTTACACTATCAAAACCCAACATGTCCTATAACATTACCATAGTGCTATATCAAAGCTTTAACTCATCCAAACTTCATTTGCAAAGACATTACGAAAACACTCAGTTCCAATGTCCTTGGCCCTTTTGCACTTAGCTCCTCCCCGAATTTTTTATCATAGGACCACTACCTGTGACCTGTCACTTAGCCTTAAGGTGCCAGGGCGTTTTGCTCCTGTCGGGGGCTATTTCTCCTTTGTTAAGTGCTTTACGCCGTAGGTCCTTTAAACACTTCTCGACCAAGTGCCATCCCAATTTTGGAGCCCCCTTATTGGAAGTCTCCAATCGCCAACTATTATAAAGTGCCGACATCTTCACCCTCTGATATGATGACCTCCAATATGACATGATCATATTCCACGTGGCACCTCATGAGTGGTGTCACGTGTCACCAAGATTTGACCCATTAGGCCCCTCAAAACGTCAAAACTACTTACCACGTGTCCTGTCATATCACCGCGTCATACTGGCGTCAGATACCATTGTAGCTTTATCGGAAACAATCATATGTTTCCATGTGTCTTTATCACAACCAATCATATGCTGCCATTTGTAGCTTATCATAACCAATCATATGCTTCCACGTGCCACACTAGAGGAGAGAGAAAAGGGCCCATCAACCTTTGGTTTTGCGATGAAATCCTTTGTTAATCTTTATCGGAGCTCCCCGATAGTTTTTAACGATATCAACACTTTATGCATATCGAACCTTTTTAAAGGTTGTCACCTTAAGAAGTTATGATTTGCCGACCTTCCAATGTGTCGACGCTCTGATATTTCGATGCACCGATGTACCTGATGCGTTGATGTTGCGATCGCCAATATGTTGGACCTTTGATATGCAATGCGCTAATATGCAGGACCTCTGACATCCTGACTGCCGATATGCCAATATTATGATCTTCAACCTCCAATATGAAGTCATCTTATTCCATGTGGCACCTCATGAGTGGTGCCACATGTCACCCAAATTTGTCCCCTTATGCCCCTCAAAACGCCAAAACTTCCTACCACATGTCATGTTGTACCGCCACATCATGTTGATGTCAGATGCTACTGTATATTTATCAGAACCAATCATATGATGCCATGTGTCTTTATTATAGCCATTCATATCCTACCATGTGTAGCTTACCGGAACCAATCATATGTTTCCACATGTCCTGCTAGAGGAGAGAGAAAAGGGCCCATCAACCTTTGGTTTTGTGATGAAATCCTTTATTAATCTTTATCGGCGCTCCCTAACGGTTTTTAACGCTATCAACACTTTATGCATATCACAAATTTTCAAAGGTTATCAGCTTAAGAAGTTTTGATTCTCCAATTCGCACACCTTCCAATGTGTCGATGCCCTAATTTTGTTTTATGTCCCGGGTCCTTTAAACGCTTCTTGACCATGTGCTAGCCCAATATCGGAAGTTTCCAATCACCAACTATTATAAAGTGCCGAAATCTTCAACCTCTGATATGACGTCATCACTCCACGTGGCACCTCATGAGTGGTGATATGTGTCACCCAGAATTGTCCCCTTGGGCCCCTCAAAACACCAAAAATGCCTGGCATGTGTCCTATCATGCCGCCACATCATTCTGACATCATATGGCACTGCATCTTTATCGGAACCAATCATATTTTGCCATGTGTCTTTATCATATGTTCATTATTAAATGTAAAGGCATCTACTCATCATGTCTTCAAAGATTTGCCTCCTATACTTGACTATCTCTAACTAGTTTTATATTCATTTCAATTAAATATTCTTTCCAAGTTCATTATAGTATTGTTAAATGTTCATTGCAAGTTCATTATACTATTGTTACATGCTCTTTTGTCGTATCTGATTCGATTCTCAATCATTTCACTGTTTTTTAATCGTTCTTATAAAGTTATGGAAAGTCACTATTATAAGGTTCTCAAGATATTTGTTGTGGTTTTTCTTTGTGATTGGTTATGATTTGGATTATTTCCAATAAAACGTTGATAGGTTCTATTATTTAAATTTCCGGGATAAACTCAAGGTCGATTATGAAAGATCTTTTCCTTTTGATCTCAATCGAACAAATGATCCACTACAGCGCTAAAGATTTAGTTTTCCTTGATCTTAATAAGTTTGTTCTTAATAAAACTTTGTTTTAAATCTTAAATGATTATGATTAATTAATAAATAGTCCCTGAGACCAAGCTCATGTTACATCATATGGCAATGACTCTTTGATAAACAAATACCGGAACTTTAGACTATCAGTGTATTCTTTTGAAAACCTTTATAGCCAAAGTTAGATAAATATAAAGTGAAAATTATCGCAAATAACACACAACGCGTATAATAATACACTATCATAGAAATACCCATATCGGAGTTTTTGTTAGGAGCCACATTATGAAATTGTGATAAACCAAATTTCTGATATTTGTTGGACCCACCTGCCACATCATTTCTTCCACTCCCAAGTATCGGCGATCAAAGATTTTCACCTAAGAAAGATTTTAAAAACTTCAAACTCCAATAAGCGATACAACACTCCCTATGACCTCTGATATTCTATCCATGTCGATATCCCAATCCACCTCCCCCTTCGACTTTCGATGTGTTCCAACCTCTAATATCCATCCCCGTCCGTCATTTGTCACACTTTGGTTTTGTTGTTGCAAGAGCTCAACGGTATTACTTATACATGGAAAGAACTGAGTGGTATCGTAGGTCAGCTCATCAAAAATCTAAAAATGAGACAAAATGAAACAATTGCGATATTGGGCAGCTCCGAGATGGAGTGGATCTGATATCACATTCAACTCCTTGCTTCTCTTTACACAACTCAGAATTCAAAGAGACCAAACCTGTAACAGCCCTGGTTAAAAATTCATGTAATATATAAGGCCATGGATGATGGGACACGTATTCCAAGCTGAATGGCGAGGGAAACATCCTAGTGGGTTTCGATTCAGTTTATTATGGCTAAGGAAATTAGCAAAGGCAATGGCTAAGGCTTTGGAAATGAAAAATGGCATTTTTGGCACATTCATTTATGAAAATAATGGAAATTAGGAGAAAAGGGAGGTGAAAGGCCACAGGTTGCATGTGAGAAGGAAAATGAAGGAAATAAATGGAAATTGAAGAAAATAGAGGCATCATTGATAAAAAGGCTTTTGAGGATCCATTGGAAAGCCTTGACTCAAGCTTGATCAGTTCAGTTTTGGAGCTCTCCCATTATTCTCTCTCTCTCAAATACTCTTGGAGACTTAGAGTTTTCTTGGATCACTCTTGGAGGGTGAGGAATACTTGGATTCTTGGAGCAAGAAGGTAAAAGAAGAGCAGGAAAGTGCAAGAGGGCATCGGGATTAACAGCTACATCAAATTTTCTCGTAGGTAATGAGTTGCATGTATGATTTCCTCTCTAGTTTTTCCATGCATGGCACATGTATGTGGATTCTTGGTCATGATCTGTCAATATCATGGAGGATTGCATGGATTGACAGTGGATTTCCTAGCCTTGCCATTTCTTGGATAGACATGGTGATTGTGGGTTTATTTCATTGTTGAGATTTTGGTTGGTTCTCATGTTTCCTTAGCTTGGGTTGAGTTACTAGTTCCTGGAGCCTTGGTTGGACAAATGCTTTGGAGCCTTGGTTGGAAAAATGCTTTGGAGCCCTGTAACAACTTGGGTTGAGTTACTAGTCTCGTAGCCTTGGTTGGACAAATGCTTTGGAGCCCTTGGTGGGTTGAGTTACTAGTCCTAGAGCCTTGGTTGGACAAACTCTCTGGAGCCTGATGATAGTTGTGGGTTGAGTTACTAGTCCTGAAGCCTTTGTTGGAACAAATTCTCTGGAGCCCTGGATGGTTGAGATAGAGACCGATCTGATGATGGTTTTTTGATGTCCGATCATGAGGTGGAATCATTGTTTGATGGGTTGAGGTGGATGGCCTCTGGAAGCCCTGGATGAGCTTTAATTGATGTTTTCTATGAGATCCCACATTCATGCTTGGAATATGGCACAAGGGGCGAATGGCTAAAGAGAGAATTAGATCAGACATTCTATGATCGGGTGGAATGTGGGAGTCCCATACTGGGTTTGTATTTTTCATCATTAATGAAAGGTTATTTCTCCTTGTATTTCTATGAGTATTATACTGGATTATATGGTTGTGATTTCATGGGTATTTATGCACCTATTTTGTTGGTTATGTATGTGTTTTATGACAGCAACTATATATGGATCTCATCATATTTTTACATGTATATGAATGAACAATGTATCTATGGTCTAAAATATGGAATGGTAGTTAATGTGTTGAGGCAACAATGCTTCATGACGGATCTCAGATAAGTATGAGACCCCTATGCTTAGATCTATTATTTACACCTATAGTTTACATATTCGTTATATGTTTGACTAAATGTCTGTCATGGCTAGTAGGGGTCCAGTCAAGGTTTCATTCAAGCATTTGCTTTAGTACTTTCATTTCCATGTTATTTTACTGTTTTGAAGGTGTCATGAAATTTTCGACAGTGACTTGGGCTCTGGGCCTGAAAAAGTGGCTCAAATCCTGGCGAGGCTGGCATAACACCGACAAAATGAGTCTTTGGATGCTGGCAGGCAAACATGTGAGAGAAACTATGGGTTTCTGGACATTGTCATGCCTATAGCATGAGAGTGACTGAGGCTTAAGTTTTCCAAAATCTCAGTGGGACCCAAGGGCTAGTTGTCTAAATTATTGGATTGGTTCCTAATGGTCTTGAAGTTGATGTTGAATGTCAGTATGGTGTGCTTCAGTCAGTTCCACTTCCTTAATGTGACTTAGGAGGTCGAATCATATCACAGTGGCCTTTCATCACATGTTTACCATGACTGGCTAGTTGCTTTGGTAGATGTGGGAGGAGGGTGTTACAGAGTGGTATCAGAGTGTGGTTGTACTCTCTTTGGGTTGTGTGTTGATCATGCTTTCATTTTGGTTGTGTATGTGTTGCTTATGCTTGTAGTCCATGTGCTTGTTGCATTTGCATGTTGTTGATCATGGTTGTAGTGATGTTGTCATGTGAATTTTGAAGGTGTTGTCATGGAGTATGTCTTCATGGGTGTATGGTTGATTATGCATTGTTATGCACATCAATGTTCACATGTTATCAAATGCACGTGAGATGGTTTTTGTTTTCATGCATGAGGTCATGGTTTGTGTAGTTGATATGGTCATGCATTGATGACTGGACTCTAGCTAGAATGGTGTGTATATGGTTTTTCACTCATGTGTTATATGTTTATATGTAGTTGTTATGTATGTATAGTCTTGGTTATAGTTATGCATGAATAGTAGGTCAAATATGCCTTGTGTAGTAATTGTATGAAAATTTTGGTCATCATGGTTCTATTGGTTATTATGACGCTAATGTGTTGGCTCAGATAGAACAGGGGATGCAGATCATTAAAGTGAAGTTGCAGCATTGGACCTCGAGGCAAGAGCAGATCATCATACAAGTATTGTATGTTTGGCATGTAGGTATGTAAGTTAAGGATTGTCATATGCATTAGGTTTATGTACATGTTTTTGATGTTATGGTTACATACATGATATATTATAGTTGAGTAGTATAGTCGCATGCACATGTGTCATGAATGATAGTAACTTATGGTTGTATGCATTGCTTTTTTTTTTATGTTAGATAACTTGATGATCATGCTATATGTTGTTGATGAGTATGCTATAAGTTAACTTGATGTTGCTATATGATAGTTAGCTTGACGATTAGGTCATATGTTGTTGATGAGCATGTTATATGTTAACTAATTGTTGTTATATGTTAGCTAACTTGACGATTAGGGTTATAACATTAATATCTTGATGTTATATGTATCATGCTAAATTGGATTGGACTATGTGGATGGTTATGGTTACGATATTCAGGTATGAGCTGACATATCTGTGATGACATTGCACACATGGTTGTTATGCATGAACGATAAATTCTTTTGAGTTTACGATGTGAACATGTTAGTTAGTTAGTGTTATGAATATCGTGATCTTATTTATGTTTGAGTTGACATGTTTTAAATTTATATCTTACTAACTAGATTGATTGTGCAAACAAGATAGCCTCCCCTGAGGTACATTAAGGTATGAGTTTTCTTATGTAGTATGTGTTAGTGTCAGTCTTTCCAGCCTTCCTCTAGTGATCAAATATGCTCTTACAAAGTGGTCTCAGAGTGTCAAGGTCAAATTTTGTCATTTCAGTGAGTCTTCAAGCAAAATTTGGTCACTAGGCATTAGGTCTAAGGTTTGCTTTCACTCCTTCTAAAGTTGTCCAAATGTCGGTCCATGTCATCATTCAGCTGAGTTTATCATCATTCATAGGGTTTTCATTATCATGTCAGCGTCTAATGAGTCATTTTACACCTTGTTCATGCTTCAGTTGCACCTAGGCAAGGTCATTTCCCTCTCCTAGGGTTTTGAAAGCTAATTTCTCTTGGGTGGTCAAATCATCGGCAAAACTTGTATCCAGATGTTCATACACCTTCCCCTATCCTTAAAGTACCTTATTAAATGCTTCCCATCCCTTAGATCCGCCAAATTCCTCATTTTTGCACAAACCCTAGTTTCTTGCTACAACCTGGCAATTTTCTAGGTTGGGCCTGTGTTTTGCCCTTTTCGACCCCTTCCCCTCACTCAATATCCACAATTCTACTTTCCCTTGCTTTCTAAAATCTCTCCCTACTTCCAAAAATTTCCCCAAGAATTTAGAAGCCTCTTATCCCCTTCATTTCGCTTCATTTTGACAAAATTCCTTGTTTCACACATCGGGATAAGTTTCACTCAAATGATGTTTCAGAGCAATCAAAGATGAATTTTGCAAAACTGAGAGAGGTGTTTGTCCAAAACATGCCAAAGAAGAAAAGCCTCCTTCACTTTTTTCACATGTGTCATGGTTTGAGAGAAATGTCAAGAATACCGTTGCCCCAGGAGAATCAAAGGCACCTCTGAAGTGACCTTGGGAAAATCAAGTTTTCTCATAGCTTGGTTGGCCAAATGATTTTCTTTATGGGTAAAATGATAACTAGACACAAATATATTTCCAATGAGCTATCATGAGCTCAATTTGGGGTTGAGGAAGGCATTCAAAAGTTGACTGCAACAGCACTCTTCCTTGAGGCAGCCTCATTTGGCACTTTTTGACCAGTCTTGGAAGATTTGATTTTTGATAGGGAAAATGAACTCCAAATTGAAAAATTCCAGTTTGGTTGGAAAGTAGACTCAAATACCTTTCCAACGCGATATCTTGCACCCAATTCCGACACCGGGAAGGCCTCTAAAAGCCTCCTGCAAAAGCGCGCGACCTGTTGGGAAATCATCCACAAAAATTGCCTGTAAACTGCCAAACATCCCCAAATTTCTTCAAGATTGCAGGTAGGCCTTTGATCATCAAAGTATTTTGCTTGATAAGGAAAAATGGGCATGAGAAATGTGTTTTAATGCCATCAAGTTGAAATGAGAGGTTCATGTATATTTGCTTTAAAAATGTCAAAATTACAATCGCCAGATCCAAGGAGGTTGGCCAAGGCACTAAAACAACGGAAAAGGCCCAATCCACTCCAAATTTTGGCCAAAGCCTCTTTGACTAAGCATGGTACTTGATTGGGGACTCCCATCCCAAATTTCAAGAAATTTGGAGAATATTTTGTCAATTGTGAATTTTTTGTGCCAAACACAGGTTTTCTTCACCAACAGGTCGCGCGCCGCGCGCGACCTATTCGATGGGCAACTCCATTTCAGGAAAACTCAGCATTTTTGGATTTTTCATCCAAAGATACACCTGCTCAGCAATTACCAAGAGATTTCATCAAGTTTTGAGTCTCCAGAAGGTCAAAAAACAAGCAAAAAATGACTTTTTGCCACCATTTTGACACACAGGAAGCAGTCTTGGGAGATTGCAATTTTGGAGGGGCAAATGGCTACCAAATTCAGAAATTCCACTTGGGTTGGAAATTAGACATCCAGACCTTTCCAACAAGCCCACTTTTACCTCATTTGGACACCTGGAAGTGCTTCAAAAGCAGCTCCAAAGGCGCGCGACCTGTTCAGGATTAGGGTGCGACCTGTTGGGAAAGTTTGCCAATTTTTCATCTACAGCTCAGGAATTCGCCCAGCTTTGACCAGTTTTGACTTGAGATGGGATTTTTCACCCTATTTGATGTAATTAATGTATTTTCATGTTGACATGACACTTATTTACCTATTCTAGAAGATTCATTCATGAAATAGCAAACATTTAATGAATGAATTGGTTTCCTAGCTTATAGAGGCAAGTTGTTTTGACTGCCTAGTTTTTAGTGCTCAGTTTAGAATTGGTTGAAACAGCTCCTAGAAGGATGAGCTCGACCCCTAGAGGCAAGGAAAGGTGTTAGCTTGCCTATATTATGTATTTTCTTAGTCATTTTCAGAGGTTGGAAAGGTTGGACTCTTGGGAGAAAGCTTGTACTGTATTACTCATTGTATCTCTGCAATTTTTGGCAAAGGAAGACCAGGGTTTTGCAGTCCTTTTTGGGATTCCTGTGGTTACATGTATTGATGGTGTGTTTCTCTTTGTACTTGTAAGTTTGTTATGTGAATCATCTCCTTACTTTTCTTTCTGCAAATTAAGCAAATGAAGTGTTAAAGTAGAATTCATGATTGCCATGCTCTGCTTTTAAGTTTGCTTAATATTTATGTTTTCATCTGTCTAAAGAGAACCCTTGAAGGTTTCTTGCTCTCTTTAGCTCCTCACTGGTCATTCCTATCCATTCACTTAATTCAAAGGCATCAGTACAGTCTCCTACCTTGCCCCAAAGAACCCCCTGCAAAAACTGTGTCCAATCCCCGCACCCAAAATTGCCTTTCCCCAACTTTCCACCAAAATGCTAAAAATTCCCAAATCAAAACCTTTTATCAGTTTACTAGCCTAAAATCAGTGTTTCCGTATTGGTTATCTCGCCCGTTGAAGATCTTTACCGAGATAGACCGGAGAGAGCCCTCTCCTGCCCCGTAGGGCTAGCTACGAGGCTAAGTGGTTTGATGTTGCCTTGGAGTTTACCTTTTTCAGCCTGAGGTGAAATTTCAAGCGCTAACAGTATGCTTGGTGCTTCATTCTTGATTATGTTGTCTATTTTATGTTGAGCATTTGGTGTCTATCATGTCAGCTAATTGATTTATTTAACATGGTATGTTTGAAAGTTGGTTGAATGTTTGATGAGTTACGTAATACGAGTATATGTTCCCATGATATTTTTTGAGATGATTGTACTAACACATATGTGTTGAGACAGTTGATATGTACTTGAGTATACTATGTGACAGTTGTAGCATTATGTCTAATGACTATGAGTTGACTATGGATTATGACATGATTGTTTGTAAAGGTTGATTTCAAATTGATAGATATGATTGTCTTGATATTTGGAACATGTGATTGACATGGGTAAACAGTTGCAAGAAACATGATTGGTATTAGTATGACAAGGTAATAGTTGATATGTTTATATAACTAACAGTTGGGTGATGTGGAAATACACAATAAGCCTCGATTGCAACAAGGTAAAAAAGGGTAAAAGAAAGGAATTGACAAGAATTCCTTTGGCTATGTTTGGAAACCCTAATTCCAAACGAATGAGTGCCTCACATACAAGAAGCCTTCTTAACCTTGATTTTTCTGAAATTATGTGGATATGTGCTGGATTCATGTGCATGTACTTGACAGGTATATTAACTATTATCTAGTTGCAGGTGGATCTGTCGAGGGAATTGGAGTCCCTTGAGAGATGGCGTGGATGTGTTCAGTTGCAAGCAACGTGTTTGACACAACAAGGTAAGGTAACTAGTATGTCATTATGTTTATTTATGCACTGACAGTTATGTGTTTATGGAAATATGATGCAGGGGATTGCATGGCAAGGAAACTGCCATGAAATTTTGAAGAAGGCTCGGGTTGAGCTTTCCTTAGGAACCATGGGGATTGCGTCATGGTGTTTGTTGTTAGTCTTATTCTTTTGTTCTTTTGCGATTGTTGTGCTTGAATGATGATTTTGACTGTGTTTGGTGCATAGCTATGCCACTTTGTTTGTGGTATCGTATTATTGTTGGCTTTCCATGGTTTTATTCTTGTTCTCTTCTCGGCCTTTCCTTTATTGTTTTGAGTGTTTTGGGAATTAGTTGGGGAAGGAGGAAATTTAATGGAGCTCATGGAGAGATGTGTGGTGCCCAACAGGTAATGTAAGACTCAGATGAAGCTCTGTGCATAATTGCAGTGAAAGGTAAGAGTATGGAAATCGGTTGGATTGATTGGGTCCATTGTGGTAAATGGATGATGACAGGACCGTCATGATAAAGGTAACTAGGAAGGGTAAAGTAAATGGATCTGAGGTGTCAGGTGCCTTGGATATGTTGGGAATGGTTGTTCTAAATGTTGTGCATGCTATGCACAAATAGGGAAGTTCTCTTAACCTTGACCTTATGTAATTATGTTGGGATCATGTATGTTGATGTCTATATGCATCTACATGTATATATGTATGTCGTTGGTTGACTAGATCATTATTATTTTATGTTGATGTTTATATGTTTGTATGTGTATGTATGCATATCCTTGCCTCAGAGGATCATGATTGTTTATGATAATGCATGTATATGTGTATGTATTTATGTATATGTGTCACTGTCTGACAAGGTCATTGGGAATTTTTCTTGTGGAGGAGTGATTTCTTACGCAAGCAAATGACATGAAGAGGTTCATGGTCTTATGAGGAATCAACTGGGAAGAGTAGTCATGGCAAATATATGAGGTCAGTATCATGTGGACATGAATTGAAATTGTATGCTTGTATTATGCCTATGTTTACGTTATGACAGGTAACGCTGAGGGATGCATCATCAAAATGAAAGTAGTGTGGTATGCGACATGTTGGCACAAGCATGGATAAGACACTGGAAGCAAGGATTCTTGGTAGAGACAGTGTGTTTTTGAATGTGAGGTATTATTTTTATGCACATGTATATGTTGTACATGTCGCATTTGTGATATTGTGTGCATGCAGTGTTGTATGTATATAGTGTGTGTACATGTTGTTATGCAATGATTATGTACAAGGTGGTACAGATAGTGTTGTGTGCATATGGTGCTCTGCACATGGTGGATATGAGGTGTTGTGTATAGATTATGTTATGTACATGTTGGATATGCAATGCTATGTACATGTGGTGTTGTGTGCATGTTGTACATGTGGTGCTATGTACATATGTTGTTGTGTGCATGACTGTACAAGTGGTGTTGTGTGCATGTGGTGTTGTGTATAGGTGGTGTCATGTACATGTCGTGCATGTGGTACTATGTACATGTGGTATTGTGTACACGTTGTACAAGTAGTGCAGTGTACATGTGGTGTTGTATACGCGTTGTGCAGTTGGTGTCATCTACACGTGATGTTGTGCACACATTGTGTAGGTGGTTGTAGAGTATAGGTGGTATTGTGTACATGTGGTACATATGGTATTTTTGTACGTGTGGTATTATTTGCATGTTGTACATGTTGTGTTGTGTACATGCGGTACTATGTATGTGCATTGTGTAGTCGTCGTATCATGACATGTGTATTCATTATGTTGTACTTTGTGTGGTACATGTATTGTGTGGCGTTGTACATCGGGTATAGATGTATGAGTTGTGTTGTATATCAGGTGTATGTGTATGCATTTTGTGGTGTTACACATTGTGTGTGGAATGTATGTCTTGTGATGTACATTGTGTACGTATACATGTTGTGTTGTGTCGTACACCGAACGTAGGAGTATGTATCGTGTTGTGTTGTACACTGGGTGTAGGTGTATGTGTTGTATGTCAGGTGTAGATGCATGTATTGCATGGTGTGGTATGTTGTGTGTGGTTTTATGTGTGGCATGTACACTATGTGTGTGTGCACATGGTTGAGGAGAAGGCACTTGGTGTTTTTCGGTGTGGTAACCAAGCCGAAGTGCGTACATAATAAAAACAAAGGTAGAAGCTAAGGATTGATTAAAGGATAAGTATCAATATTTTATTCATTTTTACTATGCATGAGATTTATGATTTTGATCTATGATGATTACATATGATCTATGATTCTAGTTTATGATGGTTACATGTGATTTATGATATTGATCTATGATGGTTGTGTTTTGCACTAACATGATGTGATATGTTTATACATGACGATTTGGTCAATATGTTAGTTTGACTTGTTGTGACAGGAAGCGAACAGAATGGAAAATGTACCTTATTGACGAACTACCAATGAGGTATGATTTGAAGTTATTTCAATTTATTTTGAATCTAATGGAAATTATGTGCTTGGAACAGGAATGCATGAACATGCCCGATTGAGTGATCAAAATCGACTACAAGAATTAGCAGCAACAATGAAAGAAATTGGAACATGCAGCAGTATGTTGGTAAAGCACTTCATGAGCATGGACATTGTGGGACAATGGTACCCAATAGTGTCCATTGATTTCCATGAGCATGCTATGATTGGTCTGATGGTTTGAGGCAAGGATATGCCTTGGTTTTTGTATCTTCCAAGGTGAGGAAGCCTTGCCAAGGCATGGACTGCCCGAGATGGGGGTGCCAATGAAACTTTGAAGGTGAGTCACTGCAAGGAAGGGGTTTACCGGATTGCCTGAGGGACTGTGTAGTAGAGAAGGGAAGATCGGGGATGGATTTGTCTTGGTCATTAACATTGCCAGATGAAATCAGATGCACATTGGGAGTGCGCCCTAGAACAATGAGCCGATAATTGTTCACTAAGAGGACAAGTTGCACTGGATTATAGCGTTGGACATTAGATGCAGATTTGAATTTACATTGGATTCTGGACTTCCTGGGAAGGAGGTGAATCCTGGTATTATTTTGAGGGTGGAGGTGTGAGCCTCTGGATTCCCTTGTTGCGGATGCAGGCATCATATATTTTTATTTGTTGGTTGAGCAAATGTGAATATGTGTATATATGTGTATTACTATAAATATTGTATCGAGATGGATTTATAAAGCTCCATAGGTAGCATGGGTATTTGTTGGTTGAAGAAAATGTGTATGTGTATATGTGGTTATTGTCAATACTGTAATGAGCTATGCTATAAAGCTCTAGTAAATGGTATGATTGTCATGTTTCAACAGTGGTCATTGTAAGTATTGTAATGAGCTGTGTAATAAAGCTCCATGGGCGGTATGTTTTGTTTCAACAGTCTTATTGGTTATAGGTGTCATTGAACACCGAGGACGGTGTTCCCCCAAGGGGGAGGGTTCTGTAACAGCCCTGGTTAAAAACTCATGGAATATATATATATATATATATATATATATATATATATATATATATATATATATATATATATATATATATATATAAGGCCACAGATGATGGGACATATATTCCAAGCTTAATGGTGGGGGAAACATCCTAGTGGGTGTTGATTCAGTTTATTATGGCTAAGGAAATTGACAATGGCAATGGCTAAGGCTTTGGAAAGGCAAAATGGCATTTTTGGCACATTTATTTATGAAAATAATGGAAATTAGGAGAAAAGGGAGGTGAAAGATCACATGTTGCATGTGAGGAGGAAAATGAAAGAAAATAATGGGAATTGAAGAAAATAGAAGACTCGTTGATAAAAATGCTTATGAGGATCAGTTGACAAGCTCTTGGCTCAAGCTTGATTAGTTTAGTTTTGGAGCTCTCTCATTATTCTCTCTTTATCTCTCTCATACTCTTGGAGACTTAGAGTTTTCTTGGAGCACTCTTGGAGGGTTTGGCATACTTGGATTCTTGGAGAAAGAAGGTAAAGGAAGAGCATAAAAGCGCAAGAGGGAATCAGTATCAACAATTACATCATATTTGATTGTAAGTACCAAGTTTCATGTATGATTTCCTCACAAGTTTTGGTATGCATGGCACATGAATGTGGATTCTTGGTCATGATCTGTCATTGGCATGGAGGATTTCCTAGATTGATAGTGGATTGCCTAGCCTTGCCATTTCCTAGATAGCCATGGTGATTGTGGGTTCATTTCATTATTGAGTTTTTGGTTGGTTCTCATGTTTCCTTAGCTTGGGCTAAGTTACTAGTTCCTAGAGCCTTGGTTGGACAAATGCTCTTGAGCCCTATAACAACTTGGGTTGAGTTACTAGTCCCATAGCCTTGGTTGGAAAAATGCTCTGGAGCCCTTGGTGGGTTGAGTCACTAGTCCTGGAGCCTTGGTTGGGCAAATGCTCTAGAGCCCTTGGTGGGTTGAGTTACTAGTCCTGGAGCCTTGGTTGGACAAACGCTCTAGAGCCCGACGACAACTGTGAGTTGAGTTACTAGTCCCGGAGCCTTGGTTGGAACAAACGCTTTGGAACCTTGGATGGTTGGGATAGAGACTGATTTGATGATGGTTTTGTGATGTCCTACCGTGAGGTGGAATCGTTGTTCAATGGGTTGAAGTGGATGGCCTCCGGAAACCCTAGACGAGTTTTGATTGATGTGTTCTATGAGATCCCACATTCATGCTTGGAATATGGCACAACGGGTGAACGACTGAACATAGATTTGTCTCAACCATACTACGATCGGGTGGAACATGGAAGTCCCATCCCGGGTTTGGATTTTGCATCATTAATGAAAGGTTATGTCTCCTTGTATTTCTATTAGTATTATATTGGATTATATGGGGTTTATATGGTTGTGATTTCATGGGTATTTATGTCCCTATTATGTTGATTATGTATTTGTTTTATGACAGAAGTTATGTATGGATCTCATCATGTTTTTACTTGTCTATGAATGAACAATGTATCTATGTTCTAATCTTCAAAACCTGTTTTTTGAGCTGCTGGTGTTGTGCGAGCTGGCTGCTGCGCTCTCGGCCCTCCCTCTGCGAGATCCGCATCCGGCGGATCTTGATCCCTGCGCTCGTGCCCGCCTCAGCTCCCCTCTGCTCCCTGCAGACAGACCCGCTGTTGCATCCCTCCGTCTCCTGCGGGCTGGATCGCAGAGTGTTCTTCCTCAGGCTGCGGGGTTTACTGCCAAAGGCCCAGTACCTGGCTGCAATCGGCTAGGTTTTGATCTGCTTCATCATGGAGGAACCGGATCCCCCTCATGGGCCTTCCTCCCCTCCCCCTCCATCTGCTGCTGAGGCCTTCAGATCCTTGCTGGCCTCTCTGCCCAAGAAGAAAGTCGTGGAAGCTGCCAAGTTCGTGAAAAGACTGGAAGACATTCCCGAGATCGCTCTACCTCCTGAAGGGCCGATTCAAGTAGCCTTGTCTCTGGCAGATCGTGCTCTGGTCGGGCAGTTTACAGGTCTCTGGCCCTCCCCAAAATCAACAGAGAGCTGGGTTGCTAGAAACTGGGCTCCCCTGATCAAGAATAAGGTAACGTCTTACTTCCTCTGAAGAGGATACTTCCTATTCGAATTCTTAGATAAAGAGGACAAGGACCTAATCTTCAGAAACGGCCCTTACTTCATGGGGCCTCAAGGGCTGTACCTGAATAAATGGACACCGGACTTCGATCCGGCGGTGGACGTGCCTTCAGCGGTCCCGGTTTGGGTAAGGCTCCCCAACCTCCCGGTCCATTGCTGGAACTGGGATTCTTTGAAACACATCGGAAACACCCTTGGGAAGTTCATAGACAAGGCCAATAGCAAGGATCAGTACGACTGCGCTAGAATCTGTGTGGAGGTTGATCTGGAGGTCGGACTACCAGAAGCCATCAAAATAAGGGTTGGTCCCTGGACGCATGTACAGAAATTGGACTATGAACAGCTGCCGTTCAAATGTCGGAAGTGTCAAGTATATGGACACTTCGCTAGAGATTGCCCGTCCAAAGGGGTAGAGGAAAAAGGGAAAGAAGAAGGATGGAATCAGGCTAAAAGATCCAAAACGGCGTTCAGGAAGACTGCAAATACTAACCCCAGAGCCACCCAACCGGGCCCTGCTCAGCTCCCACCCATAGAGAGCCAAGGAAATAAATTTGAGATACTAGGATCTGAAAACATGACCACCCAGGAGACTGAAACTACGAAAGAAGTCTCCCCGCCCAAATCTAAAAGCGAACCAGAGAGGACTAAAGGGAAGATATCGGAAGATGAGGAGGAAACCCAAGAGTCCGAGGACTCAGAGGAAGAAGGGGAAATAGGAGAGTCTCAATCCACCCCCAGAAGATCTACAAGAGGTCGAATGTCATCCAAAGAAAAAAGGGAGCAAGAAACATACAAGGAAAATCTCCAGGCAGCCAGCCAACGCTAGAGAAACTTCTAGCAAAAACCCCGAAGACGAAGAAGATTCACACCCAGAGCTCCAAAGGAGCTCACCACAACAAAAGTAAATGATGAAGATAGTCTCCTGGAATTGTAGGGGAATGGGCTCCAAAGCTAAAGAAGAAGCAATGAATAGCCTAATAAGGCTGGAAGCCCCGGACATTCTTCTCATCTAGGAGACAAAGCTGGAGGATATAGCCTTCCTCCAAGCAAGCAGAAAGTTTTGGAAAAAGATGGAGCGCATGCAACCTCCGCCCGTGGAGCATCTGGAGGACTTGGGTTGCTCTGGAACTCAAATAAGTTCTCCCTTATCTCTGAGTCCCTGAATACTCATTGGATTTTTTTAAAGCTGCAGCATTTAGAAACTAAGGAAATTATTAGTCTGGTCAATGTATATGCCCCTAACAATGCAGGTGAAAAGCAAACATGCTGGGACTCCATCAAAGGCTTGGCAGATCAGGAAAATTTGGAAAACGTCATCATAGCCGGGGACCTCAATCTTACCCTCCTTTCGTCAGAAAAAAGAGGAGGCAGTATAGTCAGAGACCCGGCAAGAGAAACAGTAGAAGACCTCATGCAAAACTGGGATCTGATAGATATCAAGCCAACTGTCGGCAAATACACGTGGACAAACAAGAGGGTTGGCCCGGGACATATAGCAGCAAGACTAGACAGATTTCTAGTGCAAAGCTCCTTTCTTCTCCTTGGTCTAGAAGCCAGATCGCATATTCTCCACAGCAGCATATCAGATCATAAACCCATCAGCCTTGAACTAATGACCACTAAGGACTTGGGACCTATTCCCTTCAAATTCAGCTCCCTATGGATCAAAGAAAAAGACTTTATGGATAAAATCAAAGAGTGCTGGAAGAAGCCAGTCAATGGATCAGCGTTTTTTGTATGGGAGGAAAAACTCAGAAGAGTTAAAATCATGCTAAAAGCTTGGGCCAAAACCCTGCCTAATCCGGCAGCGGAAAGGAAAAAAATCCAAAGTGAGCTAGAAAGACAACATCTGCACTTTGAAACAGCGGAAATTACTAAGGCTGAATTGGAAAAGGAGGCCAAACTTCAACAAAGTTTCCACAAGGCCTGTCTGGCAGAGGAAGAATTCTGGAGGCTCAAGTCTAGGAGCCTCTGGCTCAAATCTGGAGATAGAAATTCCTCATTCTTCCATAAACAAGCCCAAGCCAGGAAAGGCCGCAACTCCATCAGCGAGATAAAGGAAGCCAACCACGTACTGAAGGACTTTATCAGCATAAAAAAGGCAGCTACAGCCCACTTTGAACAGTTGTACAGAGAAGAAGCTGGAGCTGATGTCAACGTTGCCTGGTTGGACGTTGTCCCTCTCATGATCTCCTCTAAAATGAACCAGTCTCTAGAAGATAAAATCACTCTAAAGGAAGTTAAGGAAGCCCTGCTCTCAATGGACCCGGACAAAGCCCCAGGTCCTGATGGTTTCACGCCCAGGTTCCTCCAGGTTTGTTGGCAGATAGTAGAAAAAGATTTGTACAAAATGATACAGAAATCTCAGGATTGTCAAAAGATAGGTGGCAGTACAAACTCAGCCTTTCTCGCTCTCATCCCCAAAGAGAAAGGAGCAAATACATTCAGCAGATTTCGCCCAATTTCTCTTTGTAATATTGGGTATAAAGTCATAACTAAAGTGATAGCCAATAGGCTGAAAAGGATCCTCCCCAAAATCATCCCTGATAATCAAGGTGGATTTATCCAAGGCAGGCAATTGGTGGACAACTTCGTGCTGGTCCAAGAGGCGATTCACTCCAGCCTCCACCGCAAGGAGAAAGGTATGGTTGTCAAACTAGATCTTGCAAATGCTTTTGACCGAGTTAGACATAGTTTTTTGTTTGATGTTATGCAAAAAATGGGGTTCGGCCCAAGCTTTATCAAATGGATTAGAGCCTGCATATCGGAGCCATGGATTGCCCCACTGGTAAATGGAAGGGCAGCTGACTTCTTCAAAGCCTCTAGAGGGCTGAGGCAGGGGTGCCCCCTGTCCCCTCTCCTTTTTGTTCTTCAAGCCTCTGTTCTCAGCTTCTATCTTCAACGCAAACAACAGGATCATGAATTAGCTGGCCTATGCATAGCTAGAGGGGCCAAAAGCATCAACCATGCGCTCTTCGCGGATGACACCATTTTACTGGGGGCTGCATCAATGCATTCAGCGTCCAAATTCAAAGAAGTCCTGGAAGAATACTGTAAGATTTCAGGCAGTGTTCTAAACAACTCCAAATGTCACATATACAGCTGGAACATTCCCGCCTCTACTGCAAATTATATTGCTCGCTGCCTGGGATTTGCAATCTCTGTTTCATGGTCCTCGTTCAAGTACCTGGGCTTGCCCATCTTTCACTCAAGGGCGTTGGGCAAAGACTGGCTGTCACTGTTAGACAAATTTAAACAAAAATTGCAGGCCTGGGGGTCCTCCTGGCTAAATTTAGCAGGGAAAACGGTTCTCATAAAATCCGTCCTCAGCAGTCTCCCTCTATTCAATTTTTCAGTCCTATTGGCACCCGCAGGAATCATAAAAAAGATGGAGGACTTAATCAAAACTTTTCTATGGAAGGGAGGTAAACAAAACGAGAAAAGATTTTCTCTGATAAATTGGGATACTGTCTCCAGACCATTCCAGGAGGGAGGTTTGAATCTAAAAGATCTCAATGCACAAAACGTAGCCATGGGAGCCAAAGTAATTTGGAGGATCATAGCTCCAAATCCTGGCTGGGTACAAATTGCACTATGGAGAAAATATTACAGAGGACCAAGAACTCGATGCTTAGACCAGCCCAAGAATAATTTTAACACCCCTTTCAGCAAATTCATCAACAAAACCAGCTCTCTGATTCGAGATCACGCTTTCTGGGTTCCAGGCAACGGAAAGCGTATTCAAATATGGAAAGATAGCATTCTTAACAAACCCCCGCTGGCTGAAGTTCTGCGCAAGCCTGTATTACAGCGTTGGATGACAGAAGCCAATATAATTACGTTGTGGGATCTTTCGAATTGGGAGGAAAACGCGTGGGCTGGTTGGAAACAACTCGTTGTTCCTACTCAACTTCGCCCTGACCTGAATTCTCTATACACGCATTTGCATGGGCTTGCTCCCACTCTAAAAAACAAGCACGATGTGAGAGGCTGGGGAGTAAAACGTTCAGGCTATTCTGTATCTCAGGGCTATGCCAAATGCCTAGAGAGGCCTCATGTGCCACCCAATCCTGCTCCCTGGACTGGTATCTGGAGAATTCCTTCAATCCCCAAGGTTGACCACTTCTGCTGGCTCCTTTTCCACCAGAAAATATTGACTGAAGACAGGCTGCAGATAAGGGGCTTCTATGGGCCGTCTAGATGCTCCTTATGTAAGGAAAATCCTGAAACTGCCCTTCATATTATGATCGAATGCAGATTCGTATCCTCTATCTGGCAGGAGCTCCTAGTCCCTTGGAATCATAAGTTCACCTTCCCTTCTTCAGTCCCTGAATTATTTGCAAATTGGATGACCAAATACCCCGGCCACCCTCCAAAAAATAAAACAGTCAGATCAGCATGGAGCGCTTTACCAAAGTTTATCAGTTGGCAAGTATGGCTGGAGAGGAACCGAAGGATTTTTCGAAATTGTTACACTAAAAAATGTCACCATGACTATTCACAGTTAGTATGGCCCTATCAGCAGTCATGCTATCCTCCTGTGCAAGTCTTATGCCTCTGCTCTCCATGTCAAACTCCAAAAAAGAGAGAAAGTCTTTGTAAATGTGTTTATCTCTGGGTACGCAGATTCTCTCGGCCTTACCTGCGTATACGCACCTAATGTTCACAAAAACTGCGCACTTGTACACTCTGTATGTAAAGGGACATGTGCGTACCCCTGTAAAGGTCAAAAGGCGCGAGTTTCATCTTTAAAAAGTTACTTGTGGTCATTTCTAGAGCATTCTAGAAGGTTGTTTGATGTGTATTGAGCGCCTCCAGATGGTTCATGTACCCCTATGAAAGAGGAACTTATCCCATCAAGAGAGGAGCTATCCCATCCAAAGAGGGGATTATCCCATTGATGGTGGACCTGATTAACTTCCTCTTGAGCACTATAAATACAGGCATTGGGCCAGAAGGAGGGAGAGGTTGAAAGCTAAACATTTCTAAGGGTAGATGCTGCTGGAATTAGGACTCCCATTTAGAAGCTTGTGAGGAGAGATTCCCATCCTTACTTGTTCCATTTGGAAGTGGGTGAGCTTTGTCAAAGTAAAGGAGAACTCTTGATGGACCCTGGGAGGGACTTGCACAACACCAAGGCTCAGGTTGTAATTGTTCCTTTTGTTTCCTACTAATGCAAATGAGTCCATTCTTCTCAATAACTTGTTATTTATGAGTTGTTTCATATACTCCTTGGTCTATATGTTAAATATGTTTTATTTTATGAGATTATCAAGTGCTATTTAATCGTTTGATTGTTAGTGAATGCAGGTTTCGAAGTGAAGGAGGAGCTCATCCGGATCGACGAGGCTGGACTACTACAACAGAACACTTGATTTCTTGTATGGTAAATGCATGTTTAGAGAAGGATTGCTCTTGTTTGTCTTGTTTGTCACTAGAGAGTCTTAGGCTCCTAGGGAGGTTGATTGTGTCCGCACTATCGACTCTTTCCGCCTGACAAAATGGCGACTCCGCTGGGGAATCCATTGATGTGAAAGTTTTTTCCTTTGTATGCAACTTTGATCTGAGAAAAGTCATTTATTTTCTGGTTTTTGGCTGTGTGACTTTGTATTTGGGTGGGCTAGCTTAGGGTTAAATTAGATTTAGTTTTTCTTGGTTTTTCCAGTAGTACGCACCCTCTGAGTATTGCACAGTGCGTACTTGTACGCACTGTTTCTGTGTGCACAAAGCGGGCCCGCACCTGGCTTAACAGGTTGCCTGCGTACCCTGCTAAAAATCAAGAAATTTCCATTTTTTACATTTTTCCTCTTAGGTTTTGCTTTTTCTTAGTTTTTACTGCCCAGATCCATTAGTCCCCTGTCAAAGATCTTCACTTGAACTTGTTTCGATAGCATTGAGTGCTTTAGTGGATTTCATAGAAGTTTAAGCCCTAGGGTTTGATTTTTGAGTAGGTCCTATAGTGACTTTGGCGGTAGAAGTTGTCAAGCCTTAGATCTCTCTGGTTTTGTCAGCCTTCTTAGAAGTCGAACCTGTCATAAAAGTCTACCTGTGAGAGCGACTTACCTTTGAGTTGTCTCTTTGGCGAATTTCGAAGTGCTTGTTGATTGAGTATTGAATTCCATTTTACAAAAAGAGCAAAAAGATTTGAGTTTTGTTTTGACTGGTTTTTTGATTCTGCATTAGCTGGTCCTTGGCTTGATTATGGTCAAGTAAAACAACCTAGAATCATCCTTGTAGGCTTTTTCCTCGTTAGGTTTGCTTTAGAGTAAATTTCCTTTTGATTTGCTTGTGAGTCAGTTTGTCATAGATTTTATAGGTTTTGAGATTGTTTTTTGTTAAAATAGATTTATATGCTTTATTAAATAAGGAAAATACAAAAACATCTCCTTTGAAAAGTTTTGTTTCAAGTAGCTTTTGGAGTATTTTGAAAGAGAAAGAATTTTTCGTGCACGTAATGAGTGGTCATGTTTGTATGCTTGGAAAGATAAAGAGTTTTATTTCTCTGATTTTCGTTGCCAAGAGAGTTGTTTTTATATAAATTTGCATTCTCTAAACTTTCTTAGCTAAGAATTTCATTGAAAAAGAAAAGTAGTGTAAATCATCCTAAGTGCATCTTTGTAGTGGTTTGAGTCGAGTCTACACACCATTGGTTTCATTTCCGCTACCCTTTGTCTTAAGGAAACCATAAAATTAACGCTTAAAGTAAAATCAACGTAGTAATTTTTATTTACTAGGGCTCTGAAACACCAATATAGATCAGGCTAGTGTCTTGGAGTAGGAGAGTAATTAACTCTCCAAGACAACAAAACCAAACAAGTAGCTTAGCTTCTGATAGAATAAATCCAATTGTCTCATTTGTACTCTGGGAAAGCTCCTCTTAAAGGAGAAGCACGAGCTCGTGTCCGAACCAGTGAGGGGATCAATCCTCCCTCGTTGGGAACGACGCCAGACACGCACGTATTATAAACGGTAAACCTCGGATTAACCATTGTCGAGGAGCCAAGGGTCACTTATCGGTAAACCTTGGATTATTGTCAAGGAGCCGGCAAGGGGATTGAGCTTGATACTCTGCCCTTGCGTGCTGTCGGAGTGTAGACTGTTCCCCCAGGTGCATTTGTTGCGGTTGGTAACCTTAGTGACCATTATCTCTAGGATTCTACCGAGGTGACGGTGGAGGGAAGATCCCACTGTACCTGGAGCAGACGTCGGCTAGACTCACTTGGATTTTCCGGGGGGTTCACTTCACTCGAGACGGTTAAAGTGGAGGAACTTGTGCCGGTCTATTCATTAAGCAGGTTTCCGGGGTAACTGTTCCACCCGCCACTTCTGTACTGAATCCGGCGATGTTGGGTTTCATCTCCAACTAGCGTTTTCGGTCTGGAAGGTTACTGTTTGTGCTTGGTTTGACGCCCTAGATTCTTTAGGCGTATGATTCAAATTTGTTTGGTTCTTTAGAGACTTTAGGTGGTTTGATTTGAGCTTTTACTTTGTTTTCGTGTGTAGTAGTTAAAAGTTTTTAGCTGTGGCGGAATTACCGAGACAGTCCCGTAGACTTCGGGGCAAGTCACCTGAGATTGTTACCAGAACTGATTTGTTGAGGAAACTCTGTAGATCACGGGGTGGACCTCCTGAAGACGTCCCGGGTCATTACGAAGGTTTGAAAGTCCTCGTAACTCCTCCTAGTGGCAGTAGAGTTGGATCACCTGAAGAATGAGAGTCTTCCTTGGTAGTCCATCCAGATTACCAAAGTCTAGAGACAGGTTATAATCCCGAAGCTGTTACAGTTTCCGAGCTTGCTGGTAGTTTTTCATCTACTAGTGATTTAAGTGAGGAACCTAAAATATCTGAGCCTGTTACTCCAACTGCTAGTGTTCCAGATTCACCAAGAGTAGAACGTGTTATCATCGAAAATCTTCCTACGGGTTTGATTGCCATTGAAGAACTTGCTCCAGAGGAAGAAATAGGCGTCTCTAACCTTGAAGATCAACTTACTATTGATCTAAGGGAGCGTGAATCTATCTTTTACAGTCCTCCTAGAAGTACTACTTGGTACCTTTCTGTTGTGGGGAAAAATGCCTATGCAGGACGATCCTATCCTCCTAAGGCGTGATAGTGCCTTAGCAACAAACGAATGCAGCTACTTCGGTTTCTTCCTTTATGAAATGTGAAAGAGAGGAGATTGGTAGACTTACCGTTATCTTTCGGTTGTCCCTCGATCTAGATCCTCTCTGCTTTGTGTGTCCACAGCTACTTGCCTCCTCGCTTTTGCTCCCACGAGATCACAAGAGAACAGCTACCTGTGACAAGAGGACAGCTACATGCAACAAGAGAAGGACACAATACAAAGACAAATATACATATTCATAAATGATTCAAGATTAGAAGTAAATCAAATACACTAATGCAAATCATACAATAAACACCAGCATATAGGAAAGAACCAAGAAGCTTTATTGATTGATAAACAGGGTTCAGGAAGAGATACAACCCATAGGGTTCCAACCCAGCATCTCCTTCCCAGCAGCAAGGAATTCCTTCTTCAGCCCCTTTCAAAAGCATAAACACCCAATGATCCAACCACAATCCAACAGCAATTCTTTGCAATACAATCTAGCCTCCTTAGACCTCATGAGAGAGATCTATATATAGGAGTTTTGGAGAAAGGATGAGTCAGTTTGAGGCTTGCATGGAGCTGACTAGTGTCCTCTCCCACTTCAGTTCTTGAGTCCACTTGGAGGTCCTTGCTTCCACTTGAAGATTTGGAACCTCTTACTCATCACCAGTCGAATTCCCTGATCCAAGTGTCATTTTGGAAGCTTCCTGGGCATTGACACCTTGAGAAATGAGTCTGCCACTTGTCCAGTTACGCTCAGCGCAGGTAGCCTTCTTTGCAGTTGACATTCAGTGCAGGTAGACAGTGGAGCAGTTGACATTCAGCGCAGATGCTCAGTGGAGCAGTTGACATGATCCAGAATTGCCTTGTTTTTGAGTGTTTTCAGGTGGAGAAATTTTGTAAACTGCTGTGGTTTGCTGGCCTTGTTCCTCTAGGGGTAGGAACAACATGTTTAGGGACTTTGGATCCCTTAATTATTGACATTTCATGCTCAGTGATGTAAGGCGTAAAAATGTCTATAACAGTTGCCCCCTAAAGTATGAGGCCGTTTATCGGGCGAAATGCTTTATCCAGGGGAGTCCGAAGTTCATCCATTTGCTGGGAGGAGACCTGTAATAAGATACAATACAATACATTATGATTCATTCTGCTTTCATGATCTAGCTGAGGCGGGCATTCCCATGCTCAGCTTTATAAATACATTTTGGTACATAGAACAGACGATCGTCCGATGGTAGACTGATAATTCTGGCGAAACTATCATCCTTTGAGTAGGATGATCATCTGCTGCAATGATGTACATGTCAAATGTCTTTATTTTCCTGAATATATATCGCAGCCCAGATGGATGAAACTAGATCCGGGGTCTTCAATACTCGTTCGATCTTCACTCTAAGTACAAGTCGATCCATGTGAGAATTGCGCTGAAGTCGAACATGGAAAGACATCGCTTGATTACCGGTCAATAATGTAAACCGTTAACAAGCGCGAGAGGAATCACCGATAATGATAATGACCCTCAAGGTACTGCAGTACAATTCACGTGGTGTGAATAAAGGACTTGACGTCGAACACCACGCAAAATCTTCTGGTCGAAGGTCATTGATGTATACCTGTCGCCGGAAGTGAGAAACTTGCCATTGAGGCATGCAAGCTTCAAAGTACTGAAGGGGTTGTTCCTAGATCAACTTCTTGGATAATGAGCTGACGTCGACAAGAAGTGATCCGTCAAAGGAGGGCCTTAATGAATCCCACATCAGTGACACGGAACGGAGCTAATGATTTTAGTGGAGGTGAAAACAATCTGTGACATATGATTCAGGGTGGCGGTCATGAATGGATGAAGGATAATGTACGGCAGTGGATGGGACCTGGTTGACTCTTTCTGAACGACTTCTCTTGAACATATGGCGACACTGATGCGATGGATCGGTAGCATTACCCCAAGTATGGATGGTGTGGCAAAGACCATGGTGATGTGACCGGTGAATGAAACAACCCAACCCGATGTGATACGGAGGAAAAGTGTCATGTTCAAGAGCGACCTGCTACCATCAAAGACTTCTCAATTTTTTCCCAATTTTTCCCCAGTCATTGCTGACCAGTGCCTCTTTATTTTTGTCAAGCTTGAGGAGGATAACATATGCTTGTTCTATAACCTGCCCTTCGGGCAAGCCCATCGCTATGTTTTAACGAGCCTAGCGATAGGGAAACTCGTTCTCGTCTAAAGACAAGTTTGTCGCTATTTAATGATTTTAACGAGTCTAACGACAAGGAAAACTCGGCCCTTTTCATTTTTAGAGAGTCTGAAAAGGTACATAAAGTTAACTCCAAAATTCCTTTTTCGTCATCTAATCCCCTTAAGTCTGAAAAAGTATAAAACAATACAGAAGGGATGAGTTTTCGGTACTTTTAACGAGCCGAAGAAAACAAGCGCTCGATCTTTTTGTGCAATAATCCCTCAGGTCCAAAAAGATTAAAATCTAGAGGAGGGATAGCTCTTACGGTCGTTTAACAAGCTGGGAGGCCAAAACTCGGCAATCTTTTCATATTTTACGAGTCAGTTGAAAAGAGCTTAAAGAAGACTCGTCTTTTGAGGAACGAGTGATGAACAGGGATAACAGCTGATTCCAGGTACAGGTTGGAATTTTCCAATCACGGCAGTGTCACAAGGATGGCTAGGTGAAATCACTCTTCGCAGCTGTTCCTCAAAATGGGTAAACAATCATATGGAGGTAAACGATCAGCCAAATGAACGGTGGAGGTGACGGGGCACAAAACACGACCAAGGTCTTTTTATGGTTGATCAGGTTACATACTCAATAGTTATTTACCGGGATGGGTTCATTTTTTAACGAGCTTGAATGCACCAAAACACTGCTCAAAGCTTATGTTTATTTTTTAACGAGCATGAACTATGCTGCTAAAACTGCTCAAAGCTTATGTTTATTTTTTAACGAGCATGAACTATGCTACTAAAACTGCTCAAAGCTTATGTTTATTTTTTAATGAGCATGAACTATGCTGCTAAAACTGCTCGTAGCTTATAAGTTTGCATGCCCCCAGCATAATAACGCAAATCGAGGTGCATGCCCCCCAAGCTTCATTGCATTCAACTTGGTGGTTGGAATGAAGGTTTACCTTTGAGATTTGGAAAGGGGGTTGTTTCATTTTTTAATGAGGTTGACACAGTAAAAGAACTATCCTCATGACTCCTTGTTTCATTTTTTAACGAGGTTGACACGAGATAAGAACCGTCCTCGGCGTCCAAATCCATTAGATGTAGAAGGTTTCATATTCCACTGTGGCCACTTCCGCCAGATTACTCGGAGGTGGTAGGGCAAAAGTACCCATTAAGGCAGGGTCTTTTAGGAGACCTACTCCGATATTTTGGAGCGAATGACTCCTTCCATGGATCATTGGAATGCTTCCCGTAACTTGCGAACTGTTGGGGAGAAAAGTTTGTTGGTCAACGATTGTAATTCCTCCTTGGAAAGGAAATGCAATCTTCCTAAAATAGGTCGACACAACAGTTGCCATGGCATATATCCATGGTCTTCCTAGTAGGATGTTGTAATCAAGATTCCCATCGATGACTTCAACATCTATTTCTACCGTTTTTCCCTCTAGTTCAACTTTCAAGTTATTTAGTATACCATATGGGGTATATGTCCTTCCTTCGAATGCTTTTAACGTCGTCGCAGATCTCGACAAGGTTGGAGATCCTAAAGTTTTCTAGCAACTCATCGACATAATGCATGTAGATGCCCCCTCATCAATAATTGTTCGATGAACAGTTTTGTTGAGGGCTTTCACTTGAATAAGGAAAGCTAGTTGAGCTGGTAACTGAGGGTCATATACTTTATGATCAAAGGCCACAAGATGGGAATCCATTGGGTCAATTCCACCTATTGCTGATAATAAAGCTTACTCTTGGGAGAAGCAATTTTGCGGTACCTCAAGTGTCGGCATAACGGACGGCGATCGGGCCAGGTCCTCTATCTGTGCTATTTTCGCACAAGGATTAAATGTCAATTTGTGTACTGCTCCCTTTTGCGACTTTATCATTGGCTCAGGGACGATGGGTGGCACAACTTCGGTCAAAGTTGTTGTCGAACTACTAGGTTTTTCATTAGCCTTGTTGTTCGACAGCTTTGGATTCCTGTAATCCGTATTCCTCGTCAAAGCATCATTTTGCTGCTTTGATACAGACAACATAAGCACTTGGGATCGGGAAGCATTTTGATTAGCAACCAGTTCGGTTCTCGGGCTTGGAAACGGATCAGTCAACACAGCTGAGGTTTTCGAACTCTTAAAGAATCTTTTAAGCTCAGCTTTGTATGGACAATCTGCTGTCCAATGATCCTCATCGCATATATGACACCCCGTAGGGGGTTTCCTTTTTCTCCCTTTCTTTTTCTTCTTGCCCCCTGGTTGCTTCAGTCGTTTGCCCTTGTCTTCCGACACGGCACTTACTTCCGAGGCAAGAAGTTCCTCATTTGCATTTTGACCGGAAATCATACGGGCCTTTTTAGATATAGCCTTTGTCGATTTCATGTCTGTTGCGTCAATCACGCCATCGCCGGCATGAGAGTCACTATTTGATTTAGGAGGAGGAGGAATTGAAAATTCCGGTCTAGGGGCATCGAGTATCTTGTCGTAGAGCGTGCCAGACTGAGTATATACTAAGTCTAGATATTGTGCACGAGCAATAACCTGCTCCTCTGTTACGACTCCTCCCTTGGCCACATCTTCCGTTATAGCAGGAAGTAACGACTTTATAAACCATTCAGCTAACAGCTGATCTGGAACGTAAGTCTTTACCATCCTGCGACGACGACGCCACTCATGTATATGATCGGATATATGTGTGGCCGTCGTCTGCTTGAAGTTGGTTAGGATTTCCGTTCCAGTTTCATACCTTATCGGTAATTGAAAATGGGTTAAGAAAATCGTGGCTAGGGAACTGAAATTGTCGAAAGAGGCTCTAGGTAATTCAATATACCATTTAGCCGCTCGACCCGTCAATGTCCTCTGAAAAAGGCGAAGCCTTATCGAATCATCGTTCAGGGTGTTCGACGAACACCACAGATGAAAAGTCATGACGTGATTCGATGGGTCTTCACCTGGATTTCCATTGAATTTAGGAATGTCCGATGGAAGTTTATGCGGAATTGCTGGCCACCAAGGAGCATAAGCAATTGGATCATTCGTCAGCCGGTTTAGATCTGGTAATTCTAGAGTTGCTACAAAGGGCAACTGTTGATTCAGGTTAGGCGGAGCATACCCAGGATAAGATGGAATCGCCTGAGCAGTGGGTCTTTGCATACCAGCATAATGCATTTGATGCTGGCAACTTTGACAAGTTTGATGGGCATAACCGTTATTATACGGTTGCCCATTACTTACAAAGACTTGTTGCTCGGGTCCTTGATATGATTGCTGGAATTGCGGTTGTTGAGTTTGAACCAGCTCTGGTTGTTGGACCATTTGCTGTTGTCCAATACTGGATGATTGACCAAGATGAGGAGTCATAGTACTTGTTTGAGCCTGAGTCGCTCCAGATAAGGAGGCACTAACCGGAGGTTGTGATTGAGTTGTCGAGACAAGAGGCTGTTGTATGGCAACCTGAGAAACTTGGGGTTGACATACAACAGGTTGCGTTTGTACTTGCGACGCAATCAACATACCAGGTATAGTGGCAACATTCGACACAGGGTGGACTGGTTGCATTGAATATGCAACCCTTGGTTGCTGAGGCAGTATTGGTACCCATCCGCTGGATGTAATTCCAGTTTGACCTGAACTTTGTTCTAAACTCCCATATGGTTGTTCTCCGGGGGGGGACAATGAAAAGGCATACTGCCCTCCATATGGTGGCAATCCAGTGCTTAAAGGGTAGATTGGCCTTTGAAGACACATTGGATCAAGTTGTTGAGTTTCAACATAAGAAATACCAGATGATAATCCGGATGAAGAAATAGGAACTAACCATGTCGTCGAAACAGTCTCTGATTGGACTCCAGCTTGTTGTTGACAATTTTCCGGGACAGATGGTATACCAGCGAACATCGTTGGAGTAGCAGCAGGAGGCTCTGCCGCTGCTGTGTCGGATGACATAGTCCTGGATGTCGACGGTTGTTCAGACATATTTAGTCTATCCAAAAGATTTCCTAGCGATTCTACAAGAACTTTGTGATGAAGGTAGACTAACTTCGAAGATCAACGAAGGAATAAAGGGTGATTGTTCCGTTTAAAATAAATTGTTAACGACGCTTTAGACACAACTTGCTTTTTCAGTTTTAAAGAGTCGAGAAAAAGCTAAAGATGACTCTAGTCTCCTTCAATGTTTTAACGAGCCCGAAGTGACAAATGCTTGGATGGACTTTTTCTGTTATAGAGTCTGAAAAAGGCCAAAAGAAACTGCTTTGGAGATCTAGGCAGAGGGTGTGCCAAACTTTTCGCAAAACCACAGAATACTTTTTACAGTACGGGTGGTCGATCTTCGTGAATGCTGTGTTCACTGCATTGCGATCAGTAGGGCGGCCGACACGGCTTCCTAAGGATAAAGGATATATGCCTATAGGGGTCTCCCAATATATACGCGACGGTACATGGGAGCACAAGTCCGTATTAGCGCTATCGTCCCTCAGGAGGAATCACCCACCTTCCCCGAGATTGAAAGTCACTAGGTTTAACGACGCCGGAACACGTCTCTACCTAGACCTCTATGTTGTGCGTTATGTTGCAAAGCGTTGTTAGGTTCATTCAGTTTATTTTAAGTTGATCTTTTTAAAGTTTGTCTTTCAGGATCACCACGAGATGTATGGTACAAATTCCTAAATGCAGTCTAAGATGATAAGCAAGCTTTATAATCTTTCAACTTTGAAAATCCTAGCTACTAAGGGAAAAGAGAGCGACTATCTTTTCTCAAAGAGCAATCAGCACACTCTAATGCACTCTTCCTAAATCAAACATGCAAACTTATCAAAATGCACAATGCAGGTGTTTGTTTTCACTTTCTTAGTATAAATGCCTACAAAGAAAGCTTTTTGCACAACTTCGAATTTGCTTTTAAATGACTGAAAATAAACAAGTTTACTTTTTCCCAAATCAGCAAGGGTAGAAGAGATTACAATCACTTTGCGATTTTTCGAAAGAAATACTTGTTTCGACACTTAAAAATGACAAATTCAAACCAATAAGCAAAAGCAAATGATAAATCAAACTGCAAACAGCCAATGAACTCTCTTCTAAGATCACAATCAATCACTCAATCAGATCTGAATCAAGGCTACAGGATGACTATTTCGCTCATGCAAAGGAAAACTGTAAATGACGCCACAAACACATAAAAACACTTACAGTCTTTTTGTACAAAAATGAGGCTGAATACAAGCAAAGAAAAGGGGTTTCAGATGTGGCACCTATGCTGGTTAAAGGCAGCAAAAACAGAGATCAAAACAGGCAAAAGACAGCAAGGAACCCCAGCTGCACAAGGCCACACTGGTTTAGCGCAGGTACAATACTGTCAGTTTGACATTCAGCACAGGTAGCCTTCACGGGACCTGCGTTGAAATGCAGACTGCCTTCACAGTGCCTGCGCTGAAAGGAGAAACTCTCGTCTCTCTTGGTTTCCGGGTCATAAAATGCTCAAAAATCAACTGTTTCAGGCCAAATCAGAAACACAAGCAAGGTATAAACAGAGGGATACTTTGAAAGGGTACTAAAGACTATCACAAAGGATCATCAAGTCATTTATGAGTCCATTGTTAAGATCATAGACAAAAACCCAGTAAAGGATCAAAGCAGCAACATTCTACTTTGCAAAGCAGTTCGATTGTTGTCGTTGAGTCTATGAAGTAAACAATGATGCAAGCTCAAACAAAACAAAGTTCTTCCCCAGCGAAGTCGCCAATTTGTTGTGGGGAAAAATGCCTATGCAGGACGATCCTATCCTCCTAAGGCGTGATAGTGCCTTAGCAACAAACGAATGCAGCTACTTCGGTTTCTTCCTTTATGAAATGTGAAAGAGAGGAGATTGGTAGACTTACCGTTATCTTTCGGTTGTCCCTCGATCTAGATCCTCTCCGCTTTGTGTGTCCACAGCTACTTGCCTCCTCACTTTTGCTCCCACGAGATCACAAGAGAACAGCTACCTGTGACAAGAGAACAGCTACATGCAACAAGAGAAGGACACAATACAAAGACAAATATACATATTCATAAATGATTCAGGATTAGAAGTAAATCAAATACACTAATGCAAATCATACAATAAACACCAGCATATAGGAAAGAACCAAGAAGCTTTATTGATTGATAAACAGGGTTCAGGAATAGATACAACCCATAGGGTTCCAACCCAGCATCTCCTTCCCAGCAGCAAGGAATTCCTTCTTCAGCCCCTTTCAAAAGCATAAACACCCAATGATCCAACCACAATCCAACAGCAATTCTTTGCAATACAATCCAGCCTCCTTAGACCTCATGAGAGAGATCTATATATAGGAGTTTTGGAGAAAGGATGAGTCAGCTTGAGGCTTGCATGGAGCTGACTAGTGTCCTCTCCCACTTCAGTTCTTGAGTCCACTTGGAGGTCCTTGCTTCCACTTGGAGATTTGGAACCTCTTACTCATCACCAGTCGAATTCCCTAATCCAAGTGTCATTTTGGAAGCTTCCTGGGCATTGACACCTTGAGAAATGAGTCTGCCACTTGTCCAGTGACGCTCAGCGCAGGTAGCCTTCTTTGCAGTTGACATTCAGCGCAGGTAGACAGTGGAGCAGTTGACATTCAGCGCAGATGCTCAGTGGAGCAGTTGACATGATCCAGAATTGCCTTGTTTTTTAGTGTTTTCAGGTGGAGAACTTTTGTAAACTGCTGTGGTTTGCTGGCCTTATTCCTCTAGGGGTAGGAACAACATGTTTAGGGACTTTGGATCCCTTAATTATTGACATTTCATGCTCAGTGATGTAAGGCACAAAAATGTCTATAACACTTTCGTTAACTAACTATTTAGACAACTCAGGGTTAAGTTTTTCTCCACCTCGTACTCCTTTTCCACCTGGAGGTATCTATACTCCTGTAAATATGTCTGGTCAATTGTCCGTGTTCACTCAATCTTCTGAATCTTTCTTACACGGCGGTCCTTCTGTTCCCACCGGGTATCAGTCACTTTCTGGTACCTTTGCAGGGGCATCTCCTCAACCCGTTGATCATGGGTTATTAGCTGGAAACAATGGTAATAGACCGTTGGGTGTAGGGGACATTTACATGATGTCAGGATCAGTTCCCGTTTCTCAACCTCAAGGTGGCCAATTACTGCCTGGGGGGCAGCCACAATTAACGCCTGGGGGGCAACCTCAAGGTACACAAATTGTGTCTGGGGGGCAACCTCAAGGCCAGTATGTACCTATGGTACAATACATGCCTCAAGGTCAACCCCAGCCTCAATATGTACCCCAGGGTCAACCTCAGTATCAATATTTACCTCAAGGGTATCAACCTCAAGGGTATCACCCTCAAGGTCAAGGTCAACCCCAGTATCAGTATTTACCCCAAGGTTATCAACCTCAAGGTCAATACTCGAGTCAAGGTTATCAACCACCTCAGGGTCAGTCTTATGTTCAAGGTCCGGGAAATGTACCTTTTAATTATCAACCCTACCCTCAACCTGGTTACGGATCTCAGTATCCTCAACCTGTTACGGGTCAATACCCCGGAATGATAGTGTGGGATCCATCACAAGGTCAACAGGTGTTGCAGCCAAGTATACAGTCGTTACCTCAAACTGGACAACCTGTAGTTTCTGGTCCACCCCAGCAACCGCAACCTGTCCAGTTAAATGTTCAAACTTCTGTAACTTCGATAGTTACTCAGCCGCCAATCGCACCTAGTACTCCCTCTCAAACGGCTGCTGCAACTACCGCAACATCTACCACACTTACTTCTGGAGTATCGACAGCTCCGGTTTCTACTGTCTCTACAACCACCCCTCAGACATCTGTACCGTTGTCCGGATCTACGATTCAAACCACGGTCCAGATGCCTGTAGGGCAGCCTGGTTTAAGTACTATTGTAACAAGTCAACCACAATTTACTTATCAACAGCACCAGGGACAGTACCAATACGGGCCTGCTGTCCAACAACCGGTTTACCAGTATCAACCGTATCCTGGGTATACTTATCAACAACCTCAACAACCCCAGTACGGTCCGGTTAATCCTGGTTTTCCAGGAGGATATAATATCCCGAATGCGATTCCTGTTCCAAGTTATCCTGGATATCCTCCTCCTGGCGCTGGTCTTGTGACCCAAATTTTTAGAGATCCTAACCGGCAATTATCGTTTATCGCAACTTTGGATTTACCCGACTTGACGCGCCTAATGAACGATCCAATAAATTATCTTCCGTTCTGGCCGCCAATGCCAAATAAGTTGCCCAGCGATATACCCAAGTTCGAAGGTAAGTCTGGAGAGGATCCATCAAATCACGTGATGACTTACCACCTCTGGTGTGCTTCGAATTCTATCTCGGATGATTCGATCCGCTTACGTCTTTTCCAGCATACGCTCATTGGTCTCGCGGCCAAGTGGTACATTGAGTTACCACGGGCCTCTTTTTATAACTTTAGCTAGTTAGCTACCTCGTTCCTAACTCATTTTCAGTTTCCGGTCAGATACGATAATGGTACTGAGTTATTAACTTCATTAAAACAATCGACGTCCACTTATATTTCTGATCATATCCATGAATGGAGACGTCGAAGACGTTTAGTGAAAGTTTTTATCCCGGACCAAATCTTAGCTGAATGGTTTGTCAAATCATTATTACCGAAGATTACTGAAGATGTAGCTAAGGTCGGAGTAGTTACTGAGGAGCAAGTCTTTGCTCAAGCCCAGTATCTTGACTTAGTTTACACTCAGTCGGGTACGTCATACGAGAAGATCCCATATCTTCCAAAGTCAAACCAAATTGCTGCTGCTCCTTCGGGATCTCATGCCGCTGATGGTATGATTGGTACGGTGAACACAAAGAGCAAGAAGAAGTCTTCCAAGAATTCTACTACTCCTATAATCACCTTGCCTGATTCCCCGACAGGAGAGTCTTCTCCTGAACTTTCCGCCGATATTCATGCTGTAGAGTCATCTACGGCCAAATCAAAAAACGGTGGAAAGAAGAAAGGAAAGAAGAAGACTAAAGTTGACAAGGCTCCGAAGGAGAAAACAGAAAAGTCGGAAACCAATGACGAAAAGCGCAAACCTCGATATCCTTGTCTTATTTGTGAAGAAGATCATTTTACAAGAGATTGCCCTCATCGGGCCGAGGTTGTGAAAATAGTCAAAGGTTCTCCCACTCCTGTTGTGTTGAAAGATCCTTTTCCAAAGCAGGAGAGTAAGATGATAGGTTCTTCCTCGACTGCCAGTGAAGAACCCATTTTGATGATGTCTCATGTGAGGATTGCGACTCGGTCGCAAGATTATGGTAGTAAGAATCCTGTTGATGGTAAAGAAGCAGAATCTTCTCATTCTAATCCATCAACCTCAGCTCCTGGTTCCGATCCACTACAGATCGAAAAACCTAACCCGGACTTAGTAATCAAACCGCCCGCCAAGGGTGTACTTCGGAGGTCTGCTTTCAATCCACATGCGAGAGCGGCCCAGAATTACAACATTGTTGAGGACTTAGCTGTTTCACCCTCAGCAATGTCGGCTTTAGAAGTGCTGCAATCATGCCCAGCACAACGAAAATTACTTTTGTCGGCTATAGGAGCTGTTGATATTCAGGACCCGAACCTGATAATCTTCGATCTAGAAAATAGTACACCGCGTCTCCCTCATCAAATGGCTTTCCAGATTCCAGTGATAGTCAAAAACAGGCCTATTCATCGGACTGTGATTGATGAAGGAGCTTCTACGTGTATTATGTCCATTCAGTGTTGGAGATCGCTTGGTTCTCCTTCGCTGAACCAATCCCCGACCATCCTTAAGGCCTTTGATGGCCGTGGGTTCCGTCCGTTTGGTATTCTACAGGAATTGCCTATAGGGGTAGAAGGTAAAACCGTTAGTCTGGATGTGGAGGTGGTTGATGCCCCTCTAGACTACAACCTTCTTTTGGGTCGAAGTTGGTCATATGCTATGACAGCGGTCGTTTCATCGGTCTTCAAGGTAATAAAGTTTCCACATAACGGCAAGATCGTGACAATTGATCAGTTGACATACTTTTCATCCGACTCAGCCTCTTCAGAGAGTATTCAGCATGTCGGTAAGATGACAATCCCTTATAGGGACGTTGGCGTAGGTTTAGTTAAAGATTCAGGTTTACTGGGAACTTTTCCTTTCCCTCCAATCAACGCAGACCCTTCATTTCAATCAATTCATATGATTACATCAAACACCATTATTTACGACGATCCTTGGATTGTCCCATCTGAATCTGAGATAGACTCATTGGGTGATGCTATGCCTTTGAGTCCATATGAAATTGCTTATGAAGTCGTCGTGTCTTTTACCGACTCGCGTTCAACCTAAATCGACCAAATGAATGTGGTCAGTGAGGAATCACTTTTCACACCAACCTCAGAACGGATAGCGTTTCCCGAAGTTGTGTCATCTGACGAGCAACTTCGCGAAATCCTAAGTGTAGATGATCTACCATGGGAAGATCTTCATCATAGATCTTCGTTTTTACCTGAGGGCGATGTCTTTGAAAATGATTTTTCATTAATTTTTACTGCTGAATATGTCGAAGACGCTCAAAATCCAACGAAACATCCTGATTCAGAGTTGAATTTAGGAAATATTTCTCGCACTATTCCCATTGACATTTCAGTGAAGCCCGCAATTGAGGAGAACATTCATATAGGTGCCTCGTGTACAAATGATGAAATTCAAAGTTACAAGGCCCTATTCCAAGAATTTCGTGACGTGTTTGCCTGGTCCTACGAGGAAATGCCAGGAATCGATCCCGCTATTGTTGTCCATGAAATCAAGACCTACCCGGATGCTAAACCCGTCCGGCAACGGTTGCGTCAGATTCACCCTCGAAAAGCAGCTGCCATTAAAGCAGAAGTCGAAAAGCTGTTGAAAGCAGGTTTCATTTATCCGATCCCGTTAACGGATTGGGTATCGAATATTGTTCCGGTTAACAAGAAACAAGGAACAATAAGAATCTGTATCGACTATAGGGATATCAATCGAGCTTGTCCAAAAGACAACTATCCTACGCCCTATATCGATCAAATAATTGATGATTGTGCCGGAAGTGAAATGTTTTCCTTTATGGATGGTTTTTCGGGCTATAATCAAATCAATATTCTACCTACCAATCAACCAAAAACAGCATTCATTTGTCCATGGGGGACATTTGCTTACTGCAAATTACCTTTTGGGCTTAAGAATGCCGGAGCCACTTTTCAACGGGCAATGTCTTATGCATTTCATGACATCAAGCACATTGTGCAACCGTACCTCAAGGATTTGCCTGCTCATTCTTTACATCGAGCTGATCACCTTGTCCACTTACGAGCAATCTTTATGAGGTGTAGGCATTATCGTATTCGGTTGAATCCGCACAAGTGTGTATTTTGTATAGAAACGGGTTGATTGCTGGGATTTGTTGTTTCAAAAGCCGGCATTCGCATTGATCCCTCGAAGGTCGAAGCTATCATCAAATTGCCTCCTCCTTCGAGTTTGCGCCAACTCCAAAAAAGCAAACTTTTTACGCCGATTCATTCGAAACTACGCCAAGGTCACCAAGGGTTTTACCCGGTTGTTGAAGCAGAACGCTCAATTCTTTTGGGACGAGATTGCCCAACAATCTTTTGATGCACTTAAGCACGCGTTGACCCATGCACCGTTGCTGCATCCTCCCAATTACAACCAGGACTACTTCTTATACCTCGCAGCTTCGCATTCCACTATTGGAATGGTGTTAGTCCAAGAAGATGAATTCAGAACGGAACATGTGATATATTATCTTAGTAGGACGTTAAACCCCACTGAGCTAAAATATTCGCATGTGGAGAAATTGGCCCTGGCAGCCGTTCAAGCTGTCTAGCGTTTTCGTCACTACATTCTTCTCCGTAAAACTACAGTTATTTCGGATTGCAACCCTATGATTTATATTTTGACTAAACAACTGCTAGGGGGCAAGTACTCTAAATGGATCGTTATCCTACAAGAGTTCGACTTGGAGTTTGAGAAGTCCAAGTCTAAGAAATCCTTAGTTTTTGCGGAATTGATGTGTGATTTCCCGCGTGCTGACACGGAAACTGTGGAAGAGGAGTCCATCACGGACGAATCTTTGTTTCTTATCAGTACTTTAGATCCGTGGTATGGGGATATAATCATCTATCTCCAAACCCAAACCTTTCGGCCTGAAGCTTCAAAGTCAGAGCGTCGAAAAATTCGATTCTAGTCCCAGCAATACAAAATTATTGGAGATACACTTTATCGCTGGGGGGCAGACTTGTTTTTTCGACGTTGTTTAACTCACGAAGAGGCTGAGAGAGTTTTGAATGATTGTCACTCTGGAGCGTGTGGCGGTCATATGTCTGGGTATGCCACAGCTCAGAAGGTGTTGCGTGCTGGCTATTTCTGGCCATCCATGTTTAAAGATTGCATCATTGCGGTCCGAAAATGCCACAACTGTCAAGTGTTTGATCGCAAGATGCGCGCACCACCTGCTCCTCTCCACCCTATAATTTCCGTTGGTCCTTTCGCCAAATGGGGTATCGATTTTATAACTTGTAACCCTCACTCGGCCGGGGGGCATGCGTATATCATCCTCGCGGTTGATTATTTTACTAAATGGGCCGAGGCGATGCCTACATTCGACGCAAGCGGCAAAACAGCTGCAGTTTTCGTATTCAATCACATTATAACTAGGTTTGGTGTCCCGCAAGCGATTATCACTGACCATGGGAGCCATTTTCGAAACATCATGATGACTGAGCTTACAAGCCAGCTTGGTTTGCGCCATGATAGCTCTACTCCTTATTATCCACAAGCCAACGGTTTGGTTGAGTCTATCAACAAAGTTCTCGTTATCATGATCTGACGAATCATTGGCATTCATCGGTCGAATTGGCACAACATGTTATTTTCAGCGCTATGGGCATACCGAACCTCAGTAAAAACATCAACAGGTTTCACTCCTTTCCAGCTAGTTTATGGCTTGGAAGCTGTGTTACCCATTGAATGCGAAATCCCATCACTTCAAATGGCTATCGAATTACTCCCAGCTACTTCCGAAGAGGAGAAACGTTTATTATACTTAGCTCAATTAGATGAGACTCGACGTGACGCTGCATTGGCAATCGAGACTCACGCGAAGCGAATGAAAGCTCAGTATGATAGAAATGTGACCCCTCGAAGTTTTTCGGAGAGAGACCTAGTGCTATTATATGATCAAGCTAATGATAAGCTAGGTGCTGGAAAATTCGTTCCTATGTGGCATGGACCCTACATTGTAAAGCGAAAGCTAGCAAAAGGGGCCTATGAGCTAGTAGATTTTGATGGGGACTCTTTGGGTAAACCCAGAAATGGACTTTACCTAAAGAGGTATTATGCTTAAATGGTGGGTATGGAGAATTTTTTAGTTAGGTTAGGTTTTCTTTCTAGCTAGTATGTGTGTTAGTTTAGATAGTGTGCTTAGCTTAGAAAGTGTGTTTTTTTCGTCGTTATTCTGGCTTATCTTGGTTTTACTCTTGATATTGCAGATGTCGACGCCTCTCCAAACGTACATTGGATTTGCCGATGGTGCTTGTCGTAGTACACGGAATATCTCTTCCGCAGCTTGGGTTATCTATTCGCCCTCTGACGAGTTAGTTTCTATGCATGGGGTGAGCCTCGGTCAAACAACGAACAACATTGCAGAATACAGTGCAGTGGTTGAATTATTGTCTGAATCTATTTCATTTGGAATTCGACGTTTGATAGTGAGGTTAGATTCTGAACTCCTTGTATTACAGCTTAATAGAGTATATGCCATTAGAAATCCTGTGTTATTAAGATTGTTTTTTAAAGTGCGTCTCTTGGAACGTGAATTTGATTACATTGAATATCAGCATATTCCAAGGTCTTTAAATACATTAGCAGATGCAATTGCTTCTCGAATGTTGGACAGACATTTGCGATAATCATGCAAGTAAATTTAAAGAACATTTCATCACATATGTTAAACAAGATAAGCCGGTAATAATAATATATAGATAGGAGTGTGTCAAAAATATACATCGTCTTCGATCATAGGTTGAAAAACACCTTATGATCGGCAAAAATGATAAGTACAAAAAACCAAAAATGTCATATGTGTCTACAAAAGTGACTAGTCAATCACTGGTGATGCTCTCTATACGACACCACTGCACGGGCTACTCTACACAAAAAACTCCTAAAAGGTCCTGGGACTGCGACTACATAGCGCTGCAATCTGATAGGAATGTCATCTATAGTCGTCTCTGGTATACCCGGCGTCAGACGCTCTAAATCCTGCTCCAACTCAGCTAGTGTCTCTGCAGCCGCGTCCTGTGGGGCCGGTGCTGGTGCAACTGGCTGTCTCCTCTCAAAAGCCCAGAGATTGGCTGGACGCTGTGGACCTACATCTGCATTTTGAAACATTTTACTGTCAGTTTGAGACGATATATATAAAAAACAAAAAAATAGATAATTTAAAAAATTGTGAAAAATGAAAGTACCTCTGTCATCCCATTGTTCTCCCTGTGGAAGAACCATGTCCGGATCATTCCGAAAATCCATTCCGGCATAAGGAAAGTCCTGAATAGCAAAGACCTGGTTTTCCAACCAGTGAAAGTAACCATCAGGAAATCGAACAACTGTCGCGCCCTCATCAGGATGCCGGGCCATTACCGCAACCCATCTCGTCAACTTAGGCTCCCGAGGAGCCCCAACTGGGACAGTAAGATGCTGGGGGATCAGCATTGGAACTCTCTCTAGGGCAAAGCTCACAACCAAAGGCCCATATCCAAAGGTCTTCAATCGTCCGGTCTTTGCCCTAGTCAGTTGGCCCTTCATATTGGCCAACACAGCATCGCACCAGTTGAAAATGGTGCCTTGGAAGCAATCTATCGCCATCCGCATTTGGGACCCGGTGGCATTGTGCAAGGCGGCTGCGCCGCAAAGTCTGGTAACAGTAAAGGCTATCACCATAAGTTCAGGTCGGGATATGTATTTGATTTCTATCCCCTTCTCCTGGTTTTGATTGTTGCACCACTCTAGCCGGAGGCTAGCAAGGGATTGGCCACCCGGCCTAGTCCCGGACAGAGTCAGTTGCTCGCCCCTATTAGGCAAGCCAGTGAGAAAATATATGTCGGAGGACTCTATCTCGAGCTGGTTCTCTCCGATGTAGAAACATTGATCCTGAATATTCCACCTTTCAACCAGCCACTCAAGGAATGCTACCTGGCCCCTCATGCCAGGTATGGCCCAGTATTTATACAGACCGCATGCTTTTAACGCATCAATAGAAGGTTGATGATTTATTGCGGCCAAATCAACGTCCTCGTGTTCTCTTTCTCTCCAATCTAGCATGGTGACTGCCCTACACACCAAAAAACAATAGTTAGAATTCATTAAAAAAAATTTGGTTGGTTGAAATTGGAGTTTGGGGTTTCAAAGTGCGTGTTTCACGGGGTACGCACCCCACGTTCAGGACACAGAGCGGCGGTACGCAGCTGGTCTGAAGGCGGGCTGCGTACCCCGACCTTTTCCCTATATACGAAAAAGGTCGGGGTACGCAGGTCGCCCATGGGGCACCTGCGTACCCCGAGAAACATATCCTAAAACCCTAAAACCCCTAAAAAATCAAACTAAAACTTGAAATGAAATTCTAAACGGATGAAATTGAAGAGGAGGATGTTGTGGAATACCTGAAAGAGACGGCGTTCAATTCTGATGGTCGGATTCTCCGCAATGTCTACGGGAAGTTTTCTTGCCAAAAGCCCTTTTCTCAACCTCAACAGTGAAATGGTAAAAATGACATGGTAAAAGGTCTTTTTATAGGTTTTTTGGATGAATGAATGCTAGGTTTGTTTATTTTTCACCATGGAAAGATGTTTTTCAATGTATTTTTGCCTATCTTAAACAGGTATGAGTAATGTGTTGTTTTTGTGCAGGACAAAAGGATTTAGAGGGAAAATTGTCATTTTTCACGAACCAAAATATCAGAGTCATCTTTTAAGCCCTTTTCTGACTCCTAAAATATGAAAAGATTGCCGAGCGTTTCTTTTACACTCGTTAAAACGGAATTAAAAGATGGTCCCCTTATAGCCCTTTTCTGACCGTAAAAACATGAAAAGATTTCCGGGTTTTTGTCGTTTCAAACTCGATATTGGAAATAAAACGACGTGTCCTTGATCGCTTTTTACTTTTCAGGTCAGTGGCACTAATCATGAAAGTACTCCTTGATCGCAAGATCAAGCGGTTCTCCCAGGTATTATTTTATACTTTTTCGGGCTTGGGGGACACAAATTTACGAAAAAGTTCAACCTGGAGTCTTCTTAAGTTTTTCAGACTCTCTAAAATTGAAAAATGCCGAGTTTCTCCTATACTGGGCTCATTAAAATTTCACAGTAAAGGGCCTGTTCAATTACAAACAGGGACGAACCACTCCTTCCTAGGGTTCGAATCAAAACTAGGTTGGACTCATCCGAAGGATGAGCTTATAATCAAGCATATATTATCCTCCTCAAGCTTGTAAAAAATAAAGAGGTACTTGCCAGAAATGGTGGGGGAAAAGAGAGAAGAATGAGCCTATTTGTTATCCTTTGTCTCAGAAGAAACCTTATTACCACTCTTGAACACGACACTTTTCATTCACCTAGGTTGGGAAATCCTTTGCCTCACAGTTGATCAAATCACAATGAAAGTCCTCAGCCGGGTATCGGGGATTAACTTTGAGTCATTCATTACCAAGCCATCTATTGTGTCGTTATGTGTTCAAGAGGTCTGCAAATAAAACTTTCATCTGCAAAATACTTGTCATCCATTTTGACCATCCCTGAGTCAGTCCTTACAGCAATATTTCTTCAGCTTGAACTATGATTTCGTGTTGCAGGCTTGCCTGCAACGGGTCACTTTCTATCGACATCAGCACATTATCTAGAAAGATGACTTAGAGATCGTCAGTACCTTGAAGTCTGCATGCATCAATGGCAGGTTTCTCGCCTTTGACGTCAGTTTACATCATTGACTTTCGATCGAAGGATTCCGTGAAATGTTCGACATCAACTCATTCATTCACATCTCATGGATTGTACTGGGTACTTTGAGAACCATTGACATTACTGGTGGTTTCTCTCACACTTGTTAACAGTTTACATCATCGACTGGTAATCAAGTGGTTTCTACCATGTTCGACATCAACTCATTTATTCACATGGCTAGAATCGTACCAATTCGGGAAGTAGAAATGAAGACCCTGGATCTAGTTTCCACCATCCAGGCTGCGAGGAGTTTTGTATTCATTATCTAGTAGACTAATCATAAACAGATGGCTGCGTCCATACTGTGTCTACAAAAAGTCTATGATTATGATGTACTGCAAGATCATTCCTGTATCAGAATAGTTAGTCTGTTAGTTAAAATTTTGATCTGAGTATGGGAATGCCTACCTCAGCGATGATATAATCTTATACATGTATTTTGTGTTGAAAATTGCAGGTTCTACCAGGCTCTCCACGAGATAATCCTTGAAATGATAAAGCGCTTCACCCTTCCTAGATAATATAAAACCCTAATCTACTACAGGCTTCGCACTTTAGGGGGCAATCTGTTACACTAAAAAATGTCACCATGACTATTCACAGTTAGTATGGCCCTATCAGAAGTCATGCTATCCTCCTATGCAAGTCTTATGCCTCTGCTCTCCATGTCAAACTCCAAAAAAGAGAGAAAGTCTTTGTAAATGTGTTTATCTCTAGGTACGCAGATTCTCTCGGCCTTACCTGCGTATACGCACCTAATGTTCACAAAAACTGCGCACTTGTACGCTCTGTATGTAAAGGGACAGGTGCGTACCCCTGTAAAGGTCAAAAGGCGCGAGTTTCATCTTTAAAAAGTTACTTGTGGTCATTTCTAGAGCATTCTAGAAGGTTGTTTGATGTGTATTGAGCGCCTCCAGATGGTTCATGTACCCCTATGAAAGAGGAACTTATCCCATCAAGAGAGGAGCTATCCCATCCAAAGAGGGGATTATCCCATTGATGGTGGACCTGATTAACTTCCTCTTGAGCACTATAAATACAGGCATTGGGCCAGAAGGAGGGAGAGGTTGAAAGCTAAACATTTCTAAGGGTAGATGCTGCTGGAATTAGGACTCCCATTTAGAAGCTTGTGAGGAGAGATTCCCATCCTTACTTGTTCCATTTGGAAGTGGGTGAGCTTTGTCAAAGTAAAGGAGAACTCTTGATGGACCCTGGGAGGGACTTGCACAACACCAAGGCTCAGGTTGTAATTGTTCCTTTTGTTTCCTACTAATGCAAATGAGTCCATTCTTCTCAATAACTTGTTATTTATGAGTTGTTTCATATACTCCTTGGTCTATATGTTAAATATGTTTTATTTTATGAGATTATCAAGTGCTATTTAATCGTTTGATTGTTAGTGAATGCAGGTTTCGAAGTGAAGGAGGAGCTCATCCGGATCGGCGAGGCTGGACTACTACAACAGAACACTTGATTTCTTGTATGGTAAATGCATGTTTAGAGAAGGATTGCTCTTGTTTGTCTTGTTTGTCACTAGAGAGTCTTAGGCTCCTAGGGAGGTTGATTGTGTCCGCACTATCGAATCTTTCCGCCTGACAGAAATAAAGAGCAGGATTTCAGATTAGTGGCCAATGCAGCAAAATGCCAGCTAGCTGAGTGGCTGGAAGACAAAGGGGATGATGCCAATTTAAGCCAACAGGACATTGAGCTTGGTTTGGCTCTTAACTTCAAATTCCCAAAAGCAAACAGTTCTCCCCCTCCTTCCAAAGATTGGCAAATCAGGAAAAATGAACAAGAATTCCAAACCTGGCTGTCCAACCAAATTCTACCATCGCTCTTCTTTGATGGGGCTGCTAAAGGGAACCCAGGTATTGCGGGAGCCGGAGGTATCATAATAAATCCAGACGGAGCAGTTGTCCACAGATTTGCTTGGGGATTAGGCCACTCTACAAGCATCCAAGCAGAAGCGATGGCCCTCTACCAAGGATCCAAATTTCTCAAAGAACTGGGCTATAAGGAGGCAAATGTTTTTGGAGATTCCCAGGTAATTATCCAAGCATTGGCGAACAATTCCATCTCAACGGACCTACAACTTGCAAGAATAATCTCAAGGATCAAAGGCTTGACAAAGACTATGAAACTGAATTTCTTCCATGTCTTGAGAACAAACAACAGAGAAGCAGACAACGAGGCAAATAAGGCAGCCCAACTAGACATTGGCTCCCTTCTCAGAGATAATAAAGTCCTTTGGGACCCAATTCCCTAAAGTGAAATGTTTTTTCGTCTCCTTCTATACCAGTTTGTTTGTATCTTCCATCTGGGGAAATTAGCAGCAGAAACACACTTTGCTAAATGTAAAAAGAAGAGACTGTTTAGAGTAGAGGGCATGGTTCGCTGGCTGAAAAGTCAAGCAGAAAATCCACCAGCCTATTGTAACCGATTTCATGGCTTCTGGCCGCCCAGTCAATGAAAGATCATATCCGTTTCTGTTAAAAAAAAAATGTATCTATGTTCTAATGGATGGAATGACAGTTAATGTGTTGAGGCATCAATGCTTCATGGAGAATCTCAGATAAGTATGAGACCCCTATGCTCATATATGTTATTTACACTGTAGTTTACATGTTCATGATATGTTCAACGAAATGCATGTCATGGCTAGTAGGTGTCCAGTCAAGGTTTCATTCAAGCATTTGCTTTCGTACTGTCATTTCCATGTTATTTCACTGTTCTGAAGGTGTCATGAAATTTTGGGCAGTGACCTGGGTTCTGAGCCTGAAAAAGTGGTTCAAATCCCTAGGACGTTGGCATAGCACCAACAAAATGAGTCTCTGGATGTTGGCAAGTGAGAGTGACATTGGGTTTCTAGACATTGTCATGCTTATAGCATGAGAGAAACTGAGGATTAAGTTGTCCAAAAGATTAGTGGGACCCAAAAGCAAGTTGTCTAAAGTATTGGATTGGTTCCTGAGGGTCCTGGAGCTAATGTTGAATGCATGTATGGTGTGTTTCCATCGATTTCATTTCCTTAACGTGACTTAGGGGGCCAAATCATTCATAGTAGCCTCTCGTCGCATGTTTACCCCGGTTGGCTGGTTACTTGGGTAGATGTAGGAGGAGGGTGTTATAAAACCCAAATCACATAAATCACAGATATGTGAAAATATCTCCTATTCTAATAATGCCTCTCTATTATATTCTCTACTCTATCTCATCCTTTCCCCCCCCCCCCCAAACTCATCCAAAAAATTATATTTATACAAGGAGAAATAATAACAATCCCCCCATATCTCTCAACATTAGAGTTTATTAAAAGAATATAGATATGGAGGTTATGTTTTTGTTGGAGTTATGGTTGAATATAGATTTCCATGGTTAAGAAAATGCTCAGCTTGGTTAGCACTTTGATAAAAGTGTACAACTTGCTTGGAACTAATAGGTGAAATTCACACGCATGGTGATCTTTGAATAACAACTTCAACAACTCCTACCCATTTTAAGTTTGCTTCATGCCACCTAGAGGAGTCTCTTCGAGAATGTTGATTGGATGTGTTTATTCTCATCAACTCTATACGCCTATTTGTTATTGTTATCACTCCAAAATTTATTCAAAGTTGTCAGGAAGAAAAAAATGATAGAGGTAACCACAAACCACTTTCGGAGATCAGGACCTAACCGTCCTAATCTCAGAGAGGGCTCTCTCTTTATGATTTAACTTTGTTTAGTTAATTAATTTTTGGCTAGTTATGACTGTGCTTGGGTTCTGATTTGAATTTGGGTGGTGGGATCACTTACTTAGATGAAAAGGGTTGTCTTTTACCATTGGGCTATGGAGTCAAATGTCAGACAAACATGACTGGATTAAGTTCTAAAAACAATTTCTAGAGGGAAAGATAGATGAGTTACTACAAATCTCAAAGGCTTGATGATGAAATGGTTTCCAATCGGATCCAGGGAGCAATTAAGGGTTCCCTAGGCCAGATCATGAAGATAAGTGAAAGAGGTCAACCGGGATGGGAGATCAATTAAGGGTTCTCAAATCCAGGTATTAGAGGAAAACATATAAATGACTAACTGTGCAAAACGGAGTGTACTTAAACAAATTCTAAGTTAAATTTCCAGTTAATTCATTCAAATTTAGAAAATAATTAATTTTATGAAACACAAAAGAAGGTAACAAATCAAACAAAGAATATACTTCACTGCAATAGCTCATCTCATGAATCCTCTAGTGCAATCTTTTTATTACTTGCTTCAGTCTATTGACTGGAAAGTTGGTACAATCACCCTTACGTTTAAGATCAAAATAACTCTACAAATGCATAGAAATCCACACTTAATACTTCAAATTATGAAGTATTTATACAAAAGAACTTTACAAAATATCTCAAATTGCACTGAGAACTAATCTAGGAAAAGGAAATATCTTCGTGCAAGAAGATAGAGACAGCTATTGAAATGCTGCTTATTGTCCCAGTTATTTAGGTTCTGTTGTCTTTTAATCTCTAATCTTTTTCCTTTTAAGCTGCTTGGTTATTTGGTCTTCACGTTGGATGTCATATTTACTTATGATCTTTCATCTGATACACTTTCATCTGCCTCCTCTGTTTGTCGTTCAACTGTATTTGTCTCCCATCTATCAAGGAATAATCTATGAAAAGCAGCTAAGTCTGCAATATGGGCAACAGGTAAAGCTTTGAATCATTTCTTAACATCCCCAATTAATGTTTGGGCAAACAACCTCATTTGGACATCTTATTCATCTACCTCATGCAACTCAAAAAAGTCAACCATTTTGTTCACATGTTGTTGGGCAGTATACTGGCTAGTAGTATCAAACAAAAATATTTTTCTTTGATAATTTTGGGGCATGGCATGGAGTTGTGCAGGTAAAACCAGAGGTGCATATCGGTCTGCCATGGCTTGGATTCTGGCTTGACTAGGGGGTAAAGTGCTGGTAGTTGAGGAAGGGATTGAACTAGATGGAGATGAACTAGATGATGGTGAGGATGGTTGATGAATAACTGGTTTAGGGGAATGGACTGTGGTGGTTACTAGTGTAGCTTATATTGTGTTTAAGCTTATTTATCACTTTATTCACAATGTGTGGTTTTAAAATCATTGCAGGGGTTCAAACTTAATGAAGCTCTTTTATTTTCTTTATATCCGCAGAGTCTAAGGGAAATGAAGTATTTTGTTTATTATACATTGAAATCGCAAAAGAAAGAATTGTAAAAGAATTGGCCCCGGAGTAGCCAAAGTTACTATACAAACAAATCAAGTCATTATATAAACGGTTAATGGAGCTAGACCCAATATATATATATATATATATATATATATATATATATATATATATATATATATATATATATATATATATATATATATATATATATATATATATATATATATATATATATATATATATATATATATATAAGTGCATATTGAAACGAGAAAGAAATAAAGGAATACATCGGATTTACAAAGGAAACAAGTGTTAAAGTGTTAACACCAGACCTGAAATACTATAAGTTATGTTTTATAAAGTTCGGCAGGTCCGTAGTTATATATATGTTATGTTTTATAAGCCTCGGCGGGTCCGCGATATCGCATAACTCTTAATATATATGTGTGTGTGTGTGTGTGTGTGTGTGTGTGTGTGTGTGTGTGTGTGGCTATGCCGATTGCGATATGGGTGGGCCGGACCCGAAATGATATATAATGTGTTTAATAACTCCGGCGGGTCCGTAAAGTGCCTTATGTATATGTTCATAGCACCGATTGTGATTTGTGATTGGGTTCCGAACCCGATATTATATATACCATATTTTATACTTCCGGTAGGTCCGCGGAGGAATGGGTGTTAGTTCAATCACTGATTGCGATTTGCGATAAAGTTTCTGAATCCGATAGATTTATTAGATTGGGTTAATTCCTTTTCAGTTCCACTTTACGTGTTTTACGTCGATTTTGTTGTGTAAACAAAAAATTAGTATTAAAGCCAAATTCGAAGAACAAGCAGATTTAAAGTTATAAGACAGGTTTTAGGCGGAGCAAAAACAGTGAATGGTTTTATTAGAGCTCACTCGATCCCATTTAGCATTCAACACGTAGCTGTCAGGTGGAGAGAGGAAACCACCCATTTCAGGCGAGTATTCTCCGGGCTTATGTCCCACCTGAAACCTTTACAGACCATCCGATCTTAAAAGTGTAGATCAACGGCAGAGATAAATCGACGAGAAAGTATACCTTGAAAATTGTGCGAAGTTGGAAAAAGCATGTTTTATAATATATTCATTGTAAAAGGTTTACAATAGAAAAGCGCAGGTATAAAGGATTTCGCATAAGTCCAACACTTTCGTAGTTATGCGGCCTAAGGGTGCATAAGTTAAGTTTTACAATGATTTTCGGGCCAATTGCAATTTGTGATGCAAGTCAACGGAGCGTTGAACGGGCGGATTTGACAGGTTTATAAAGAAGGATTAACTCTTTTGAGTTCCGAATCTTTCAGAATTTCGCGTTAATTTCGCTGTGCAAAGTGGAAAATCAAGGTTAGAGCCGAAGCTGAAGAGGAAGACAATCTGGTATGTTTCTTTGCATTTTGACCAATCAGAATGGCCATGTAAGCTTAGGATTATACAAACTAAACGCATTTCATTACGGTTAAAACGAATTAGGCATCATTAGGGCATTTACAGAGGAATTCAGCAGCGGATCAACAGAGCAAGCCAGCAGTTATCATTCCCTTCTAAATCGAGTTATGTTCTTGTTATTTCATGTTCTTTGAGGTGTCTTTTACCCTCTGTAAAATTTTGTAATAGTTTTTACTTCATATAGTTAGAAAAGCAGTTAGATAGTTTGGGTAGTTTCCAACAACTATTCCACAATGTATAACAAGAGGAAAATTTACTAAGAAAGGGTTGGAATTTTGGAGAACCCGAAGAAAAGGCCACTGTATTCCTGATATCATCGTTGATTAATGAAAGAATCAGAAGTTTCCATGAGTTGTTGCATATAATTTTGTAAGCTTCTATGCCATGTGTCATGCTATGTTTTCTTCTTTTCAAGTATAGAAATGAAGCTGCAGGTCTTGATCTGCTTATGTAGATAAAGTTAAAATTCCTTAAAAGAGTGCTCCTATACTTGAAGTCCTCACTTCCTTTCTAAGTTATAGATAATAGTTTTTTTTAAGATCAGCATATTGTCTATGATTTAGTTCTCATTATCATATTTCCTCTCAGTTATAGATAGTAGTTTCTATGAAAGATCAACATATTATCTTTAACTTCTCCTTCAAACTTTCTTCATTCATCATTTATATCTAGCAACAAATGGCATTCTAAGATGTTCTGGTCATACATGTATTAAGAGTTAAAGACCAAGTTTTCCAGGTTCTTCATTTGAGAACACAACAAATAATAAGTGACAGTAAATAATATTTATTAATGTCTTAAGCACAATTTCCCTGCCGCCAAGAAATTGGTTTCTTAAGGAACAACATTAATTGGCACCGCTGCCAGGGAGAGAAGACAAGAAGACTTTTTCTTGGGTTTGAATATTTTCCTCTGGTTGTTCAGTGAGGAGGAAATATTTGGCTGTTTTGAATCAAAGCAATAATTCTGGCTTCAAGAAGACCCCATACAAGATCAGACACTTCACAAGAGAAGTTTCAAGCTCTTTCAGATCCTAAAAGGCTGGTTTCAAGGAGGGTTAGGAAGTCTAACATCTCAGATAGACCAATTCCTACATTATCTACATCAAGCAGCAACTTATCTGAACATTTATCTGATAGAGAGTCATCTTTTTCATCATATTCATTTCAGGAACCTAGCTGTCAAGACCAATCTTTTGAGTCTGATACTTTTCATTTACCTGTTGTAATTATTCAACCTCTACCAATAACCACATTACCTCCTTTGCACATTCCATTTACCTCTCAATCAAGTTCCACATCTATTGGTAATCAAAGTTCAATAAACATGGTAGTATCTACATTCTTGATGAATATATATGCACCTCTTCAATTTCCACAACCATTAAACCAAATGCCACAGGATTACCTCAAAACTCTTCCTCGTTTTACAGGGGAAGATGAACAAACTGCAGAAAATCATGTGTCAGTATTTTGCAATTTTGCAGCAAACAAAGACATTGAACATGTAGATGTTGCTCTAAGACTTTTTGTTTAGTCCTTGGATGGAGAAGCAAGGAAATGGTTTAAAGGACTTCCCAATAATACTATTCCTTCTTGGGAAGAGATGGAACGTGTATTTATTCAGATATGGGGAGAAAAAAGAGACCATGGTAATTCATTAGTAGAGTTTAATGCCATAAAGAAAAAGTCTGATGAAACTGTGGTCGAATTTGTCAGAAGATTTAACAAATTGTACAATAGTCTCCCAATGGAGATTAAGCCTCTTCTTGATGGTGCAAAAATAACTTTTGCAAGGGCTTTTGAATCAAATTTTGGATTCACAATAAGGGAAAGAAGAGCTCCAACCCTTGATCAAATCCAAACAAATGCTTTAGAGATAGAAGTGAATCTGGTGGCTATAGGAAAAGCACCAGAAACACAGCCTACCCAAGACAAGGGAAAGGCAAAGATGGAATCCTCTCAAAGTCAAACATTGGAGGATATGTGTGATGTAATTAAAATTTTGTCAGATAAGGTAAATAGATTAGAGTTATAAAATAAGAGTTTTCAGAAGCAAACACAGTATAATAAGAACTTTAATCCCCAATACAGAAGACAACCTTTGCAAATCTTGCAAAGGGAAAGAAAAGATCAAGATCAAATTCAAGCACCATTATATATAGAGGCAGGTCCTGTTGAAAAACAAGAGCATCCTGAAGATCAAATTTTTACATTATATGCAGTGGATGAAGATGAACTTGGTATTGAAGAAGAAGAGTATGAATATGATGAAACATATGCCATTCATGATAAAATTGATGAATATTGGAAGCAATTTTCTGATTTTATGCAGGTTGAACTACATAAGAAATATGACTTCAGATCAAGAAAGAGGTCAAGAAATCAAGAAAATGAAAGTGAGCAGCAAGTTTCAACTTCCTCACCAAAGGTGACTCCATAAGAATCTCATTCTGCAAAACAAGTGAATAAAGGAAAGCAGGAATAGAATGTAAATGGCAAGACATAGATACTTCAAGGTGAGTCTTCTCAAGATCAAACTGGAAAAATTCCTTTGGAGAGACTTGTTTCAATTCCTCAAGTAATCCTAGTCATGAAAAAAGGTGAAGAGGAAAATGAAAGGACTGTTAAACAGGATCCCTTGTTTAGTCTTACTAAGGAATTGGAAAAGGTAAGAATTCAGGTTCCTCTTACAGAATTGACAAAAATACTTATTTTTCAAAAGGAGATTTATGAGGTTGTTAATGTGAAAGAAAATGAGATTATAAATGATACTGTAAATCTGCAGGAAGACAAAACAGTAGTGGATTTTGGTTCACATGTAGTGTAGAATTTCCCACTGTAGATCACCTGGTAATGCAATGTACTAAAGCAAAACACTTGATCTACTTCTACAAACAATTTAGCGGAAGCTTAATTGAACATGAGCAACATCAAGCATGAACAGATATAACTGAGAATGAGAAGCAATCAACCATAACACAGAAGATATATCACTGGGGAAAGCACCAGCCTAAAACCCCAACTCTGTATTATCATACAAGTGGAAATCTTGTTCATGTTAAAAAAAGAATCGGCTCTCAAGCTATCCTGCTCTCTCTGCACTCAAACAATACAGCTCACAGACTTAATAGACATAGAATATATCTTCCTCGAGCCCTCCAATCCTCCTATTTCCTTGCGCAGTTTTGATTGGGGTCCAATGATATCACATTTGTGAATTGCCCTCATCACACTCACTGTAACCTCAGGTCCAACTACGCAATCCATAAGGAATAATATTCCTTCTGCATGCAAGGAATATCCACTAAGGAATATCCTAGCAACTGATAGTACATTGTCCCTCCATTTGATCTCAACTGGGTCTCTGACTGAACTGACATGCATGAGTTATCCATGAGTGAATACTCAATTATCTGAATCACAGCAGTTACATGCTGATAGAGGGAATTACTCCCCTAGGGATTTTTGGGTTGAAACCCTAGCAGACTGAAAATTATCTATTCAAAGAAACATACATTCATACAGCCATTATGCTATAGTAAGCAAATTCTATGATAAGGGTATGTACCTTTGGTCCTACGTTTGAGAAGGCCTTTAGGGTCCAAACCCTTCTTGGAGTTCCCTTCTTCTCTTTTGTCCTGCAAAACAACCAATTCAAAGAACACAGCAGTACATGGACAAAACTTATAAAGAAACCATCTTCATGTTATAAAGAAAGGTAGTTAGTTATGAAATCCAAACAACCATTTACATATGAATTCTAAACATGACTATCATTAACATAAAGAAGATTCATTCGGGAACCAAGACATGTGTTTCTTTTATTATAGACAAATAAAGTACATAAAAAGGAATATGTTCACCTGAATCACCTTCAGCATGCTCCAAGCAAAGCTTCCTTCCAGATCCGTTCCAGCCTCAAGCCTCTAACAAAACTCCTTCCATGCCTCTCTCCATGATGTCATAAATGGTGGATGAACATCAACACACAAGGAAACAAAGGTTTCCTGTACAAAATGGGGGAAGTGCAGAAGGCACAAGGGACTTCAGACCTGGTCAAGGGAAAAAACTCAGCATAATAACCTTTCTCTCTATTCTCTCCTCCCTTAGGCCTTCCCTTTGAGGTATTTTTATACCATCTCCAAAGTAGTTTTTTAGTTAGGAGTTGGTTGGGAACAGTTGGGCCACGGGCACTAACAGGTGATCAGCAGGTAAAACCCGCGATCTCCGCCCGAAAATGAGGATTTTTATATTTTTTTAAGTGTTTTAATACATACACGCGGGTTGGCTATACACATACCCGCGTATACACGCGTTTAACTCAGGGCAATGTCGCGTATAAGGGATAAAACACTGTTTTTTAAATTTTAGGACCAGGTCTGGAAGGAGGGGTTGCCCTAGGCCATAAGTACAGCATCACAAACCATAAGAGTGAGATTTGGAGCTATAACAGATGCCCCCTAATATATGAGGTCAGAAGGGGTACATGATGGCCGAAATATATTATGCGAGTACATGGAAAGGAAGTCTGTCAAAAACCGAGGAGGACTTCACCAGAATTCAGCCTACCAAGCCACCAAAGGAGATCAGAAAGAAACACTGTCTGAGGTGGGCATACCCATGCTCAGAAAAAGTGAAGCATGTCCGCATATCAAGTACAAGCGGATCCACTAAGTAGACAAGTATAAATAACTAAAAGATACATAATGGATCATCTGATCATAATGAACAAGTACATGTTTGAATATCACATATAAGACTGTCAATGATACGGAAAGATGCAACGGATCACTGATATCAAAGACTGATCCCAAAAAGGTACCAACTGAACATGATGGAATAGGATGTTACTACACTGCAAACTCAGGTGCCAGCATATAGAATGTCGCCATGACTGACTGCAACATATAAAGTGGAGTGATATCAACTAGCAACAACAGGAGCAACTGTCAAGTGAACCAATGAATGCTGATACAACCTGAGGTCTTCACCGACCGCTGTGGTACATTTCTACAGCATGGGAATAAATGATCTGAAGTCGACCATGTGAGAAATCATTTGATTACCGGTCATTAATGTATACCGTTAACAAACGCGAGACTACTCACCGATAATGATAATGAGCGTCAAGGTACCCAGTACAATCTAACAAGTGTGAATAGATGAGCTGGAGTCGAACACCTGTAAGAATCTATCGATCAGGAGACAATGATGGTTTCCCACTGTCGATAGCGAAGGATCTGCCACTAATGACTGCAAACCCCAAGGTACGGCCAAATGGACTCTAGATCTTTGCCCCAGAGCAATGATTCGGAGTCGATAGGGAAAGATCCGCTAGAAGGAAGGCATTAAGGCATCCTTCATCAATCTAGCGCGAGTGTAACCCGTAGGCCAATAATGTGGAAGGAATCGGACGAAAAAGATGTAGTAACCCAACCGAAGTACGTTTCCGGCGTACACAAGATATGGCTAGCGCACGGCAGAAACCCTCTAAACCAACCAATAATGAAAGCTGACACAGAGGCGAGGTATCCACCAATAGGGTCAAATGGAAACCAAGGTACTGCACGAATCCCAATGTGTGATAATGTAAGCTGATGTCGAACACAAGGGAAACCACTCAGTCAAAGACCCATGATACTGATCGATGCTGAGCACAAGGTAACCTATCAATAATGAAAATAGGGCCAGGGTGCAGCTCTAGGCCTGTCCTCAGAGCAAGATGTCGTCGTCGATAAGGACAAGACCCGCCAGCAAGAAGTCAATGGGGACCTTCTCAAACCGGCACGAGTAAAGGACCAATATAACTGATGTGATGATAGACATGACACTGACAACCAGGGACGGCCGACTGAAAAATGAGTCAAGAGACACCGCAGAGAGGCCGACTCAGGCTAACTTCCCTTGAACAAAAGCACGACTCAATGTGACTATGTGGCAGCATATGATGACTCTGTATAAGTTCGCCATGCAGGAGGCACGAACGAACCCTCCATATGATTGGAAGAGATAACCAATCAGTGGAGAACTGACTCAACAACAAGGTTATGGCGTACCTAAGTCAAACTAAATCCCACCCATACGGAGGAGACTTTGTTTTGAGTGCTTTGTTCAAGGGTGACACGACTGACTCTAGCTGCCAACAATAAATGGAAATAATGTCCCGTTCCCGCTCTTTTTGGAATATTTAATTTTTTTGTCTTTTTCTGTTAAGCCGGAAAAAGAATAAAAGAATGCTATGGTACAGTGGAAAGAACGAGTGTCGGTGAAACAGATGATCTAGTTCCTGGGAAAGGAACGTTCCTATGCTCAATGCAGGGAGGTGAAAACTGGTCAGTGACACTCAAAGGTATGTTCCTTCCACGGGTCAAGGTGTGTCAAGCTGCAGAAGTCAAGGGTATGCAAGGTTGATTTTGCAGATGTCATGGTCAAAAGTTGGCTTAAACACGAGTCCAAGTGAAGCCGGCTCTAGGCCAAAAGGTGCAAGTGGTCAACATGCAATGCAGTAGTACAACTCAACACAAAGGAGCCTCTAGGGTATATGGCCAGAACAAAGCGGAGAAGCTAAGAGGAATGAGTCTTCAACGCATAAGTCATGGCGGGACTACAGAGGACTCCCAAGCCTACTCAAAACGGAGCAGCATGAGTGCCAAGCGACAAACAGGTACTAACTAGGGCACCCATGATAAGGTAGGCTCTACCACACAAGTCATGATACTTCTAAGCAATGAGAAGGTTCCGCATCATAACTTGGTGGGGTCGATCCTAGGGCCAAATGGGAAAGGAAACTGATAAGTGCACAATGCAGGCAAAAAAACCTAACCTATATGCCAGTTTCGAGAACCAATACCTGTCAGAACGGACCAACCATAAACTTCCAAAGGAGAAATCTTCCAAGTTCTGTAAACATAAATAGGAACACTAGACGAGAAGTTAATGCATCCCACATATAAACTTCATATAAGATATTGTGTTATGGAATACAAAACTTGAAAATGCGTACCTCATATGTACAATATGGTACAGGGGACCACGCAGCCTTGCGGCTTACGCATAATAGTTCTTCTGGACAAACCCCTTGCAGGGCTCAGGCCAAGGACTCCTTTGGTAGTCAAAACTCATGGCTTCAAAGAGTTCCTCCTGTGAAGGCAAAACAAGTTCTAAGAAATCATGAGAACTATAAGGATCAAAAGAGGGAATTAAAGGGTCCCATGTCCCTATAGGAAGAATCTCTCAGTCAACTGTCGGGACCAAGTCCCAAGAAGGAGAATAATAGGTCAAAGGATCCTTCTTAGAAGCGATTGAACATTGAGGACTCAATGCCACATAATTGACCCGTGGCGGGGTAGAGTCTACTTGAACACTTGGAACAAACCAAGGGGCATTCTGCAGTAAAGTCGAATTAGGGTGGTGATTATCAAATGCAAGCTGATCAATAGTGACAATATTCCCGTTATGAGGAAAGCACATTACTCGAAAGAGTGAAGACACCACAGCATTCATAGCATAGACATAATCACGCCCAAGTAGCATATTAAAGTCTAAAGGGCTATCAACCACCATCATATCGATTAAGACAGTCTTCCCACCTAAAGTGATAGGCAATTGAGGAAGAACACCCATAGATTCACCAGGTCTTCTATCATAGGCTAACAACTGACTCTGGGCTGTTAACAGCTTTGGGGAACCCAAAGCTTTCCAAGTCAAAGAGGATATAATACTTGCAGAGGATCCTTCATCCACCATACATCGATAGACATTTGTGGAATTAACTTTGACCTTTATTTGGAAAGGTGCAGCGGAAGGAAGACGAGGCTCAACAAGACTATCCCAATCAAAGGAAACACTCTTAGCACTTGGAGGGGGAACATTCGAAGAAACAGAAATGCCCCCTATACCAGAAGACTCAGTACTAGAGATCAAACAGACTCTTTTGTTAGGCACTTCACCCCCCAAAAGAGGAGTGTAATCGGCCAGCGATTGCACTGGTGCTACCACATTCCCAACCAAAGGTTGATGGGATTGATGAGAAACCATATTAGATCCAGGAGTAGAAGTACTTTCAGACTCGGACCATATCCTTTGAACCTCTGGAATACCAGGGCATAAATGAGTAAGATGGTCTCCCTTGCATATCTTACAAGGGAACTTAGGTTTAAAACTTCTACGTCTAGGTTTCTTATCAACCTCCATTCCGCTAACATGACTAGCAGTGGTTTGCGAAGAGTCCTGAACATGACTTGCAGAGGTCGGTGACTCTTTGCTAGTATGACTCGCAGTGACTAGACCTGTGCCCCCAGCATGACTAGCAGTGGTTGAAGGCTCATCTTCAACATGACTCGCAGAGGTTGATGATGAAGTGCTAGTGTGACTCGTAGTGACTAGACTTGTGCCCCCAGCATGACTAGCAGTGGCTGAAGGCTCCTCTTCAACATGACTCGCAGAGGTTGAAGATGAAAGGATAGAATTATTCTTCTTCTTTGACTTCCTCTTTCTCCTCTTTTTAGATTTCTTGTGACAAGAAGGAGAAGAAGAAGGAATCCCAGATTTCTCTTTGAAAGAAGATGAACAATTAGCACCCATGTGATGCCCTTGAAATAAAGCATTCAACTGAGAAGCTTCAAGAGCATTTGGAATATTCGGAGTGGACCACAGCCAAACAGGTAGTCCAACATTCAACCCAGGAATATTCAAAGTGGCCATCAAGGGAGTACCAACGTTTCCAAAGAAAGGAAAAGCACAAGGATCCCCTTTTGGGAGGGCACCTTGGTTGGTTTCCATAGGAATATTGGCCATATCTAACTGATCCAAAGACCCTTCCCCTACGGGAATATAGAAATAACTTTTCAAGGAATATGGATAAGCAATCAAAACCTTTGCCCTTGAGGAGGCAACTCCACAACTTCTGAAAGAACGACCAAAAGCCTTTCAAGATCGGTAGAGTGGTAAGCCGGTCACTCAGAACACAAAGTCCAAACGTGACTAGACAAAAATACCTAAAGCCAACTATATACAAGGAACAAAGAGCACACACTATAAAGTCCCTAAAGATATCATCCAGTCAAACAACTTCCAAGTATTTCCGCTCCGGGTGATGAGGACCGGACACCAAAATACAAGAAAGTGGAGTAAGGGGCCTTCCGAAGATAGTCTGGGATAATGACGACCCAGTCCTATCAGCGAAGGTAACAGAGGAAGTTATGCTAACCTCCTAACAACAGCCTGCGCCAGTGCAAGGCCCCAAGCTTCGCAAGGGTGCCCTCCAGTAGTACTGTCGAGAGTGATGCAACATCAACCTCAGGTGCCACGGGATTCCCCTCCGCAGCCACCTGTGTAGTTCCCTAGGAGTAGCAACTATGGATACCAACCCGTCGCAGAAGCCAGGCGGAACAGTCGTGAGGTAAGTTCGAACAAGTAGGAGAGGGGGTATCTCTCTTCCCTGTCTTCACAGACCCTCGTGCTTAACTCCCAGATCCGGAGCTTTCCTGGTCTTCCTAACGCTATTGGATTTTCACTCACTATTCAGACTCCTACATTTGACATTTATATGGCCTTGGAGAGTTAACTCTCCACTCGCCTAATCCAAGGCCCTAAAATCCTAAACTTGTTGGTGTAACTGACTAAAACAAAAAGTTCTAGTGAATTTTAGTTAGCGCTTGATTTTAAATTAGGCTGTTCTTTAAGTCACAAGGTAACGGAAGTGAAACTAGTGGTGTTTTTTGACGCAAAAGAAATTAATAAAAACTTAACTACATGCACATGCACTTGTTTTCGTTTTTCGATGAAAAGTAATCTCTACAGGGTTCAGAGGAACTTCAAATAAACAAATTTTTCTTTTTCTTTTCAAACTCCACACTCACAAAAGTTAACAAAACTATGGATGCCTAAAAAGATATGCAAATCTATCCTAATGCAACAAATATATGCGGATGCAAGATTTAAAACTACTCTAAAAACAAGAAATGAAAGTTGCTTGCTTATCAATCTTTATCTTGCCACTTAAAATGTCTAGATGGAATATGAGATGCTACAATTCATTTCGTCTAAACACTAAAAACAAGTACTAAGACAAACATAAAGAACTTTCACTTCACTAAAAGGAAACCAAATGAAAAGCAAGTTCAAGAAAGCAAAACTAAGATTTTCAAAAGATTTTCTTCAAAGCAACAAACAAAAGAGTCTTTTCAAAAAATGCTCTCAACAACACTGAAACTTGTGATTGAAGAATAGGCAATTAAACACTTTTGCGAATTGACACCACACAATGGATGAAGACTCAACAAAAATAAATGTGTTTGAAATCGCTCTTAACAATCAAAAGCAGCAATGAAAGCTTTGGCAGTGAAAACCAAAAAGATCAAAAAGACAAATTCCAAGAAAGTGTCAATCAACAACTTTCGTGAAACAAAGAAGTGGATGGTCACAAAAAGCGGTTTTGTCAAGCAAACAAAAAATCACCAAAAGCAAGATTAACACAAAGATTGAATTCAATCTCCCTACCCTGATGAAACAGAGCAGCCAAGATTCCTATTAAGAAATCTTGCGTGCTTTAGCCAAAAACAATGATGCTTGCAATCAACAAAAAACAAGACCAATACTCCTTATAATCAGAGAGAATTCAGAACGAGATGCTCGCTGTAAAACAAATAACTGATACTGGAAAATGACTGTTTCAGACTGACTCAAACCACCAGACAAGCCTTCAGAGACTAAAAAGATTTATAAATCTCGAAAATTGCAATATATACGCGACTGTACTTAAGTACAGATTGCGTGTATACGCGACTGTGTTTGAGGAAACCTGCGTATACGCGGGTTCACTCAAAGAAACAAGCGTATATACGCCTCTGTATCTAAGAAAAACAGCGTGTATGAAAAGCTTCAAGAAAAATAAAAAACAAACTGAAGAAACTGGCAAAGCTTAAAGTTCAAGAACAGACCAGACAGTAACAGCAAGCAGACAAGGCAGCTGAGCCCTGATTGGCTTGAAAAATACCCAAACTAGGAACAACAAGAGTGTTGTCCCCAGTGGAGTCGCCAATTCTGGTAGAGGGAATTACTCCCCTAGGGTTTTTTGGGTTGAAACCCTAGCAGACTGAAAATTATCTATTCAAAGAAACATACATTCATACAGCCATTATGCTATAGTAAGCAAGTTCTATGATAAGGGTACGTACCTTTGGTCCTACGTTTGAGAAGGCCTTTAGGGTCCAAACCCTTCTTGGAGTTCCCTTCTTCTCTTTTGTCTTGCAAAACAACCAATTCAAAGAACACAGCAGTACATGGACAAAACTTATAAAGAAACCATCTTCATGTTATAAAGAAAGGTAGTTAGTTATGAAATCCAAACAACCATTTACATATGAATTCTAAACATGACTATCATTAACATAAAGAAGATTCATTCGGGAACCAAGACATGTGCTTCTTTTATTATAGACAAATAAAGTACATAAAAAGGAATATGTTCACCTGAATCACCTTCAGCAGGCTCCAAGCAAAGCTTCCTTCCGGATCCGTTCCAGCCTCTAACAAAACTCCTTCCATGCCTCTCTCCATGATGTCGTAAATGGTGGATGAACATCAACACACAAGGAAACAAAGGTTTCCTGTACAAAATGGGGGAAGTGCAGAAGGCACAAGGGACTTCAGACCTGGTCAAGGGAAAAAACTCAGCATAATAACCTTTCTCTCTATTCTCTCCTCCCTTAGGCCTTCCCTTTGAGGTCTTTTTATACCATCTCCAAAGTAGTTTTTTAGTTAGGAGTTGGTTGGGAACAGTTGGGCCACGGGCAATAACAGGTGATCAGCAGGTAAAACCCGCGATCTCCGCCCGAAAATGAGGAGTTTTATATTTTTTTAAGTGTTTTAATACATACACGCGGGTTGGCTATACACATACCCGCGTATACACGCGTTTAACTCAGGGCAATGTCGCGTATAAGGGATAAAACACTGTTTTTTAAATTTTAGGACCAGGTCTGGAAGGAGGGGTTGCCCTAGGCCATAAGTACAGCATCACAAACCATAAGAGTGAGATTTGGAGCTATAACACATGCATGCAAGCATTAACTAACTGAACTCTCATTAATTTAACAAACTATTAAATTAATCTAACTAGACTTGACTAGGTTAAACTAATTCAACTAATTACAACTCATCCTTATCTCTTTAACTGAAGGCTAAATTCCTCAATTAATGGAGAAACTATTGCATGTCCTTACATAGACTTCAAGTTTGATTTTCCTTAACTAATTAACTCAAGATGAATTAATTAATTAATTTTCAAACTGTTGTTGATATCAAATTCGAATTTTACTTCCTATGTTTAGTCCAAGGACTGACTAAAATAAGAAGGGATCCCGAAATGTTATTTTTAGAAAAGCTATTTTTAGCACTTTCACTTTTCACCCATTGTTGCTAAGACCTCCAATGGTTGAACTGCTATTTATAGTCAGGCTATTTATAGCAGTGCTATTTTTAGCATTTTCTATTTTTAGCATTTCTTGTTGCACACTTTTCAACACTCCCTCTCAACAAGAAAGGGATTATCAGCAACCTCGATCCTCTCTGTGTGGAACTCGAACTTGCATTTTGACCATGCCTTAGTCAAAATATCTGCATCCTACTCCTAAGTCGAAACATACTGCAACATCATGATCCTCTTGACCACACAGTCTCGTAGATGATGGTAACGGATATCTATATGCTTGGACCTATCATGAAACACTGGATTCTCATAAAGTTTTATGCAACTCTGATTATCACAGTATATCATTGTAGGATCCATCATCTGACCAAACAGTCCCACTAGAATCTTCCACATCCAAATGGCCTCACATGTTTCCTGACTCGCAGCCATGTATTCAACCTCTCCTGAGCTAAGTGCAACTGATCTCTGTTTCCTACTATACTAAGAAACTGCAGCTAAACCAAGGTTGAAGATTCCTCCAGAAGTGCTCTTCCGATCTGATGGACTACCTGCCCAATCCGCATCCATGAAGCCTTGCAGCTTCACTCCCTCTATCCATATGTACCATAATCCGTACTGTGTAGTGCTTCTAAGATATCTTAGCACATGCTTCGCTACCTTCCAAAACAGCTTGGTAGGATGAACCATAGCTTGACTCAGTTGGTTCACCGCAAAACATAAGTCGGGTCGTGTGTTCACCAGATACATGAGTGAACCCACCAGTTTTCGATAAACAGTAGTAGCTACTACATCACTTGAAGTAGCATCCTCCTTCCTCCAGTTCCCAGCTAGAGGAGTCTGCATGGGCTTGCACTTCACATGAAAGCACCTGAGTATCCCATTGGCATACTTGCCTTGAGACACAAATACTTTCCCATCTTTCTGCCACACTTCCATGCCTAGAAAGTAGTGCATGAGGCCCATGTCCTTCATCTCGAACTCTCTTGCAAGGTCCTCCTTGCAAGACTGTATCAGTTGGTCATCACTTGTCAAAATCATATCATCGACATAAAGTACAATAACCAATGGCTTACCATCTACCATGATGTGGTATAGGTTCGCATCTACTTCACTCTTGGTGAAGCCCAACCCGATGAAATAGCTTTCGATCCTGGTATACCAAGCATGGGGTGCTTGCTTCAACCCATATAGTGCTCGCTTGAGTCGGCAGGCATGTGACTCGCAATCGAAGGTCTCAAATCCTTCGGGCTGCTCAATGTATACCTCTTCCTCAATCTTCCCATTGAGGAACACCATCTTCACATCCATCTGATGGATCTTCCAACCCATCTGAGCTGATAGAGCTAGCATCAATCTAATAGATGAGTACCTTGCTACGGGAGCAAAGGTCTCATCGTAGTCGATCCCCTCAACCTGTGAGAAACCTCGAGCAACAAACCTTGCCTTGTGTTTCTCAACACTGCCATCAGCTGCCTGCTTTACCTTGTAAAGCCATCAGGAACTAACCACTGACTTGTCCGCAAGTCTAGGGACAACATCCCACACACTGTTCCGCATGATAGAATCATACTCTTCTACCATTGCATCAACCCAGACTGGTTGTTGCACTGCCTCCTGAAAAGAAGAAGGTTCGATCGCTACACACTCCCCAACCAGGGCCATGTAGCCAGTGTATCTCTCAGGAGATCTCCTCTGTCTGCGCTGAGAGGATGGCTGCCCCACATTCTCTCTCACATCTTGCATCAATCTATCAGCTTCCCGCGAGTGTTTCCGCCCGTCTTTAGAAGACTCTCCAGCAGTGGTGGTCTCCACTACTGGATCCTCTACATGCGGCTGATCCACATGATCAAGAGGATCCTCCTCCTTTGGAACTAAAAGTTCCTCATCGCCATGCAACTTGATCTCCCTCTCAAGTGACACTCGCATGGCTCTTTGCTCGTCGAACTTCAGATCCCTGCGCACTACGGTCCTCTGACTAGCAGGTAGAAACACACGATAGTTGTGGGGTGTATCTGTGTACCCCACAAGTATCCCCAACTCAGCTGTTGGGTCTAGCTTCTTCCGAGCATCTTTGGTCACATGACAAAAAATTGGTGATCCAAAGATACGGAAGTGACTCACATCTGGTCGCTTCCCCGAAAAAGCCTCCATAGGTGTCTTCATCCCCAAAACCTGACGAGGACTTCTGTTCTGAAGATACACTTTTTTATTGCATGCCTCAGCCCACAGATGAAGTGGTAAGCTTTGGTCATGCAACATCACCCACGCTACTCCCACAATAGATCTGTTCTTCCTTTCGGCCACCCCATTCTGTTGTGGGTTATGAGGTGTCGTCAGTTCCCGTTTAATTCCTTCTACAGCACAGAAGTCTTTAAACTATTGGGAAACATACTCTCCACCATTGTCGCTACGCAAGGCTTTTACTTTCTTCCCAGATTCTTTCTCTATTGAGGCTTTAAACTCACAAAACCTCAAGAAGATCTAATCCTTTTTTTGCATAAAGTAGATCCATATAAATCCGAGTGAACTCGCTCCAAGATTGCTCCAGCTCTACTATCCTAATCCTGAAAGGAATCTTTCACATACTTACCCAAGGTGCATACTTTACATGTGTATGTTTGCTTCAGTTTTCCCTTGGGTAAGCTAGTAGAAATTTGCTGCATGATCTTCAAGGCCCCGTGATGTCAGTGGCCCAGTCTCCTATGCCATAGCTCGCCAACATCTTGGCTTTGCACCACCTCTGCTTTGGAAGTCAGTGCAACACAATCATCTACCTCCAGCTTGTAGAGATTCTTTACTTGAATCCCAATTCGCTTGGTCTGTCCAGTGTCGATATGCCTCAAGAACACTTTTCCTTTACTAAAGACTACATCATAGCCTTTATCTTCTAGCATAGCAATAGACACAAGATTCTTTTTCAGACCTGGTACATACTTAATTGCAAATAGGGTGAGAGTAGCACCATGCTCCCTCTGAAACACAACTATACCTTCACCTGAGACACAGTATTTTCCATCATCGCCCATCTCAATCCGCATCTGGAGATCCTTCTCCTCCAATGTACTGAAAAAATTCTTGTCACCCGACACGTGGAAGGAAGCTCCACTGTCCGGGTACTAAACACATCCCACCATGGATGAAACCATGCATGTGATAAGCGAGAAATCCAGCTCAAATTGTGAGGCTAGTGCATCACCATCAGATCCCTCAGAGGAACCCTTCTTGGATTTCTTCTATGGACAATTCATAGCATAATGGCCCACTTCATGACAATGAAAGCATCGCACCTTCGACTTGTCAACCTTCTTCCTGCCATGAGAAGATTTGGATTGGGATGCCTTCCCTTTCCCTTTCTTAGCTTTACTCGCTAAAGCTAGATTTTCTTCATCATCTTGTTTTGATGAAGATCCATCCCTGGTGCTCCGCCTTATCTCGTCTTACATTAGGTCTGACCAAATTCATTCCCAATCTGGTAGTTTCTCTCTTCCATTAACCAAGTCCTGGTAGCTATGCCAGCTCTTAGGAAGACCGAGGAGTGCTAGACTCACCATGTCGTCATCAACAGTCACGACCCCTACACTTGCAAGCTCATCCCTGTAGGTGGTGAGCTTGTTCAAGAACGTAGAGATTGTGTCGCCTTTTTCACACTTGATCTTTTCAAGTTTGTCCTTCAGTGCCAGCTTCCTCTTATCGCTGCTATTCTGATAAATATCTTTCAATGTTTTCCACATCGAAAACGGAGTCTCCTTCCCATGAAGGCTCAAGACAATGTGATCTCGAACACCCTCCAGGAGGATTCTCCTTGCTCTAGCCACACACTTTTTCCATTCCGCCAGTTGAGTAGCATCAATCGACTTTTGGACTTCTTGATAAATGAAGTCCTTGAGACCGTTATCTTCCAATACTGCCTCCATGCGATCCTTCAAGGCTATATAATTTGAACTGTTATCAAGGGCATATTCGAGTCTTAAACCACTGAACGCCATCGGTGAAATAGATGTGATAAGAACTCAATTCAATATTCAAAAACCAAACTTCGTACTTCTCCTACTTGTATATTGTTCTTCCTTGATCACCTTTGCTCTGATATGTAGAATTTCCCACTGTAGATCACCTAGTAATGCAAGGTACTAAAGAAAAACACTTGATCTACTTCTACAAACAATTTAGCAGAAGCTTAATTGAACATGAGAAACATCAAGCATGAACATATATAACTGAGAATGAGGAGCAATCAACCATAACACAAAAGATATATCATTGGGGAAAGCACTAGCCTAAAACCCCAACTCTGTATTATCATACAAGTGGAAATCTTGTTCAAGTTACAAAAATAATCAGCTCTCAAGCTATCCTACTCTCTCTGCACTCAAACAATACAACTCACTGACTCAATAGACAGAGAATATATCTTCCTCAAGCCCTCCAAGCCTCCTATTTCCTTGTGCAATTTTGATTTGGGTCCAATGATATCACATATGTGAATTGGCCTCATCACACTCACTGTAACCTCAGGTCCAACTGCACAATCCATAAGGAATAATATTCCTTCTGCATGCAAGGAATTTTCACCAAGGAATATCCTAGCAACTGATAGTACACTATCCCTCCATCTAATCTCAACTGGGTCTCTTACTGAACTAACATGCATGAGTTATCCATGAGTGAATACTCATTTATCTGAATTATAGTAGTTACATGCATGCAAGCATTAACTAACTGAACTCTCATTAATTTAACGAACTGTTAAATTAATCTAACTGGACTTGACTAAGTTAAACTAAGTCAACTGATTACAACTCAATATTTCAACTCATCCTTATCTCTTTAACTGAAGGTTAAATTCCTCAATTAATGGAGAAACTATTGCATGTCCTCACATAGACTTCAAGTTTGATTTTCCTTAATTAATTAAATCAAGATGAATTAATTAATTAATTTTCAAACTGTTGTTGATATCAAATTCGAATTTTACTTCCTATTTTTAGTCCAGGGACTGACTAAAATAAGAAGGGATCCCGAAATGCTATTTTTAGAAGCTATTTTTAGCACTGTCATTTTTCACCCATTGTTGCTAAGACCTCCAATGGCTGAACGTCTATTTATAGTCAAGCTATTTATAGCAGTGCTATTTTTAGCATTTCTTGTTGCACACTTTTCAACACGTAGAGGAAGTAGATCCTTCAATACCTCCTTTTCATATTTCCTTATTGGTCCATGACTTCCTCTTACACAATTGTATGTTTGATTCGGGAGCTTCACATAATCTTATGCCTTTGTCAGTAATGAAGCAACTAAGTCTACAAGTTACCAAACCCTATAGGACTTGTATTCTTTTGATTCAAACAAAGTCAAATGTCTTGGGGTTATTAAGGATCTGGCAGTGTCACTAGCCCAAATTCCAGCTAGAAGCTTGGTCATGGATGTAGTAGTAGCAAATATCCCTGATAGATTTGGAATGCTTCTATCTAGGTCATGGGGGGCTAAATTGGGTGGTGTTTTGAAGCTAGATTTTACATATGTTGTTATATTGTTTTTTGGTGGGGAGGAGAGGAGATTGTACAGAGAAACTAGGTTTGTAAAAACAATTACAAAAAATGGAGCAAGAAATTCACCTGTATATAGTCAGGAGAAGGTTGATTTTGCTTGTTTCACACTATATGATAATGCAGAGCTGGCTGAAGATAATCAGAAGCAGCTTGCTTTAGCTACTGTAATTACAGAGCTACAAACTGAAGGAGTGTGGAAATGCTTCTTTGATGGAGCTTATTTTGCACCTAGAGGTAATACGTTCCCTTTTTCTTTCAAATTAGAGTTCAAGGCAACAAACGATGTGGCAGAGTATGAGTCCTTGATTATTGCTCTACAAATAGCTAAATAGATGGGAGTTAAGTCAATTTCTGTTTTTGGAGATTCAGAGTTGATTATCAAGCAAATAAAAAATCATTTCCAAACAAAGAACCCTAGGCTTAGGGTATACAGATATGAGGTATGGGATTTGATTGAGAACTTTTTTGAAGCTTTTAACATTCAATTTATTCCAAGAAATGAGAATAGATTAGCAGATTCATTGGTTGTGTCTGCTAATATTTTCAAGTTTCCTATTAATCCAAGACTAAGATATGAGGTAGGGATGAGACACAGACCCTCTGTTCCTGATAATTTTAAAAATTGGCAAGCTTTTGAAGATGATCAGCAGATTAAAGAATTCTTTATTATAGTTGAGGAGTTTCAGGGCATAGAAATTGATCAGGATAAAGAAGAAACAATAGAAGTTGCAAACAAACCAGTAGTGGTTTTTGGTTCACATGTAGAGGAAGTAGATCCTTCAATACCTCCTTTTTATATTTCCTTATTGGTCCATGACTTCCTCTTACATAATTGTATGTTTGATTCGAGAGCTTCACACAATCTTATGCCTTTGTTAGTGATGAAGCAACTAAATCTACAAGTTACCAAACCCTATAGGGACTTGTATTCTTTTGATTCAAACAAAGTCAAATGTCTGGGAGTTATTAAGGATCTGGCAGTGTCACTAGCCCAAATTCCAGCAAGAAGCTTGGTCATGGATGTAGTAGTAGCAGATATCCTTGATAGATTTGGATTACTTCTATCTAGGTCCTGGGGGGCTAAATTGGGTGGTGTTTTGAAGCTAGATTTTACATATGTTGTTATACTGATTTTTCATGGGGAGGAGAGGAGATTTTACAGAGAAACTAGGTTTGTAAAAACAATTCCAATAAATGGAGAAAGTAATTCACCTATATATAGCCAGGAGAAATATGACTTTGCTTGTTTCACATTGTATGAAAATGCAGAGCTCGCTGAAGATAATCAGAAGCAGCTTGCTTCAGCCAATGTAATTACAAAGCTGAAAACTGAAGGAGTGTGGAAATGCTTCTTTGATGGAGCTTATTCCAAGGAAGGAATAGGTGTTGGTTTTCTTCTAATTGCGCCTGGAGGTAATATGTTCCCTTTTTCTTTCATATTAAAGTTCAAGGTAATAAACAATGTGGCAGAGTATGAGTCCTTGATTATTGCTCTATAAACAACTAAACATATGGGAGTTAAGTCAATTTCCGCTTTTGGAGATTCAGAGCTGATTATCAAGCAAATTAAAAATCATTTCCAAACAAAGAACCCTAGGATTAGGGTATATAGAAATGAGGTGTGGGATTTGATTGAGAACTTTTTTGAAGCTTTTAACATTCAATTTATTCCAAGAAATGAGAATAGATTAGCAGATTCATTAGTTGTGGTTGCTAGTATTTTCAAGTCTCCTATTAATCCAAGACTAAGATATGAGGTAGGGATGAGACACAGACCCTCTGTTCCTGATAATGTTAAAAATTGGAAAGCTTTTGAAGATGATCAACAGATTAAAGAATTTGTTATTATAGTTGAGGAATTTCAGGGCATAGAAATTGATCAAGATAAAGAAGAAACAATACAAGTTGCAGAATTTAGTGGTTCAAAAGATTCAATAGCTAATTCGAAGACTTCTCAATTGAAGGGTAATATTTTGCCAAAGGGACTTATTCCTCTTGAAGTTCTTATTAACTCCAATGATGTGGTTGTTGACTCAGGAAAGGTTTCACAAGATGAACACATTCAGGATCACAACATTGGAACTCAGGAGAAACTCAGAATGAATTGTTTTTTAAAGATTCACTGGCAGAATGGTTCAAGATTATGCACTCAAATGCTAACCTGGTATCATTGGAAGATTGACTTCACCTGATTGAGGTCAATCATGTACATATGTAGGGACTTGTACATAAATAAGCTCAAGTGTTGAGCATTTGGTTTCCAGTTGCAATTATTCAATTTAATCATTAGTTGATGAATAAGGGTGACTTTCCCAGTTGGAAACTAGTTTGCAGAGGTGTCAGACTTTAAGACTGTCAGGTTTCAGTTGTCAGATTTCAGGGTTTTCATAGTTTTGAACTCCATGCCCAACTAAGGTTACTGATCTATGATTCCAATGTTTTGCTATCAAAATGCAAGCATCTTATCACTGCAAATATCGGTGTGGGATCACAGTACAAAATTTTCACACAGTGAAGATTGGAGAAGCAATATATGACTCCATGTCCAATGGATAAGGCACTAATCTACGGTTCTTAGTGCTGTTGTGGCAAAAGCACTATCCCCGGTTGGAGCCAGATGTTGTAGTTTATATTTTGTTTAAGCTTATTTATCACTTTATTCACAATGTGTGGTTTTAAAATCATTGCAGGGGTTCAACCTTAATGAAGCTCTTTTATTTTCTTTACATCCGTAGAGTCTAAGGGAAATGAAGTATTTTGTTTATTATACATTGAAATCGCAAAAGAAAGAATTGTAAAAGAATCGGCCCTGGAGTAGCCAAAGTTACTATACAAACAAATCAAGTCATTATATAAATAGTTAATGGGGCTAGACTCGATATATATATATATATATATATATATATATATATATATATATATATATATATATATATATATAAGTGCATATCGAAACGAGAAAGAAATAAAGGAATACATCAGATTTACAAAGGAAACAAGTGTTAAAGTGTTAACACCGGACCTGAAATACTATAAGTTATGTTTTATAAAGTTTAGCGGGTCCGCAGTTATATATATGTATATGGATCCACCGATTGTGATTCGTGATGGCAGACCCGAAACATATATATGTTATGTTTTATAAGCCTCGGTGGGTCCGGGACATCACATAACTCTTAATAAATATATATGTGGCTATGTTGATTGCAATATGGGTGGGCCAGACCCGAAATGATATATGATGTGTTTAATAACTCCAACGGGTCCGTAAAGCACCTTATGTATATTTTCACAGCGCCGATTGCGATTTGTGATTGGGTTCCAGACCCGATATTATATATACCATATTTTATATTTCCGATGGGTCCGCGAAGCAATGGATGTTAGTTCAATCACTGATTGCGATTTGCGATAAAGTTTTTGGATCTAATAGATTTATTAGATTGGGTTAATTCATTTTCAGTTCCTCTTTACGTGTTTTGCATCGATTTTGTTGTGTAAAAGAAAAATTAGTGTTAAAGCCGAATTCGAAGAAAAGGCGGATTGAAAGTTATAAGGCAGGTTTTTGGGCAGAGAAAAAACGGTAAATGGTTTTATTTAGAGCTCACCCGATCCCACTCAGCATTCAACACGTAGCAGTCAGGTGGAGAGAGGAAACCGCCCCTTTCAGGCGAGTATTCTCTAGGCTTATGTCCCACACGAAACCTTTACAGACCGTCCGATCTAAAAAGCGTAGATCAACGGCCGGGATGAATCAGTGGGAAAGTATACCTCGAAAATTATGCGAAGGCGGAAAAAGCATGTTTTATAATATACTTTCAATGTAAAAGGTTTACAATTAAAAACGCAAGTATAAAGGGTTTATTCATAAGTCCAACACTTTCGTAGTTATGCGGCCTAAGGGTGCATAAGTTAAGTTTTATAGTGATTTTCGGGCCGATTGCTATTTGTGATGCAAGTCAACGGAGCGCTGAACGGGCGGATTTGACAGGTTTATAAAGCACGATTAACTCTTTTGAGTTCCGGATTAATCAGAAGTTCGCATTAATTTCACTCTGTAAAGTGGAAAAGAGTTAGAGCCGAAGTTGAAGAGAAAGACAATCTGGTATGTTTCTTTGCATTTTGGCCAATCAGAATGCCCATGTAAGCCCAGGATTATACAAACTAAACACATTTCATTATGGCTAAAATGAATTAAGCATCATTAGGGCATTTACAGAGGAATTCGGCGGCGGATCAACAAAGCTAGCCAGCAGTTATCATCCCCTTCTGAATCCAGTTATGTTCTTTTTATTTCATGTTCTTTGAGGTGTCTTTTACCCTCTGTAAATTCTGTAATAGTTTTTACTTCATATAGCTAGAAAATCAGTTAGATATTTTGAGCAGTTTCAGAAATCAACAACTATTCCACAATGTATAAAAGGAGGATAATTTACTAAGAAAGGGTTGGAATTTGGAGAACCCAGAAACTAGGCCACTGTATTCCTGATATCATCGTTGATTAATGAAAGAATCAGAAGTTTCCATGAGTTGTTGCATATAATTTTGTAAGCTTCTCTGTCATGCGTCATGCTATGTTTTCTTCTTTTCAAGTATAGTAATGAAGCTGCAAGTCTTTATTTGCTTATGTTGATAAAGTTAAAATGCCTTAAAAGAGTGCTCCTATACTTGAAGTCCTCATTTCATTTCTAAGTTATAGAAAATAGTTTCTGTGAAAGACTAGCATATTGTGTATGATTCAGTTCTCATTATCACAGTTCCTCTAAGTTACAGATAGTAGTTTCTGTGAAAGATCAGCATATTATCTTTAACTTCTCCTTCAAACTTTCTTCATTCATCATTTATTTCTAGCAACAAATGGCATTCTGAGATGTTCTGGTCATACATGTATTAAGAGTTAAAGACCATGTTTTCCAGGTCCTTCATTTGAGAACACAAAAAACAATAAGTGGCAGTAAATAATATTTATTAATGTCTTAAGCACAATTTCCCCACAGCCAGGAAATTGGTTTCTTAAGGAACAACAGTTACTATTGGTGAAGTTGTGGTAAATGAAGATGCATTTACAGTGAGTGAAGATTGTGCAGAAATTTCAGCAGCAGCAACAGTGGGAGCAGCTAATTCAACAAATTGTTGAAGGTAAGCATCATCTATATTGCTTATCAACGTAGAGGTCAAAGCTTCTAACTTATCAAAAGTCTCCAAGACAAATTTATCTAAATCTGGATGGATAATCACCCTTTTTTGATTCAATGAGTTGAACAAACTCAGGGTCTAACATTGTTTCATGAATGGCATTCTCAAATTTAATTCTAAATAATGAGAGGTCAAATGACAAATCAAAAGGGATTTCCTCTAAAGTTGACAACTCGTCAGGGAGAGAGTTTGCTTTGACTAACTGGCTACTACTTGCTTGAGTTTCTACCTTTTTTGGTTTTCTTAGAATTCTATCTCAACTATAGTAGGAGGGTTTGGATCTGGATACAGTGAGTCTTATTAGGAGCTAGAATTCTAACTTTTTTAACTGTTTTTATGAAATTTTTCCAAAACAACTTCGGAAAATGACCTTAAGGGGCTTAATATGAAATTTAAGGTTTCCTTACAGTTTTATGAGAGTGAGGATTGAAGTCCCCATTATAGTCGCCAATGATGTTATCACTCCAAAATTTCTTCAAAGTTGTTAGAAAAAGAAATGATAGAGGTAACCATAAACCACTTTTGGAGATCAAGACCTAGCCTTCCTAATCTTAGAGAGGGCTCTGTCTTTATGATTTAAGTTTGTTTCAGTTAATTAATTTTAGGCTAGTTATGATTGTGCTTGGGTTCTGATTTGAATTTGGGTGGTGGGATCACTTACTTAGATGAAAAAGGTTGGCTTTTACCATCGACCTATGGAGTCAAATGTCAGACAAACAAGCTGGATTAAGTTCTAAAAATAGTGTCTAGAGGGCAAGATAGATGAGTTACTACAGATCTCAAAGGTTTGATGGTGAAATGATTTCCGATATGATCTAGGGCGCAATTAAGGGTTCCCTAGGCCGGATCATGAAGATAAGTAAAAGAGGTCAACCGGATGGGAGAGCAATTAAGGGTTCTCAAATCCGGGTATCAGAGGAAAACATATAAATGACTAATTGTGCAAAACAGAGTGTACTTAAACAAATTCTGAGTTAAATTTCTAGTTAATTCATTCAAATTTAGAAAACAATTAAGTTTATGAAACACATAAGAAGGTAACAAAATCAGACAAAGAAGATACTTCACTGCAATAACTCATCTCATGAATCCTCTAGTGCAATATTTTTATTACTTGCTCCAGTCTGTTGACTTGAAAATTGGTACAATCACCCTTAGGTTTAAGATCAAAATAACTCTACAAATGTATAACAATCCACACTCAATACTTCGAATTATGAAGTATTTATACAAAAGAACTTTACAAAATATCTCAAACTGCATTGAGAACTAATCTAGGAAAAGGAAATATCTTCATGCAAGAAGATAGAGACAGCTATTGAATTGCTGCTTGTTGTCCCTGTTATTTAGGTTTTGTTGTCTTTTAGTCTCTGATCTTTTGCCCTTTAAGTTGCTTGGTTGTTTGGTCTTCACGCTGGATGTCATATTTACTTATGACCTTTCATCTGATACACTTTCATCTGCCTCCTCTGTTTGTCTTTCAATTGTATTTCTTTTACCATGAATCTGTCACCTGCTTTTACTTTTACTTATTACAGTAAATCTTACTCACTCTTTCTTGTTTCTGTGTTTTTAGTAAAAAATGATTTTTACTATAAGAATACAAAATGTCGCTTGGAGAGTAGTTTGTAAGAATGTTCTGCTGTGCTGGTGAAAATGATTTCATTTGTGTTTTAACCATTACTGTCTCTGTATAAAGGATTTCTTCCTGCTTTATGATAATTGTCTTTTTTCTTCTGAATTAAGCTTTTGAATACATTTTCCTTGTGAATCTTAGAGTAAACAGGTTTTGGAACTAGTATCAAAATTGTTTATCCAAGCTCCTGGTCTTCTAATTACCTGCAAAATACAACAATTCGTTAATAAAATCCAAGTTTGAGAGGACGTGACCGAAGGCTATATTTGAATTGGGAATAACTGAGGACGGAGTCCAAAAGGTGTTCAGGAGGTAATCAGAGGTCAAAGAGGGTTGCAGAGGTTCAGGGTGGCGCCGGAAGGGTTAGGCAAGTTTCACTATGTAAATGGGAAAAAAGAGTGAAAATGAGGGTCTTTGATGTTTTAACGGGTAACGAATAAATTTGGCGCAGAAATTCATAATATGAATAGTGATGGTTTTGGCTTACCTGGGGAGGCGGTTTCGGAGGCCATCGCATCACGTTTGGCCATCGGGCAGTATTTTCTTGAGAGTGTGGAGCCGCCATGTAGCCAAAAGGGGCTTGAGCAAAACCATGAATCTCGTGTGCTCTCGGGCCTTTAAAGCTCGGAAGAGAAATGAACGTGACATGGATGCGTGTCGTTAGATCTGGGGGTGATAGATCTAACGGCTATCGCGCGGTCAAGATGCACGAAGGGCAGTCAAGCGGAGATTAGCGTGGCCTAGGGGATAATTACACTTAACTTGTAATTATTTAATGAATAAGTGGTGCGGGTTAAAAGTATAATGTGCGGGTTTATGGAGTGGGACCAGGGTTAACTGCGGCGGGGTTTTGTTAACCACACCAAGGGGGTGGGTTAAAAGGTTTTTATATCAGGAATTAGTGAATTTCCGCAATTAATTTAAATAAAGCGGGAGGGAGACAAAACTTAGGCTAAAAGGGGTTTTATGGGTTAAATGGGTTTTATGGGTTTTGTCAGGAAATGTATGAATGACGGAGTTAATAAAGTAATGCGGAGGGGGCAGAATTTAAACTTAGGATAAGGGTTTTTATGGGTTTTTTATGGAAAAAAGGAAATTAATAAGGGGGGGTGATTTTCAAAGGGAATGACTAGGGAAAAGGGTTGAAATTAATGAAACAAGGTTAAAATGAGGGAAAAGGGTATTTTTTCAAGGGGAATGGGTTTCACACTAGGGAAAAGGGGTTTTGGGTTAGGAAATGACTTTGGAGGGTAAACTGCTAGGGAAATGTGTGAAACCAAGGGGCAAGGGTGAAAATGAAGGAAAAATGGTATTTTCTTAGGAAATGATGGGATAATGGTGAAATTAGTAAGTATGTAGTGGGGGGTGAAATGAAATGAGGGGAAGTTAACCAAATCATCTTGTAAACATCTTTTCACTCTCATAATTGCTCCTACGCACTGACACATAAGATTAAGCATGATAAATGTGTTTATGCTTCAATCAACTTTGTATTTCTGCAACCTTTCTTCTACTTACCCTAACATTTTTCTTCACATTATTGGGTGAATTTAAGCAAGCAGACCCTTTCTTCCCTTTTTCTTTTGAAAAGTAAACTATCTAATTCTAACCTTATATCTTCTAATGGCTTAGATTAAGCTTATGAACACATTGTATTTCTCTACCTAACTACTGATATGCCAAGATTAAGCAGTTTGGCTAGATCTTTATTCTCTATCTATAAACATGAAATTTAAAGCATGAAGTAGTCAAGATTAAACAGTTTGGCCATCATCGGTTGTGGCATTTATGACAAGCTGCACACAACCATTATTTTGCGTAGTAAAGTAAAAAGTAGTGGCATTTAGACTTGCACACTTTCATTATCTGTTTTTGTTTGGGGTTCATATTTTTTCACTTTTTTTATCTTTTCTTATCCTTTTTGTCCTTTGATAATTCTTTTAGGACATACCCTCTTTACATTTTTTAATTTTTAATATGGAAAACATTTTGCAAAAAGCAAAAGTATGTACAATATTACAAGACTTAACATAGTCAATTCAAAATTATGAATCTTATTATTATAGGACCCTAACACTTATAACAAAAAATAAAATCAATTGTAAATAGAGTATCTTTTATTAAAATGGTGAAAACACGTCAAAATGCTATAACACATATAAAACATCATTTATTGCATGAGACCCTTTTTAAATTAATTAAGTGGCTTTCTTCTTCTTCTTTTTTCTTTTTTTTTTCATGTGGCATGAGCTTAGTGGTATCAGAGGTGATGACATAAGCGGACAAGTGGTGGGCACAAAGGTGTGTTGGAAATTTTCTGATATCGACAATTTCTATCGTGGTTACATACAAGAGCTCAGATATGCAGTGGGCGTGATATCTTTATAAACCAGAATTAATACCATATCGGGTCAAACATATCGGAGGTCGACGATATGAGGATATTAGAGTATTAGGGATGTCATATATCGGAGGTCGGAAGGATTGATTATAAGAATATTGGGGGAGTGCCATATCGGAATATCGACAATGAGAGGGATATGAATATTGGAAGTCAGAGAGGCAAGGTGTATCGACATATCAAAGTGGCAGGTTATATCGCTATCGGAGATCTGAGGGATTGTTGTATCAGAGTTTTTAAAATCATGTTCAGACAAAACTCTCTGATAACAGTTGACCCTGATGGGAGTGGGAATGATGTGGCAGATGGGTCCTCCCAACTATATGGTTAGACTTAATGTTTTGATTAATTTTTAATATATGCCATAAGCCATATAAATATGAGTTTGAACTTTGAATATTTTTAATATAGCTCTGACACTATATATATATATATATATATATATATATATATATATATTGTGTGTGTGTGTGCCACTTGTTTTAAGCCTTCGGCTATGACCACTTTTTAAATGTGAAAGGTTTAAATCCACTTTTAAACATTAAGCCATTACATAATAAAAGGCTTTGTCTTGGGGGCTATGAAATGCACGATACAAAATAAAAAAATAATATTTACAAAAAAAAACTAATTATTTACAAAGAGACAAATTTATAACATAAAAGGTAAAATATATTATATATGGCCAAAGTAGTGAAAAACATCCAATCTTTAATTAGGCGTTATTTGCAAACCAAATGTCCAAATGAGATCAAACAAGTTTTGATAGAAAAAACAAATCGAACTCATTGGAGCAATCCAATTTCTAAGTAATCAAATAGTAATACGACCAATCATTAAGTTAAAGAGTCCCCATAATGAGAATTAAGTGAATAATAAGGGGGGTGTGTTTTTACCACAATACGGTCTTGAAAAAAATTTCTAAATTAACAAAATATATTTTTTTAGATATTCTTCTCAATGTTGGTAAGTTGCTAGTTAAAAATCCCCAACAACAATTGAAGTGAGGATTCAAAGAACCTTTGTTGCTTCCCAATAAGTAGAGGTGAGGACTCCTTAGAGAATTACTCCTTTTTTCAGGAAAGGTAGTTATTCAAGTTAATTTCATTGATATTCTCTGGAAATGAAATTAGATTGTTGTTACATAACTTCAATGTAAATTCATATGGAATACAAAGTAATATCGGCTCTTAGATATGTCAAATTCATGTTCCCTCAATGAAATGCAAAGCCTTGCAGGAATGTTATTTGAGAACAAAAATATAACATTTATATTATATCAAAGTTGGTAACCAACTTGCCACAAAACTCTAAGAACTTACTCCTTGCTTGGGTTTTACATGTCTGTTGTCATTAAAAGCTAATTTGGATTAGCTACTTAATCAATATTACTTTTATCATTTAAGGGAATTACTTCCAGTTTTACTTATTAATCTATATTACTAACATTGGAAAATTGTAAAAGCATGTCAACTCAATAAAACCTAGGTACATTTACTTAATAGGCTTATAATTTACATTATATTAGAGTAATATGTATGCAATACATACCTTAGAGTTATAGTTTATATTTCATTTATTCTTGTATTATACACTTGTTGTGTAAAAGGATAAATAATCCCATTATATTAGTCGAAACCACCACTTAAACAGATACAAATCTTGACTTCATGGATTTCCCCAAATGTTGATAAGGACATTTTTCCCAATCAACACCGTCGAATAAAACAAATATGTGTTGGCAACGTTTTCCAATGTTTTATCTAGGAACATTCAGTCTGATGTATCATTAAGAGTAGGATCTTCCATTTTGTAGTCCTATCGGCGTGTCTTTGTGCCCTTCCGGTGCAAACTCTAGTTCTATATATCGGGTGTGGTGGGAGAAGCTCGAGTTTAGATTTGGTAGTCGTTGTTCGTGTTGGTTAGGTCGATCATCTGCTAGGGTTATTAGGGCCTTTTAGGTTTGTATTCAGGGGTCTGGTTTCTAAGTTATTATACATGTTGCAGGCATGGTATAATGCATTCAATTTTTCCTTTGACTGCCTATTAGTTTGTCTTTGACCAAAAAATTATGGCGCTTATGCATAGTTTAACTTTAGGAATTCAATTTTTATTATTATTATTTAAATTGATTTATTTGTAAAGTGATTGGTTGAGGTCTTATTATGGGCTATTTAGTAACTTCCATTTTTATTAGTTACTAATTTTTGTTTTTAGTATTATTTAACTTTATGATTTTTATTTTTATTTAACTTTATGATTTTTATTTTTTTCTGAGTCAGGCTCGTAGCAAACACAACAAGTTTCCATTGATACATGATTTTTTCCATAGCCATCATGTCTATAGGATTCTGGATCTAGCTCATGCGCATTGATAACATCATTACCAACATTTTGACAGGTTGCTATCTTCTGAATGAATTGACTAAAAACATATGTAACCCCCATATCCCCATTCTTATTGGGTAGATTCAAGGGTTTGGAGAAAATGTGAAAGTTACCTCTATACAGATAGACAAAGGAAGAAAAACAGAGCCCTAGGGTTTGGTGTTCTATGGTTCCTGCGTTGGATGCACATCGGCCATTGACAATGCTATTCAATTTCGTCACGTCAGGATTTTGATTTTCAAATCTTTCAATGACAAAATGTTTTATTTTGAGATTTATTTTCAATTGGCCTTGTCAAAATTTATTGTTTAATGCCCAATTCATAGATGTTCTTCTTGATTGAGGTCTATAGCACTTAGTCCCTAGGATTTGCAAGTAAAAGCTATGTTTTGAAAATCGTGCACTTTTCTAAGATGATAAAAGAAACCTGTTTGCTTCGGATATGTTTTATTTTCATATTTAATTTGAACCATCCATGTCGTAATGTACTATTTAATGCCCACTTTACAGATTTTGTTAATGATTGAGGTTTATAGCCCTTAGTCCCAGGCCTTGCAAGTAAAAGCTATGTTGTAAGAATCATGCAGTTTGTTAAGATAATAAAAGGAATTTGCTTGCTTGGGATATGTCAGTGTGTCTGTTCTACCATTATCAGATAATGGTCTCTAAAGAAGGTCTCATTCAACGGAGATTAAGTATTACACAGAACCTCATGACCTCCATTACCTCCTCTAATTTTCCTGTTCTGTCTACACAATATCATGGCCTCCACCTCTCTACATTTCATATCACATCCCTTGTTTCTTTCAATTTCGTCTAACATCATCCACTTAGTGAATTTTTCTCTTAGTCACACAATCAAGTTTTGTCTCAATTCCCCTCTTTAGGATTTGTGTCAATTGATCTGATATTTAAATCTGAATATTCCATGTATCTTCATGGGGATCATAAATTTTAATCTTACCATTGTCTAATGAACTAGAAAGCTCCAACGTATGCAGGTTTGTCCCTACCAACCTTGCATGCCAACCATCTCCCATACCGTTTGGCATCTCCAGCCAAGAATCAATAGCAGGATCATAGGTTTCACCACCAAAATCTATGAAATGATTTGCACCCCTACATCCAAATTGCCTGTTGATCTACAAAGAAATGGTTACTATAGTTTTCCATGACTGGAATCTGCTTAGCAATATTGAAAATGACTGACAGTGAGGGTAATCTATTGTGAGTTGCTTATTGTACAAATTCAATATCAATCCTATTTCTTATGAGAATTTAACGCTTGTAGCTTGCCCTTCAATGTCATCCCAGGCTTCTTCACAGATGACTCAAAGGGCTTGAGTGCAATCAGGGACCTTGTCCTGACCTAGAAAGGCCCAAAGCCGATAATCACATGTGTCTCTGTAACCATATTAGCATTGTTTGTAGATGAAGAGACTATGGGGGCTTATTGATGCGTCTTTATAGGGTTTTCAATTTTCTTTATATCAATTAAATAACAGACAACTATGTTGAATGTTGTTTACAGGATAGAAGGAGTAAGAAACTATGATCATCTCAAAATTTTCGCTAAAAGTAGAACAAAAGAAATGCTCAAAATTTTCACTAAAATAGGACATGGAAAATAAAAATGTGCAATTTCTTAGCTAAAATAGATCATGGACAATATAAATGTGCACTTTTTTCTTAATTTGGTAATCAGTTTCCGACAGAGCAAAATCCGTAAAACAAGATTTATTTTAGATAATGCTTCCCGAAAATCATTGGATGTACACTCTAACCAACAAATATAATTATTCTACTCTAGGGGCTAAAATAAATGCCAGAAAAATTTACGATGGAAAAACAATTTAATAAATTCATATTGCTTTGTTCAAGCCATTGCTTGAAATCTCTAGTTAATGCATGATCTGAATGGGAAATTTAGTGTTTGTTGTGCTAAATTCCAATTCAGAATAGTAAACAAAGTTCTCAAGGATTATGACTTAAATTGCTAGTTTTACACGAGTTTTTATGTCTTTATATGTAATTCATGAGCAAAATAAAAATAAAAAAATGAACAACAACGTAATAGTAATACACTCAGAAATTGATAAAGGAGTTCACCCTTCTTGTCTACATCTCCTTGGTCCATCTTCCAATGGCTTGATCCAATCTCATTATTCTCAAAATACTTCAGTGATAAAGAGTACATAAAGTGTGCTGACCAAAAGAGTGGCTAGTTTTCCCTTCAAGGAAACATTCTCGTTCAAAGAACTCTCACTCTAAAAACATGACAACCTACAGTCAGTCATGAAACAATCAACAAGAAAAGGGTTCTCAAATCAAGACCCCATACTCCATTTGAGAATGAGCATAACAAGTACAGCAATTCACTTGAAGTACTAAAAGAGAACTTTCCTCAAAGACATAATGAGAAAAGAGAAACATAAGCTACACCATAGATGTCTCAGCTGCTACAGAAAACATATGAAGGTTAGAAAACCCCTACAAGGTCCTCTCCATTCTCAAAATCCTTCAAAAACTGATTCAACCCACTGGTTGATCCTAACACCCATAGACTCAAACCTGCAAAAAGTCTCTTCAAAAGTGATCTATTGGCTCTTAAAACCTATTCCATTGGCTTTAGAAGACCCAAAAATGCTTGTCTAGACTCTTCTTGCTTCTTAAAATACCAAAAACTAAAGAAGATATGAGCTTCCTTGGCCTTTTTGTTAGTCTCTCTACAATTTCCCCAAAATTCGGCATCGGTCCTACAATTTCGCCCCAAAATCTACTAATGGAGCGTTGATTCTGCCAAACTCCAGGCGAAATTATCGGAGTGTTTAAATGGCCTCTAAGGCCTTAACTCCAAAAATCGTGGCCACATTTCCGCCACACGTTCTGGGGCCAGCCCCCATCGCTGGCCCCTTAACTGCTCCGCTTGATGGTTAAATCCTTGCAATTTAGGCTAACTGCAAACCCCGGTCACATGAGGTGGTCGAGCTGGTGGTTTCAGAAAGCGATTAGAGTGGATGACTTGGCGAACAGTTAGACCGACGTGGTCACATGTTAATGGTTGCAACCAAGGTGGTTAAGGCCGACAGATAATGTTAAGTCCCCGCAGCGGTTTAAGCGTATTCACATGTGGGAGTTGTGAACAGTTATGGTAACCACTTATGGGGGCGGGCTAGGGCCTAACCCTTGGCCTGCCACCCACAGTCCTGTGGCACTAAGGTGGCAATGGGCTAGGCCCTGGTCCAACCCTCCCCCAAACGCGTCAACCTAAACATTTTAAATAGTGTCTACATCGTACATATAACAAGCAACAATGTATGCTCTAGCGGTGGAGGTCATGGCTAGTGTAGTGGAGGTTGTGTGTTCGAACCCCGACGGTGTAATTTTTACCTTACCATAAATTTTGGTGGCCCTCAGGTTGCCACGTGGTGGCCCTTGGCCGTGCCACGTGGCAGCATGTGATTGGCCACCAAAAAATCCTCAAACCAATAACATTTTGCCATTTCAAACCAATGAAACTGTGCCACTTGGCACTACCCGATTCACCAGAGGAAACCCAATCAATTGTATAGTCACCATGCCACTTCAGCATCCCAGTTAGCCTACCACATCAATAATACGAACTGCTGATTATGCAGTGCTGCTCATTTTTTCGCCAAATTTCTTTGTTTGAGAAAATGGACAGAACACGTTTCTGTTTCGCGTGAAAAGATCACTTTCATTTGTTCAACAGATAAGGGTATAGTTCCATCACCTTTCCAATCTTGATCCATTTGGCCTCACTCAGATTGGTTCCTTTGAGTCCCACATGAAGGTAGTCCACACTCCCTCATTTTGAAGTCCTTGTTCTACTGTCAAGAATGGTATGTTGTTGTAGTTCTTCTAGGTACTCAGGAGAGAAATCCTTAATTGACTTCTTGGCTTTGTCTATGTCGCTATGGAAATCAATAACAGCATCCTTCCCAAGAATGAAATATAATGGTGATTTTCTACAAAATCTTTTCCAAGGATAAAATCCAAAAAGACTTTGGCAAATAACCCAAACAAGCTTCACATGGAAATACTTGTATAAATGAGTGCTTGACACATTTTTAACATACTGAATGTGCTACAACTACTCATCCCAAATTTTAGGATGCTTACTAAAATGTCCAAAAATGGAAATGCATCTTACAATATGGAATAAATTTGACTCCCAAATTCCCATACAAATTGACTCATTATCAAGCCAAAATAGCATAACAATGCCAAAGAAATTACTGTTGCATATAAGTGATTTATTCACAAACATCACTTTTACAAAATGTCCAACTGTGGGGACATGCAACAAGTGAAATACAAAGATTAATGTAGTCTTTAATTAGACAAATAGTCCAACCATTTCTTACCCAACCATGCTAGGGAATTTTCTTTCTGCACTTCACTTCCTTTTGGAACTGCTTCTGGAATGGTTATGGTGTACCTTACACATTCCTCTACCTTCTCCTTCGCTAGTGATTCCATTACCTATTTTTCTTTCTTTGGATGAAGATGTGGATGCATCTTCCAATACTTTTCAATCCAATGACCACTTATGTTGCAATGAGTGCAAAATTTTATGTGAGCTTTTCTTGGCACAAATGTCTTTAAACTTGGATGAGAATTTCCCTTCTTGGTCTCAATTCCAATCGACATATTCATCTTCCTGACTAATGCTTTCCTTTTGTGGCAATATTATGCAACCAACTCACAAAATAGAAGAATGAGATAGATCAACGACTTCAAAAGTAGCCTCTTCGAGTGGGAAACCTCCTTTACATTACACAAATGAACAATTCTTTGGTGATACAAATGTCAATGCCTCCTTTCTATATATAGGAGTCTAAGGGGTCACAATATAATCAGAGCCGACATAACAATAATAATGAAAGGGCACAAAAATAACAATAGTGGGCTTTTATAGAGCACAATAATAACAATATGGGGACAACATGGGCACAACAAAAAAAATAAGGGGCTACAATGACAATAATAATAAAGGAATACACTAGTATTATAGGGACCTAACATGCCCCTCACATTCCAAAAAGTGTTTCCCGCAACGATTGAGTAGTTCTGGATGCTTCTCTATAAAATTCTCATCCTACCATGTGGAATCTTAAATGGGTAAGTTCTTCCATTTGATGAGATACTCTGAAATTGATTGATTTCGTAGTTGTCGAGTTCTTGTTTCAGTGACTGCTTCAAGTTCCAATATGATTTTTCCTTCCTTGTCAAGTTATGGCAATATTGTTCAAACTAGGAGCTTGTCACCTATAACCTTCTTTAAGCATGAAACTTGGAAAACCGAGTGCATTGGGGAAGATGCAGGAAGTTCCAATTTGTATGCCATAGTACCAATCTTTTGCAACACCTTGTACAAACCATAATTCTTTGGTGATAATTTATTATCCTTCTTAGCTTGCTTGAGGTACATTTGTTTGTATGGTTGTAGTCGTAGAAATACTCAGTCACCTACATCAAAACTACTTTCATTGCGATGTTGATCTACCTGTTGTTTCAATTTATTCTGTGCCAAAGTCAGGTTATCCTTTAAGAGTTGGAGAAATTTTTGTTGACGCTCGATGTGATCTTCCACTACTTGAATCTTAGAATTTTCTCTTAAATATGATGTGATGGATGGTGAATGATATCCATAAAGTGCCATAAGTGGGATCATTTTCGATGCAGTAGGGAAGGAAGTGTTATAACACCATTCAGCCAAAGGCAACCATTTGACCCATTGTGTCTATTTATCAGATACAAAGCAACGAAGATATCCTTCCAAAAATTTGTTCACTATCTTAGTTTGCCCATCAGATTGAGGATGATAAGATGAACTATGAGCTAACTGAGTACCCAGACAAGAAAATAATTTTGTCCAAAAATTTCCGGTGAAAATAGGATCTATGTCGCTTACAATAATCTTTGGGTTTCCATGTAGCTTTTGAATTGTTTCCATAAATGCAGTAGCAACTGTATTGGCTTTAAATGGATGAGATAATGCACAAAACTGTGCATACCTGGTAAGTCTACCAACTACCACCATGATGACACTCTTTTCTTCGGAATTGGGTAAACCTGTGATAAAATTCATTGAAACCTCCTCCCAACATTGACTTAGAATGGATAAAGGTTGTAATAGACCTGAGGTTTTAATTGTCTCAACTTTATTTTGTTGGCAAACCAAACATTCCGCCACAAACTTTTGAATATCAGATTTAAGGCCATCCCAAAAAAAATCCTTCTTAAGCCTGTGGTAAGTTTTTAAAAATATTGAATGCCCTCCCAAGGGACATGTGTGCAATTTGAGAAGAATCTTTTGTTTGAGTTGGGAATTCTTATAGAGGTATAAGCGATCTTTGTACCATAACCAATCATTTTTCCATCTAAATGTACCAGATGTACTAGGATCTTGCTCCAATTTTTGAATGAGTTCCCACACTTCTTCGTCATTCTTCCATTCATCCCTTGCTTCATTTATCCAATCTGGTTGGATAATAGAAATGGCACAAAGCAATGCTTCCACATCCTCATCCTTTCTTGAGAGTGCATTTGCAACAACATTTTGTTCCCCTTTTTGTAGATGATTTCAAAGTCATAACGCAGCATCTTTGTGACCCATTTTTGCTACTCTTCTGAAGATAATATTTATTCTAAAAAGTATTTAAGACTATCATGATCTGTTTTTACCTTGAAGTGTCTTCCCATTAGGTAAGGTCGCCATTTCTTAAGTGCATGTAGTATTGCCAACATTTCCTTCTCATAAATAACTTTGTGTAAATACTTTCCTTTGATTGGACGACTTTCAAAAGTAATGGGTCTTTCTTCTTGCATTAAAACAACACCAATTCCATTTCCTGAGGCATCACATTCCACAATAAAGGTTTTTGTGAAGTCTGGCGTAGCTAAGACCGGTGCTTGGCACATTGCCTCTTTAAGATGTTCAAAGGCCTTCGTTGCTTCTGGAGTCCAAGAAAATGCATCTTTCTTCAGTAATGTTGTTATAGGTGCTGCTATTCTCCCATAATCCTTAACAAATTTGCGATAATACCTAGTCAACCCGAGAAATCCTCGCAGATGCTTTATGGATGTGGGGATTTTCCTTTCCTTAATGGCTTTAATTTTGTTAGGGTCTACCTTAACACGTTCATGAGATACAATATGACCCAAATATTCCACCTCTTGTACTCCAAAGAAACATTTGGAGGTTTTTGCATATAATTGTTTCTCCTCCAATAGTTTGAGCACTTTACTAACACGTTGAACATAATCCTTCCAAGATTTATTGTAGATTAGTATATCATCAAAAAATACTAACACAAATTTTCTAAGGAAGGGTTTGAAAATGGAATTCATCAAACCTTGAAATGTAGAAGGTGCATTGGTAAGGCCAAAAGGCATGACCAAAAATTCATAATGACCCTCATGAGTTCTAAATGTTGTTTTCAGAATGTCTTCGGTCTTCATTCTTATTTGATGATATCCTGAACAAAGGTCAAACTTGGTGAAGTAAATTTCTCCATGCAATTCATCCAATAATTCATCAATGACAGGAATGGGAAATTTATCTTTAATAGTGAGCTTGTTGAGCTCGCTATAATCTGGACACATGTGCCATGATCCATCCTTCTTGTGCACCAATACTATTGGAGCAGAGAAATAACTTTGACTAAGTTGACTTATACCAGCCTCTGGCATTTCTGCAAGCATACATTCAATTTCACTCTTTTGGACATAGGGATATTTGTAAGGCCTAATGTTTGGAGGAACACTTCCTAGAATCAAGTGAATAGCATTATCATGATCACGAATAGGTGGGAGGCCTTTTGGGAGTCTCAAATACCATGGAATGATTGTCCAAGACTTTTTGGATATCTAGAGAAATAGATGATTTTGATGCGGGAACCTCTAGCGAACATAATTGTGCAATTATGCCACGTTGTTCTTTCTTTAGAACCTGTCATGTCGTTAGAGTTGATTATCTTTCCCGGTTTCCCTGTGATACCCCTTAATTCAACTTGCTTTCCTTCTGAATCTTTTTTCAAGAAAATTTCTTGAAAATTAAAAGCTATTGTACCCAAATATTGTAGCCATTGTACTCCTGGTATGACATCAGCACCACCCATTGAAATGGAAAGCATTGGCCTATTCAACACATATTCTCCCATGGATAGCTTGATGTTATGGCACTTTCCATAGGAATTTATGGTTCCTCCATTTGCAACCATCACTTGACACTCTAGTGCTCGATATAGGAAGCAATTCAATTCTTTCATTATCTTACAATGAATAAAATTATGGGTATTGCCTTAATCAATCAACACTATTACCTTTTTCTTCTAGATATGTCCTTCTATATTGATAGTTTGATGAGTGGTAATTCCGACCAATGCATTACAAGATATGTTCGGATTTATTCCTTCTCTCTCTAGGGTTTGTTCATGGTGTGTATCCTCTTATTTTGACATCTCCTGTTCCTTTTCTTCTTCCTCTTCACAATCTATGTAAAATAATTTCTTCTCAACACACTTATGACCTTTAGTGTATTTTCTATCACAACTATAACAAAGCCCTTTTTCTCATTTTTTCTTCCAATTGTTGTGGTGTCAACCTTGTAGGTTGTGGAAGACAGGGTCAACAACACTTCCATCTTTATAGTTGTTATTGGTAGGCTTCCTTGTTGCCATAATTTTGCTTCCAATTTTTCTTGCCAACCTGAATGCCTTCTCCAATGAATCAGGTTCCCAAAGGCGAACCTCATGTTGGATGTTATCCTTTAGAGTCCCTATGAACACATCAATCATATGCTCCTCTGGAATATCTTTAACCCTTATATTCAATTTTTGGAAGTCCTTAATGTGCTCCACCATTGAACCCTTTTGTTTGAGATTTATCAATTGGCTAAAAAAAAGTGTTGTTGCTTGTATCTTCATAATGTGCTATCATTTCGTTCGTAAAAATTGCCCAAGTGAAAATTTGTTTACGAGAGCAAAGCCATCGATACCATACAAACTTATTTGGTTCCAATATAAAGTCACAATGCATACCTTTTGTGTGTTTTGCACATTATGGAGATCAAAATATTCCTCCATCTGTAGTATCCATGTTATGGGATCCTTGCCATAAAACTTCCTCATATCGATATTTGGAACATGGTGGATCTTAAATCCAACATTAGAGTTTATGAAATCATGACTAACATTTCTTTTGTTCTCATCATGAATTTCCTCTACTACCTTTTCACTATTAGGAAGCATTTCTTGTAGCAACTTTGCCAAACCTCCTTTCAAACCTTCCATGTCTTTCTTCAAATCTTCAAAGTTTACTTCTAAACCATCCATCTTAGCTTCCACGCCTTTCTTTAAACCATCCATCCTAGCTTCTGTTACTTTTTGTGGGAGTGAAATTTGTTGCACTTGGTCTCGTAATTTTGATATATCATGTTTCATTTCTTCCTCTTCTTCATGAGTCATGCTAGACCTTTCAGGTTGCTTATTAGGTGTTTCCATTTTCTTTCTTTGGGGCATCAATTAATTATAAATATGTTTCACTGTGCCCTTTGAATCACTTCAAACATTTTTTTCAAACCAAACTTATGCAAAAAATTTAAAAAGACTACCACCTTTTTTCTATTTGTAGGAGCTCGATATTGAATATGTTGTATATCTATAATTGTTGGAAATAATACTGAGAGGGGGGGTGAATCAGTATTATCACATTAATAAAACTTTTTCATTTCCATAATCAGATTCATATATGCTACTTCCACAGCTTCTTATGATTCAGTTAGTTGAGTGTATTAGAACATTATCAATCATATTAACAGTGAACTGGTGCAGTAAAATAGAACAGATCATCACACATAAGTCACACACATGAACACCATGATATAAGGTGGAAACCCAATGTGGGAGAAAACCACCTGCTGCAAGTCATCTCAATCTTCTTCTTAATAAGAAAATCCTTTTACAATATTTGTACTGGTGCAGTCTTATACCAGTACGGGAGCTACAACCCCCTTTGCTCTTGTACTAGCCGATCCATTTACTAGTACGCAGGCTGCTACCTGCTACAATGCTCCAAAGATTTCCCTTAGCTCTTGTACTAGCTTAGTGGTGGGCTCCAGTATTGTAGCAATAATGCTACAACTCCTGGGGCTTCCTATCTCTAATTTTATCAACCCGGTAGTGCGTACAAACTTGGAAGCGACGGTGCTGTATGCACAAGTACTAGCTCTTGTCGCAGCTGTCACTTGGTCAGCTGGCACAAGTCCGCTAGGGCTCAAGCCAACTTCTATATGCTCTCAGAAGAAGCTTGCTAAATGATGGACGAAGGCTATCTCAAAGGAAATTAATCTATTTTGCAAAAATGAACTGAAAGCCAACCAAAACATGGAAACCCTAGTAAACCCTAATCTGACTAGCTTAATCTCTATGATGCAATGGTGGGAGTGCAAATGTCTAAGAATGATGCCATTACCTCTAGTGATATGAAATGCATGAACTTAAACTACTTCCATTGAAAAGAACATTGTTTTTGTATTTTTGCTTAAATGGTTGGAGTGATTATGATTTTGTTTCTTATTAGGGTTTGGCTGTGCAGAGGTGGTGCGAAAGGAAGGAAAGCTTGGGAAAGGACAGGGGGGCTAGGAGAGGTCCCAGGGGATCCTTAGCATCAGTCCACAGAAGTCTACAACGTTCGGATGCTCGGCAACCAAGTTTGCAGGCTTCTACAGGATGTCTGCAGGGGATCCTACAGGAAACTCAGGAATTCTACAGGAAGTCTGCTAACTTCTACAGGATGTGCTGTAAGTGGAAGTTTTGGGTGATGGTGAAGTGATGGAACAGTATGGGTGGATAGGTAAGGTGGAGATGGAGCTTGTGATGACTCAGGGGCAGAGAAATAGGACGGAGGAAGAGTGCACGAAGTGGTTGGTGGATAGAAGGATGGGATCAACGAAAGGTCAAAAAGATGAAGCTACGTGGGCAATGGAAGAGTTGGAAGGTGAACGAGCTGAGCAGAGGTCGAGTAGGTGGCTTGAGGAGAGGTTAAGAAGAAGAAGAAGAAAGTAGAAGGATATGGAGCAGTGTAAATAAAACAAATTACTTATGTCTTGCACCAAAAACGAGAATTCATTAACCAGTGCTACCTGTGCTATTAAACCAATGAACAGCGCTATAAATCATGAAGAAAAGTAGTGCATGGAACTGTAGTGACGAAGTATGGCTCAAGAGCAAAATGCATGAAAGGATCCACGATTAAACCGACTGTGTTGCAGCTTGCATAAAAGTAGAAAAGACTGCGTTTTTTGGTGGTTGGTATAGACTGCACCCCAATCCCTAAACAGAGATGGCAGTGAAGGCACTAACAACCTTTTTCTTGGAGCTCCAGTGGATTACAAACCTCCTATCCTAGTCTAAGCAACTGAAAGTAATTTGACCATAAGCTAATCCTACTCAATCTTGTTAAAGAAATCAAATCAGCAAACTGTATTCTTTGAAATGCATATCAAAACAAGGAAACACAATGCTAGAAAGAAAGGTAAATAACACTACAAGAAGAGGAGATCTATTGCTCTCAGGTTGGGCCCTAACCTGAGAGCTATAGCTCCCTTAAAAGCTCAGAATTAGATCCAAATCTGCTTGCCTTTATTCATAATCAAAAGTCTAATGTCATGCCAAAACTGGCTTACAAAACAAACAAAACACCGAGCTGTAACTCGTGCTCAGAGATTACAACAGTAATTCCAAAGGTCAAAAAGCTTCTAACAAAGGCTACGGCCTTCATATTTATACACAATGAAGATCAAGCTGGCTTCCTCCATTCGTGGAGCTTGGCTGTCCAACTGTTGTAGAACTGCTGATCCTGTAGAACGTGTTGGCTGCCTTTAAGCTCGGTGGGGAGAGCTGTTGGAGCTCGGAGTTAAGGTGACAATCACGAGGGAAGTCATTTAAGGCTGTAGACAACCTCCCTATAAACCTGCAATGCCACCTTTGCTGTCTCCTTGTCTCCTTCTGCGTAGTCTTTTGCTCTCTTTAATGCCAAAAACCTGAAATCATCATGTATTAGCCACATAGATATAATGCCTGCCCTTCTTCCTACAAACAACACAAATATACTAAGAAATGAATGCATAAGCGATAAAAGATGAATGGTTGAGCAAGGTAAGTAGGCCAATATGAGCCCAAATTGTACCAAAAATTGGGGCTCATCACTTAGATACTAGTACGTAGGTGCTGGCCTACAATCTTCTCTCCTCCAGGTACCACGTTTCATCAATTTTCAGACTGGATACACTGAAGCACAACACATAATCTGAAAGGCCACATTTCATCCAATTTTCATACTGGACCCAACAACAACATTGAAGCTCATAATCAAACAACCTTCTGAATCACCCAATCACCAGATCAATACATATACAATGAGAGTTATCAACCAGATCTAGTCCACCAGACCAGATAAGTCATTATGAACCTGATCCATTCATCTATCAATACTTAAGCTAATCATAATCATTCAATCAATCACTACTGTTATCAGAACATAATACCAGACATCACTTCAAAACCCAGAACACAGCTATAATAAACAGGGGCAGCTAAATAGATTTCATGAAAAGTCCGCAGCTTCACCAGTATAACACTTGCGTGCATCTGCACCTTCTTCTGCTGCTTGCCTGCGTACCCACGCACTGTGTCTTATGAACTGCCTGCGCACCTCCGCATCTGCAGCGCTTCTGGGCCTGCGTATCTGCGCACCTGCAGCGCTTCTGCGCCTGCGTATCTGCGCACCTGCAACGCTTCTGCGCCTGCGTATCTCCGCACTTTTCTTTCACTGCACTTGCGGTCCTGCGGGTATAGACAATTTTCAGACTTCAAGGATAACCCAGACTATCAGATCTACAGATCTGATCATGCGCCGAAGGGATCTCAACCCATTAGTAGATCCGACTTGTAACCCTCATGTTTCTCCTTGATTTAGATTCAACTATCTCTCACAAACCCATCACTAGAATTTCAGATCTAGCTTCTCTTAAGATCTTCTTCTTTCACAAGTGTCTAGCCAAATGATCTCCTTTGCTTTATATAGGCAAGCTCTTCCTAAAATCATGGATCAATACCATAGATAACCAAAACAAGAGGCCCAAAAACATGGGGCTCAATAATAATAATATAAAACAATACCACTGACCAAACCATAGGATCAAATACGTCGGGCTAAATACTATGGTCCACCATTGGATTCCCACGTGAGAGTACTTTTTCACTGCATGAAAGTGCGTGAACTAGGGTCCGCACCTTTTACACGGGATACCTGCGGGTATGTACGCACTTTATCTAAGACATGCTTGCGTGTCCGCACCTTTTGTACGGTGTACCTGCGTACCCCTTATTTTCTTCAATATTTGAGAGCTGATCATCAATCTCTGCTACTGACCTGAAGTACTGTGATCTATCACCTGTATGAGTTGCCATCAAGGACAATACTTTAGCCATAATGCCAACAATCTCCCCCTTTGGACTTGATGGAAAAGCTTACTTGTCATGCTAAGAACTTGTCATTTGATTCCTTTGAACTGTCCTGCATCCATGAATTATGTTACATCTGATATCTCTTCTGTAGATTCATCTGAATGTATACAAGTGAGATGATCTTCTATGAGAGGGTTGCCATCAAGTACAACACATGCATCATAATGCCAACAATAATTTCGGATCTCCAAGGTCTGAAATTTCATCCTATGATAACCCTCTGCATCCTCTTTCCAACCCCACAAGTCTGATGCAGATTGGATTCTCCAAGAGAGAGTTATGTCAAATCTTCGACGATGACCTGATTATAGACTGGCTCAATAGAGCGAACTTGTACGAAGTTCCACGTGTCACTGTTTCAACCTTCGGACCTGAAAATTATACACAGAAAACTAAATTCCATTATATTGCTATAACTGTTTACAAAATTTCAATCCGATGCTCTGAGAAAAAGTTATAACGATTTTCCCAGGGTGACCTGTTTGAGATCGAATTCGGGAGCCTACAAAAACCCTAACTTCTTCAGTTCATATATTTGAAAATATAGCGACCTAAGTTATGAAATTCGGTCCCATGGTTCATCATGATTTCAATTTAAATGGGTTTTAATTTAAGCTTCTGAAGCTTCGTAGAAAAAAAATTATAGCAAAAATACTACGATGGCCTATTTGAAGCAGCAAAACCCTAGAATCCAAAGCTTTGATACCAATTGTTATGCAACCAGCTCACAAAATAGAAGAATGGGATAGATCAATGACTTCAAAAATAGCCTCTTCAAGGGGGAAACCTCCTTTACATTACACAAATGAACAATTATTCGATGATACAAATGACAAGACCTCCTTTCTATATATAAGAGTCTAAGGGGTCACAATATAATCAGAGCCGACATAACAATAATAATGTAAGGGCACAACAATAACAATATTGAGCTTCTTTGGGGCACAATAATAACAATATGGGGACAACATAGGCACAACAATAACAATAAGGGGATACAATGACAATAATAATAAGGGAATACACTAGTATTATAGGGACCTAACGGGCACTTAGCTACACAATGGTTAGATGCACGAAAAAAGTGCAAGGAAAAACATTCCACAACATGTTATTCAAATCATCATGTTGTTTGTAATCATAAAAAACCTTTGAATAATCATGACGCTTATGCCTCTTATGGTTTTCCTTTGGCTTATGAGCCTGACGAGGAGAACTTGAATGGCGAGAAGAACTTGTCTTAGTCTCTTCTTCAACTTTCTCATCTCTCTTTGGAGAGGTCTTGCATTTCATGTCCTCCTTTTGCTTTAGAAACCAAGTTGGTACCAATTTTGGATGCAAATCCCAACGTTTTGCCTCCTCATGTCCTCTCTTATGACAAAAAGAACAAGATACCCAAGAGCTATTGCTGGAAGACCATTCTTCCTTTTCAACATAGTCCAAACCTTCATATCGAGGTCTCTCCTTTGCCTCATTTGGATGGATAATGCTCTGATTGTTCACTCCAAGTACTCCTCCCTTGTAACCCATCTTGGATAAGAGATTTGTTCCTATGCCTTTGTTATGCTTCTCAAAGGCTGTAAAAGAGCTTAAATCAACATTTTGATGTAAAGAAACTGCATGTAAATGCTTACCATTTTCCTCATATTTTGATTGAGGGACAAAGATGCTCTTAAACTATTTCCTAGTTCTTAAGGTGTCTTCTTGGACCCTTGGTCTTTCTTCTTTTAGCTCCTTGAACTTGGGGGCTAATAGAACCTCATCCTCATCATCATGCAAACAAAAGGTGCAGACTTGGCCATCTTCCTTCTCTGAGGGGATTTCTGCACTAGCCTCTTGAGGGTACTTATCCAACAATTCCTCCTTCTTCTATGCCCTAGATGAAGCGGTGGAGGATGATTCAAGGAAACCTCCTTGTGTCCCTGGTACATAGGAGGCATCCTCCATTTGGAAAGAGCCATAGGTTGCATTCTTCCCATGTCCACAAGCTTGCTTAGTATTAGAGGGATTATTTGCTTCTTTGGCAGAACAACATTCATCAGTATGTTCCTCCACAACATTCTGCAACATGAGGCATATCTTGTGCTTCTCTTCCTCAACAAATTCAAGTAGTCTTTTGAGCTACATGTTCTCTTGTTGGAGAAATGCAATTATGTGCTCAAAATCTTGGAGATTATCATGCTTTGAACTCATGCCCATGCTTACTGAAGCCTCAACTGTAATTTGAGGTAGAATTGGTGGTGGAGATTGTAACAATCTTGCTCTCCTGCCCAAACCTTCTCCTCTCTTGAGCTTCACATTCACTTGCAAACAGTTAAATACTCCTTGCACAAGGAAAACCAAGAGATCTGATACCAAACTTGATTTGAATGGGAAAGTTGGTGTTTGTTGTGCTAAATTCAAATTCAGAATAGCAAACAAAGTGCTTGAGGATTATGAGGTAAATTGCAAGTTTTACATGAGTTTTAATGTCTTTATATGTAATTCATGAGCTTAAAACATGAATTAAAAAAAATGTTGAACAACAGCATAACAGTAATACACTCAACAATTGATAAAGGAGTTCACCCCTCTTGGGCTACGTCTCCTTGGTCCAGCTTCCAATGGCTTGACCCAATCTCATTATGCTCAAAATACTTTAGTGATAAAGAGTACATAAAGTGTGCTGACCAAAAGAGTGGCTAGTTTCCCCTTCAAGGAAACATTCTCTTGCAAATAACTCTCACTCTAAAAACATGACAACCTACAGTCAGTCATGAAACAATCAACAAGAAAAGGATTCTCAAATCAAGACCCCATACTCCATCTGACAATGAGCATAACAAGTACAACAATTTACTTGAAGTACTAAAAGAGAACTTTCCTCAAAGACATAATGAGAAAAGAGAAACATGAGCTACACCATAGATGTCTTAGCTACTATATAAAACATATGAATGCTAAAAAACCCCTACAAGGTCCTCTCCATTCTCAAAATCCTTCAAAAACTAACTCAACCCACTAGTTGATCATAGCACCCATAGACTCAAAACTGCAAAAAGTCTCTTCAAAAGTGCTCCAGTGGCTCTGAAACATGTTCCATATGTTTCAAAAGACCCAAAAATGCCTGTCTAGCCTCTTCCTTCTCCTAAAAAGACCAAAAACTGAAGAAGATATGAGCTTCCCTAGCATTTCTGCTAGTCGCTCTACAATTTCACCAAAATCCGGCACTTGTCCTACAATTTCACCCTAAAATCCACTAATGGAGCGTTGATTCCACCAAACTTCGGGTGAAATTGTCAGAGTGTTTAAATGGCCTCTAAGGCCTTAACTCCGAAAATCATGGCCACATTGCTGCCATATGTCCTAGGGCTGACCCCCGTGGTTGGCCCCTTAACTCCTCTGCTCGACGGTTAAATCCTAGCGGTTTAGGCTAACCGCAAACCCCGATCACATGAGGCGGTTGGGCTGGCGGTTTTAGAAGGTGGTTAGAGTGGAAGACTTGGCAGACGTTAGACTAGCTTGGTCACATGTTAATGGTTGCAACGGAGGCAGTTAAGGCCGACATATAATGTTAAGTCCCCACGACGGTTTCAGCGCATTCACATGCAGGGGTTGTCAACGGTTATGGTAACCTCTAATTGGGACGGGCTAGGGCCTAGCCCTTGGCCCCCGGCCACGGTCCCATGGCGCTGGGGTGGACAAGGGCTAGGCCTTAGCCGACCCTTCCCCAAATGTGCCAACATAAACATTTTAAATAATGTTTGTGCCATACATATAACAAGCAACAATGTATGGTCTAGCGATGGAGGGCATAGCTAATGTAGCGGAGGTTGTGTATTTGAACCCCAACGGTATGGTAGCCTATGATTGGCCACCAAAAAATCCACAAACTAATAATATTCCACCATTTCAAACCAATGAAACCGTGCCACTTGGCACTACCTGATTCGCCGGAGGAAACCCAATCAGTTGTACAGTCACCCTGTCACGTCCACAACCCAGTCAACCTCCCACGTTAGCAGTACGAACTGCTGACTGTGTATTGTTCCACTCATATTTTCGCCAAATTCGCCTTTTTGAGAAAATAGACAGAACACGTTTCTCGGAGCATATGGTGTTCGTTTTGCGCGAAACGAGTTGCGTTGAATTCAGAACGGTGAGCACTACGCAATCATTTAGGTTCCACACCATTCTAACAACTTTGAATTTTGAGCAAATTTTGAGCTTCGGATCAATGCACTCGCCCATGCTCCACAATCCACCTGCCAATTAAGAGCGTTAAAGAACTTGATTTTCGTATTGCGATGAGCTCTAATCGGGTAGCTTCTAGCACAAATGATGACATGAGGATTTGTTCCTGTGACCTCTTACCTTCTTGTTGGAAATAACACTGAGAGGGGGGGTGAATCAGTATTATCAGATCAATAATTTAATTTCCCAAACAGATTTGTATACGCTACTTCAGCTAAGTGAACTAGCATGTATACACGACCGTACTTAAAGCAACTAGCATATATGCAAAGGACTTTTGATTTACCCAATTTATCATGCATTGAACTTTAACCAGTATATCAGAGATTTATTAGACAGTGCAGTAAAAGCAGAATAAAGCATCACACATAAGCAACACACATGAACACCAAGATATAAGGTGGAAACCCAATGTGGGTGAAATCCACCTGCTGTTGTCGTCTTTGTCTTCTTTTAATAATAAGAAAATCTATTTACAATTTTGTACTAGTGCAGACTTATACTAGTAAGCAGGCTTCTACTTGTAGAAGGTTACAACCTTCTCTCATTCTCTAGCTTCTACTAGAAGGGAGCTACAACCCCCTAACTTTTGTACTAGCCGATATGTTTACTAGTACGTAGGCTGAGACCTACAGAAGGGTGCAACCTTCTTTCTTCCTCCATGGACCATGTTTCAAAAAAAATTAGACTGGATCCATCAGCAATTCAATCATCAAATACATTTGCCTCAACCAATCACTGAAACTCAAACATCACTTTCTGAATCACCCATAACTAAATCAATTAATCACTTTGACAGTCAATCTGATTAGTCAGAATATTGTCACTAGAATACAGTCACCAAAACCCAAACTAGAACCCAAAATTCTGCAACATCAAATAGAAACAATTGAAACATACTTTATGAGGTATGCGCTACTTCCATGTGTCAAACCTGCGTGTATATGTGCTTTTATCAAAGCCAACCAGCGTACACATCTGCAAATATTAATTCATAGTTCTGCAGCTATTCCAAACTTAAGTTATACCTAGATCATAATATTTACAGAACAACACATGCGTCAGTATTCAAATCTAGACTATACATGATCAAACCACATAATGATAATTCATTTCAAGCCTTAAGATCCTGATCCATCATTAGATCTTATCCTTCACCAACTGTTGAGGTTCACCCTTGGTTCAGATCAGGCACAGTAACATAAGCCAATAACCTGCATACTAGATCTCACATTTCATCAGATATTCAATACTTGCACACCTGGCATAATGATCTTCTCCTCCTTTTATAGTTTTAGGCCTTTCTCAATACCATGGACCAAACCACTTAGGACCAATACCTTGGACCAAATTCCTGGGGTCAATACCTCGGACCTGATACCTTGGACCAATACCATGGATCAAAATACCATGGACCAAATACCTTGGACCAAAAACTTAGTTTTCCAAGATATACACGCTTTTCCTTCTATGAAAGTGCGTGTGTACGTATATGCTACTTGTGTTCAACGAATCTACGTGTATACGCACCTTGGTCAAGGTGAACCTACGTATACCTCTCTTTCTTCATTCTTTGTAGTTTGATCTGTAATTCTTTGTTTTTAACCTGTTGTATTGTGATCTTTCATCTAAGTGAGTTGCCATCAAGGACAACACCTGTATCATAATGCCAACAATCTCCCCCTTTGGACTTGATGGAAACAACAACACCAAGTCACTCTCCCCCTTTGACATCAAGGGCAAAGGGTCATGCTCCCCCTGAGTACATGCTGAATTCTCTAATATGCTGAACTATACTGATGGAGCTCCCATGATTGAGTCCATGCTCCTCGTGAGCACTAGCAAAGTCTGCAAGAAGATTTTCTAAAAGAATAACATGACTCTATAAATCAACTATGTGAGGATGACCTTCCTATCACCAGTGACTCATACATCCATCTCCCAACCAAGTGGAGATATACCAAATTTGGCTCATCCACCCAACTAAGTGGGGATATACCATTAGTTTATACATGACAAAAACAAGAAATATTACATCATCCATCCCATGCATAGTGGGGTTACAAATTAGGTCTTTTCATGACCTTTACATTAAATGATATACATGACATTTATGATGAGGACAACCAATCTAAACAAGACCATGATAGTCATCAACAACTATCATACACCATATATGATCTGCACCATCAGCAACATTAGGATCAATAGCCTATATATTTCCATCATCAAAAGAGTCACCTGAATCAAAACAATTATGCGGATCTGTACCAAGATCTTCTAAGATACTGCCAACAATGCACTATTAGAAGCATATGCTCCCCCTAAACCTGTGCCATACGTTCATTGTCACATCTGATTATTGCATATATTAGTAAGAAATATCAAGGCATCATCATCAATCAGATTTACATCAAGTTATCAACAACTTATGAGGACCAACATATTTCCACATGTTATCGGTAGATTGTAACCATCATCAAGCAGAGCAGATAATTGACTGAAACATATCAGACCCCTTGTTCCTGAGTCTAGCCCACTGCCTTTCCTCAAACCAACATATACGCGACTGTGCCCACACTACGCTTCATGAAACTCGCGTATAAAAACCTTTTTCTGAAAAATAGGATTTAACAGCAGGATGATACAGCAACTACTCCCAGCTTTTGTCTGAGATATTCAAATGTCTCTCTGGGCAGTGGTTTAGTGAATATATCAGCAACCTGTTCTTTGGAGGGAACATACTCCAATTTGACCTTTTGTTCAAGCACTTGTTCACGTAGAAAATGATATTTGATGGGTATGTGCTTGGTCTTCGAGTGCATGATTTGATTCTTTGAAATACTGATGGCACTTGTATTATCACATAGAATGGAGATGGGTGGAGTACATGTGATCTAAATGTCTTGCAAGGTTTACATCATCCAAAGTAGTTGTGTGCAGCAAGATGCAACAACCACATTTTCTGCTTCAACTGTAAATAATACAATTGAACTTTGTTTCTTGTTGAACCAAGACACTAACCTGGAACCCATATAGAATGCACCACCACTAGTGTTTTTTCTGTCATCAACACTTCCTACCCAATCTGCATCTGTATATGCATGAATAGTAAGATCTGTATCTCTAGGATACCATAAACCAAAGTTCTGTGTTCCTTGAAGATATTTGAAAATCCTTTTGACTGCCTAAAGGTGTGATTCCTTTGGATTTGCTTGGAATCTTCCAACTATTCCTACTGCATGCATGATGTCAGGTCGGGTACCTGTTAGATAAAGCAGACTGCCAATCATGGATCTGTAAGTTGGTTGATGTACTGCCGCTGATTCATCATTTGCGCTGAGACTGCATCCTGTTACCATTGGGGTACATACTGGTTTAGAATCTTCCATGGCATACTTTTTCAAGATTTGTTTGAGATATTTGGTTTGTGAAAGAAAAATACCATCCTTATTTTGTTGAACTTGTAGACCAAGAAAATAGGTAAGCTCACCAAGTAAGGACATTTCAAATTCTTGCTGCATTACTGAAGCAAAATTATGACTCATGGATTCTTCATTGCTACCAAAAATGATATCATCAACATAAACAAAAATTATTAGCAATGTATCAGTGTCAATCTTTGTATATAGATTGTTATCTGTTGACCCCTTTGAAAAACCCTATTGGTGGAAATATTTGTCAAGACGGTAACCAGGCCCTTGGAGCCTGTTTTAGACCATAGAGAGCCTTTTTGAGTCTGCATACAAGTTTTGCATCATTTCCAAGAATGAATCCTTCTGGTTGTTCAATGTAGACTTCTTCTTCTAAGTCTCCATTAAGGAAGGCAAATTTTACATCCATTTGGTATACTTTGAATTTCTAAAAATTAGAAATAGCAAGAAACATCCTTATGGCTTCAAGTCTAGCAATAGGTGCAAAAGTTTCTTCAAAATCTATACCTTCTTGTTGAGCATATCCTTTACAAACAAGTCTGGCCTTGTTTCTAATAACTTCTCGATTTTCATTCAGCGTGTTTTTGAATATCCATTTACTTCCTATGATATTCTTATCATGAGGTCTAGGAACTCATTCCCAAGTATTATTCTTTTCAATTTGCTCAAGTTCTTCATTCATGGCATTGACCCAACATTCATCTTTGCATGCTTCATATACATTTCGAGGTTCGGTGGAAGATAGTAATGCTAGATAGCTTGAGGTTTCTGTAATAGTTCTTCTTGTCTGTACACCTGCCTCTTTTTCCCCTAAAATTTGACTTTCTAGATGATTTTTTCTAAACATACCTGGACGAAGTCTTTTCTTCTACCGTTATCTCTTCTTCTAGTGCTTCATTGGTTTCTTCTTCAGAATCAATGTGATTTGATGCGGGAAAATAATCCCCATCTTCTTCATTGTCATAATCTTTGGTTTTTATCTGTTTATGATTTTTGCATGCTTCATCAACTACAACATCAATACTTTCAACAATTTTCCCAAGTCTTTTATTATAACATTTATATCCTTTACTTCGGGAAGAGTAACCAAGAAGATTGCTTTGGGCTCAAACTTACCAAGTTTTTCATTAGTCCTTTTGATATAGCATTTGCTTCTAAAAACTTTAAAGTATTTTATTGTAGGAGTCTTACCATACCAAATTTCATGTGGAGTTTGAGTGCTGTTTACCCTAACATTTGCTTGGTTGAGAATAGTTACAGTGTTTAATGCAGCTTCACCCCAGAAGATTGCAGGAGTTCCAGATTCATCTAGCATAGCTCGAGCCATTTGTTGAACAGTTCTGTTCATTCTTTCTACCACTCCATTTCGCTGAGGAGTCCTTGCGGTGGAGAATTGCCTTTTCATTCCATGTTGTTCACAAAAGTCAAAGAATTCATCTGAGGTAAATTCCCCTCCTCGATTAGATCTGAGGTATTTTATTTTGCGATCTGATTCATTTTCAACCAAAGCTTTGAAGGCTTTGAACTTTTCAAATGCTTCACATTTATGCTTTACAAGACCTATCCAACACATTCTGGAAAAATCATCAATGAACAAAATAAAGTATTCTTCTCCACGAGGTGACTTTTTCCTTGATGGTCCACATAAATCAGTATGAACAAGTTCAAGAGGCTTACTAGCTGACCCTTCTTTTTCAATGAAGTGAGATCTGGTTTGCTTACCGAATTGACATGGTTTGCATATTGTATTTTCAGGAATGTTGATATCTGGAAGATCACGAACAACCTGGAATCTGCATGCTTTTCTTATTCAAGAAAAGCTTAGATGCCCCAATCTTCTGTGCCATAGCTAGTTTTCATCATTTTTGCTTAGATAGCACTGTTGTTGTCCTCCCTTGAGTATGTATAAGTTGTTTGGAGTTCTTGTACCTTTGATCATGGTTTCTCCTGTATCAAGCTCATGAACAACACATCCATTTGATTGAAACACCACTTCATTTCCTTAATCACACATTTGACTGACACTTAATAGGTTATGCTTTAGACCATCTACATAAATAACATTCCCAAATTTAACCTTTTCTTTCAAGAAAACAGAGCCTTTACCTTTTACGACAGCAAGAGTGTCGTTTCCAAATGAGACATTCTTTTCCTTTTTTAAGGCATTATATGAGTGAAGTTTTTCTTTATCACCTATCATGTGTTTTGAGCATCCACTGTCAATGTACCACTGATTTTCTTGTCCTTCTACATATAAGGCTATACCACATCTTTCTGTTTGAGGTTCTTTCCTTCTCCATATTTTGGGATTTAATGGAGTTTGCTCCTTTTGAGATATTTGCCGAAATTTACTCCTGCATTCAGATTCTTCATGGCCAAAGTTGTTACAGATTGAGCATTCTATTTTATTTTCAAGAAGAGAAAAGTTATTATAGGAACTTTTCTTGATCCCTGTCATATTCCTTTGATTTCGTGCTTCTCTCGTCATGATGGTTTTGTAAGCAACACATTGAGCAGCTTTGTGCCCAAAATTATGACACGAGAAACATTGACCATTAAAGAAGTTCCTGCGATTATCGAATCTATTGACCTAGTGATTGTAGTTTCTATTGATATTCACCTTTGAAGCAAATTGAGTATGATTTACCTGAGGTTGGTTGTGGCTTCTATTCATCCTTGAAGTAAATTGAGCCTGATTTACCTGGTGATCTGCTTTATGCCTTTGCTGATGATTGTCATACTGTTCACTGTTCTTTACTGCATCAAGATAGCTTTTAGTGGAGGTTGACGGCTTCTATGATTGAGATGCTTCTTCAATATATCCAAGACCTGTCTTTATTAGAGGAGAATGTTGCACTTTGATAATTTCATTTAAGGTTTCTGATCCTTTAGCAAATCTAAGATTGAGATATTTTGTTTTCTCAAGATTCTTTCTTATACCCACAATTTCACATTCTAGTTTTTCATTGTGTTTTTCTCTTTCAGCGAGTTGGTATGTCAAGGTATCTATAATCATATTATTTTCTTCTAAATAGATTTTGAGTTTAGAGATTTCTTCATGAAGGTCATCTTCTTCTAAAGCATCCCAAAAATTATCATCGTCATAAGCCATTAGAATTCTATAGTCATTACTATTTTCATCTTCATCACTATTTGATAAACCATCGCTATCTTCATGAGTATAGTAACTCTTTTTACTTACATTTTGTTTTCTATTCCATTTTGCAGATTCCTTCCCTTTATCATGTTTATCTTTATGAGGACATTTGGCAACATAATGATCGACTCTACCACAGGCAAAACATTTGAAAGGTAGTTTACCTCTAAATCTTCTGGAACCCCATTGAAGCTTCTTGACAAAGTTTACTTCATCTTCTTCTTCTGAAATATGTCCTAATTCATTGAGTTCTTCCTTTCCTTTTGCTGAAGATTTAAATGCGGCTTCTCTCATATCTGATGGGCCTCCTTTTCTCATCTCAAAGGCAGTTAAGATTCCGTGAAGCTGTGTCATAGTGATAGTTTGTAGATCCTGTTTTTCTTCTATGGCAGATACTTTTGATTCAAATTTAGCAAACAAGGATCTTAAAACTTTCTCAACTAAGATAACTTCCTTTATCTCTTCACCCAGATTCTTCATACAATTAACAACCTCATATATACGTAAGAAGTAACTAGCTATACTTTCATCATTCTGCATCTTAAGAGTTTCATATTGAATTCTGAGTGTTTGTAGTTTAGCATGTTTTACCTGAGAGTCTCCTTCGTAGCTTAGAACAATTTTGCCCATATTTCTTTGGCTGATTTGAGCTGCATAACTTTGACAAACTCTGATTGTGACAGACTTCCCAATAATGTATTGACAGCCTTGTCATTGGTTTCATATTGCTTTTTACCTATCGTATTTGTAGGAATTGCTGATGGAAATGTATATCCTCCTTCCACAATTTCCCAGACATCCGTTCCAAGTGATTGTAGATAGGTTTTGGTTTTTATCTTCCAATAAACAAAGTTGCTTCCATCAAAGATTGGCGGTCTGATGGATCCCACGCTTTCTTGATTACTCATGATGATGGATCTCCCTTCAAGCGATCAAGCTTCTTCTGAATACTGAGAGGGGGGGTGAATCAGTACTATCATATCAATAATTTAATTTCCCAAACAAATTTGTATACAGTACTTCAGCTAAGTGAAATAGCGTGTATACGCAATTGTACTTAAAGCAACCACCATATATGCAAAGGAATTTTGATTTACCCAATTTATCATGCATTGAACTTTAACCAATATATCAGAGATTTATTAGACAGTGCAGTAAAAGCAGAATAATGCATCACACATAAGCAACAGACATGAACACCAAGGTATAAGGTGGAAACCCAATGTGGGTGAAAACCACCTGCTTTTGTCATCTCTGTCTTCTTTTAATAATAAGAAAATCTGTTTACAATTTTGCATTGGTGCATACTTATACCAATATGCAGGTTTCTACCTACAGAAGGTTACAACCTTCTCTCATTCTCCAGCTTCTACTGGAAGGGAGCTACAACCCCCTAACTTTTGTACTAGTTGATATGTTTACTAGTACATAGGTTAGGACCTACAGAAGGGTACGACCTTCTTTCTTCCTCCATGGACCATGTTTCATAAATTTTTAGACTGGATCCATCATCAATTCAATCATCAAATACATCTTCCTCAACCAATCACTGAAACTCAAACATCACTTTCTGAATCACCCATAACTGAATCAATCAATCACTTTGACAGTCAATCTGATCAGTCAGATACTGTCACCAGAATACAGTCATCGGAACTCAAACCAGAACCCAGAATTCTGCAACAGCAAACAGAAACAACTAAAACATACTTTATAAGGTATACGCTACTTCCATGTGTCGAACCTGTGTGTATATGTGCTTTTATCAAAGCCAACCAGTGTACACATCTGCAAATATTAATTCATAATTCTGCAGCTATTCCAGACTTAAGTTATACCCAGATCATAATATTTACAAAACAACACATGCATCAGTATTCAGATCTAGACTATACATGATCAAACCACATAATGATAATTCATTTCAAGCCTTAAGATCCCATCCATCATTAGATCTTATCCTTCACCAACCGCTGAGGTTCATCCTTGGTTCAGATCAAGCACAGTACCATAAGCCAATAACCTGCATACTAGATCTCACACTTCATCAGATATTCGATACTTGCACACCTGGCCTAATGATCTTCTCCTCCTTTTATAGTTTTAGGCCTTTCTCAATACCATGGACCAAAACCACTTAGGACTAATACCTTGGACCAAATACCTAGGGTTAATACCCCGGACTAGATACCTTGGACCAATACCATGGATCAAAATACCCTGGACCAAATACCTTGGACCAAAAACTTAGTTTTCCAAGATATACACGCTTTTCCTTCTGTGAAAGTGCATGTGTACGTATACGCTACTTGTGTTCAACGAACCTGCGTGTATACGCACCTTGGTCAAGGTGAACCCGCATATACCTCTCTTTATACATTCTTTGTAGTTTGATCTGTAATTCTTTGCTATTAACTTGATGTACTGTGATCTTTCATCTGAGTGAGTTGCCATCAAGGACAACACCTGTATCATAATGCCAACAATCAGAACAGCGAGCACTACGCAATCATTTAAATTCCACACCAATCTGACAACTTTTAATTTGAGCTCCGGATCAATGCACTCGCCCATGCTCCACAATCCACCTGCCAATTAAGAGTGTTAAAGAACTTGATTTCCGTATTGCGATGAGCTCTAATCTGGTAGCTTCTAACACAAATGATGACATGAGGATTTGTTATTGCAACCTCTTACCTTCTCGTCCACATAAAGCTGGGCGCTAAGCGACATGTATCCAACACTCACTTCGCATCCAAATTAGTAGCAAACCAAACATGAACGCTTAGGTTAAGAAGGGGAAATAATGTCAATTGACACTTAAGCCTTTAGCCTGCTTTTGATGATGCTAGGTTTATAATTATTTTCAATTAATAATTATCTATTGGGAAAAGAAAAGTTCAGAACTAGTTTTAATGTGATTGGTTCATAGGTACACACATCATGGTACTAATGTGATTTCGATTTGTATTATAGGTTATACAATCATGATATTTTATTTAATATAATAAGTTGCAAAGATATATTAATTTTAGTTTATTTTAATTTTCCATTTAAAGCCATCGAATAACTCATTTTCCTGTTAGAAAACCTCATGTTACCGAGATAAAGTGACTGCAATTTAAGATGCTTGTAGGAAGATCCTTTGTAGCGTGTTTATGTGCTTTCATTTTCTTTTAATGGAGATTTTGTTAATTTGACATGACTATGGAAGTATCAGGCGTGGAATCTGTCCTTAATTACTTGAACACTTGAAGAATCGAAGTAGAGGACTTAATTTTCCAGTCAAAGGCATCAGATGACTCGTTTGACTTAAATATTTTATTGTTCGCCATTAAATAACTCATTTGGCTGTTTAATAACCACAGGTTTCCAGGACAGTGTGACTGCTATTAAAGATGCTCGTAGAAGTTCCTCTGCACTGCATTTTATGTGTTGGTTTTTTTTAATGGAGGTTTTGTTCGCTTAATGTGATTGTGGAAGTGTCAGGCATGGCATCAGCCTAGTATATACTTGAAGAATCAAAGTAAAAGACTTCAATATTACACTTAAAGCCATTAAGTAACTCATTTTCCTGTTAGAAAACCATTGATTGCCTACTTGATGACGATTATGCAGTAGTAGGCATGACATCGTCCTTAATTTTTTTCAATAAAAGAAGATTCTAAAGTCAACAAACTAGAATTTTCCAATCAATGCCATTAAATAACTTTTCCGCCTATGAGAAAACTAGAGATATCTGAGGTAGAGAGACAACGATTAAAGATTCTTGTCAGGAGTTCCTTTGTATTAGATTTCCATACACACATTTTTCCATTATCAAAATGATTCCATTTTCAAAGATAATAAGAACTACACTACTAAACATGAGAATAATGTACGATAAACCTGGAGAATGTATTATGGGATTCTCTTGAGTTCAACTCTTTGTTCAATCCCTTCTTTGATTGTGGCTACCTAATGTTCAGGATTATAGTCTCATAACTTACTTTGGAGCCAAAAAAGTGTATAGGAAGGGAGTGTTATCAGGACCATGGTTATCATGACCACCAAGGCTTTTAAACCACTAATCATCACACATATGACATTCATATGTCAAGTTACAACTCATTTCGATGTCACGTTTAAGTGTAAATGGTAGAGGTGAACTTGTGCTAGCTGAGGTGAGAAATTTACACTACATTGGATAGAACGCTCAATTATGTGCACATAGTTATATGTTGTTCTAAATATTTTTATTTATATGCCTTACATGGTTGCCTCATATAACTATTTATGTGTACATTTAACTCAAAGTGTGATAGCAATCTTACTTTGAACTTAACACAACTCAACTCAAAGTGTGATAACAATCATACTTTGAACTTAATGCAATGTATTCATTTTAATTTCAAACCGTCTAATATTTTTATATGGCATTTCTAATTGTAATTTGTAACTATAATTTATTTTGCTAATATCAATTGCTAAAAAATTGATTAGCGCACTGAACTTATTACTAATTAAAAGTTATAAAACTTTATTACAATTTCAGCATGTGAACAATCCAGAGTCCAATTTAACTATATTTAACTTTCAAACTATCTAATATTTTTATATGACATTTCTAATTGTAATTTGTAACTATAATTTATTTTGCTAATATCTATTGCTAAAAAATTGATTAGCGAACTAAAACTTATTACTCATTAAAAGTTATAAAGCTTTATTACAATTTCAGCAGCAAGTAATAACTACTACCTAAGCAGCAAGTAATAACTACTACCTAAGCAGCAAGTAATAACTACTACCTAGCATTAGTTGGATTATAAGAGTCTAATTTAACTATATTTAAACTAAGTATCAAGTAATAAACTATATTTAAACTAAGTTGCAAATAATAACTACTGAAACAAGTAATAAACTATATTTAAACTAAGCAGCAAGTAATAACTACTACATAGCACTAGACGAGCGTTCGGGTTCAGGTTTAGCAATCATTGTTCGTGTTGGCTTACATTGATCATCTGCTACAGTTATTAGGGTCTTTTGGATTTGTTTATTCAGAGGTCTGGTTTCTGTGTATGCTTACAGGAGTAAAACCCCACGGCTTGTAACAAAAATTGATAATTAAGGAATCTCCATCAGGTTAAGCTCACAGTTTTGAGAGATCGGGTATAGCTCAAGACTGAAAGCTACTGACATAGATCTCCAATATTGATTCACGTTTTTAATGTTGACTAAATTGTAATTATATCAGCTCGATATTAAAGCTCTGAAATTATTTATTAGAATCAAATTTTAGCTGAGTTTTTACTTAAATTATTTTTGAACCGTTCAACGTCTACTTCTGTGGATTGTGTAATGGGTTGTGAGCATATCAGAGCAGGAGGAAATTGAGCCCTCAAAATATAAACAATGCAAAAAGTTTTATACATGAAGGCCCATGACTTCACATGGCTTGTAGCATTGGAGTGGAAGTGGAATGATTTAGAAATATTAACATGGATGTAATATTGTTGCAATGTATCCCTCCTGCCATGAGTATAATTTACTCACAAGGTTTAGAAACTTGAGATTTTGGCAAGGGTATTTTCGCAATGGAGGCCTGACAAAAGTGTTATCTGTTGGATCAAATCAAATCTATCGTAGAGTTTTTAAATTATTGGCTAGTTTACTATGTGTTCAATTGTTCCTAAGTTTTGTTCACTTGGTTTTTGTCCATCCAATTTATAATTGATGGATTTCCAAGATAGCAATGTCGAAAATAGTGTTGCGTTCTCTTACATCCAGAACTTCCATGGTAACGTATGTTCTAGATGACATTTTGGCAGTATCAGGTTTTGAACTTGTTGCCTAGTATTTTTGTTAACACTGCATTTATTTTCCCTATATTTATAGGGTTTGTGTCCTTATCTTATCCTTTTGAGGTACACTCTCTACATAGAATGTTCAGCCTAGGCTACATTTATTTGCCCTATATTTATAGGGTTTGTGTCCTTATCTTATCCTTTTGAGGTACACTCTCTACATAGAATGTTCAGCCTAGGATGCTTTCCATCTACATTAAAAAGTTACGATCTTGTCTTCTTCTTTTTAAAATAATTCTAATGGCCAACAACGGTGAATTTTCAAGGGACTAGCAACATTCCATGTGTACATACAAAATTACACATTAAAGCCGCTTAAGGAGGCCAATATACCTTCATTTCCTCACATACACAGAAGCCTTTGGCTTATTGGATGTTGGTGTCTTGTTCATGGGTTCCAAGGCCTTGGTCTCTGTATGTTGGTTTCCTTTTCACCAAGTTACAGTTTAAAAACAATCCGGTGTTCTTTGCATGTTGGTGTCAAGTAGTAAGTTATAGCCTGAAGACAAACTTATTCGAATAGCTTGAAAGCAGACTTGTTTGAACAACTTGAAAATTGTTGATTTTAGGAATGCTTTATGCTGATAGCAAATTTACTTCAATTTTCCATATTAACTCAATATCAATTCCACATTAGTAATCACATTTGGCATGACAGTAAAATGCGGATATAACATAAACATAAATCGCAAAAGACAAGACAAAAGGACACAAGATGTGGCATTGGCCAGGGACAAACCCCACTGTGGGGAAACCCTTGATCAATTCTTCTTATATGTTCTTCAATAGTTCAGTAGAGAGAGAGATAGTACATATACATCAGAAGTCAACCTTTTGACTTACCTAAATAAGAGCAGAGATCTTCTCTAAGAAGATAGCATATGAGGTAGCTGATTTGAGCTGAGTAGAAGGCATACTGCTTCCACTGATCCAAGGTGACTCCATCACCATGCTGCTCCTCAGTGTGTTCCACCTCACTGTGTTGCACCCAATCATCATGCTGGACCTCATTACCATGTTGCACCTTATCATCATGTTGCACCACCCTGTACTGCATCATCAAGTTGTACCTTACTATGCCCATCACGCTGCATCTCATTGCAGCATTCATTAAGTTGTACCTTATTGTGCCCATCATGTTGCATCTCATTACAACATTCATTATCACAGTGCTGCACTTTGATACACTTGTGCTGCACACATCATGGACTACATTGGTTCACTGTTTAGGATCTCTATTTGCTACATTGAATGGCATTCTAACAGCAGATAGGGCAACCTTCATTATGGTCAAGACAGTCCTATCTAACAATCATCAAAACAATCCTTGACTGTGGTGTTATGGCCTGTGGCCTAACACACAGTCTTCATGTAGCTTCCAGGTAGTGCAAATATGATCCTTGATCCTCTAATGATACCTCAACAGATCTTATCCTAAGCTCCCCTAACTCTGCCCTCCTAAACAGCCTCACGGTCTTCCTGAAATAGCTTCAGAACAACCTTATTTCTCCACGTTGAATACTCCTTCTTGCTGCAGTTGTCACGTTGTTCCTTTAGGGCAGATTCAAGCCCAATGCATGGACTTGTCACCCTCAAACAATTGTTGCACCCTCCAGCAAACCCTCCTTGCCTCGGCCTCCTCCAATTAGTCATTTTGTCCTCTAACCAGACCCCTGAAATAGCCCTCAAATGTCCACACTGTCCAGTCCTCTCCTTGCTACAGCTAGGGCTTCCATTTGGACAACGAATTAGGGCCTTTTGACTGTGGATGGATGACCTTAGATTAGGTCTCTCTAGACTATGAATAGAGCTTTCTTTAGGCAGTGTATTAGGGCTTCTTTAGGCTGCGTATAGGAGCCTCTTTACTGTGGCCAGATCTCCTCACAAGACAGCTGCTAGGGCTTCTTATATCTATGGCTAGATCTCCTTCATGACTGCGGCTAGGGCTTCCTCCTCTTAGATTTCTCTTGCCACTAAAAACCAAAACAAGTGGAGAGAAATCAAGAGTGAAGTGTGTGGAGAGAAATGACCTTCAAGGCACCTCTATTTATACTAAAACGTTGAGCACAAGTGGGGGCAATTTGGTTGCTGGCTGACTTTGACAAATTGTCCCATAACACAAATAAATTCATATCTCCATGAATACTTGTCGGAATCGGATTATCTTTAGATCAATCCTACACCTCTCGACGAGAGGAATCCAAGAAAAATATCAGCTACCATACATAAGATGACCCACATGGATTTTGGCCCTAGTTGCCCATTTTAACAAAAACCAACTTGACCAAGCTATATTTTGAAATCCAGCTTGATAAACGTGGAGTGAAAACAAGCTTCAGCTCTTTGCTTTTTCTAGCAATTACAGACTTGTTCGAACTACCGAACTGTAGGTTGAAAGCCAACTTGACCAAGCTGCAATTGGAAAACTAACTTGACCAACGTGGAGAGGTTGAATGCTCTTATAGACCATGTGGACATAGAAAATTATACATTAAAGTCACTTAAGGAGGCCAATATAGCTTCATTTCCTCACACAGAAGGCCTTCAACTTATTGGATGTTGGTGTCCTGTTCACGGGTTCCATGGCCTTGGTCTCTCTGTATGCTGGTGTCCTTTTTGCCAAGTTACAATTTAAAAATAATCCAGGGTTCTTTGCATGTTGGTGTCAAGTACTAAAGCTACAGATTGAAGACAAACTTATTCGAATAGCTTCAAAGAAGACTTGTTTGAACAACTTGAAAACCAACTTGACCAAGCTATATTTTGAAATCTAGCTTGATAAGCGTGGAGTGAAAACAACCCATGAACTACCAAACTACCGAGGTACAGTTACAAACTTGTTCGAACTACCGAGGTACAGGTTGAAAGCCAACTTGACCAAGCTGCAGCTAGAAAACCAACTTGACCAACGTGGAGAGGTCGAATGCTCTCGGAGACACGAGGGAGGGCGTTAGAAATGTTGAGAGTTGAATTCGTATGTTGTTGCTTTGTTCCAGCTGGACTAATCTATTGTTTGAAAATTTTCTTTTCTCTTTAGGTTGAGCCTATGCATCCTAGGTTGGGTTCATGTTCAATGTTGGGTGGATTTACTGTTGAAGCTTTTTCCCCTCATTAGGTCTAGCCTGAGCTTGGTCTATGTCAAGGCTGGATTGAGCTCCAATGTTGGATGGGAGAGTGAGCTTGGCCTATGTCAAGGCTGGATCGAGCTCCAATGTTAGATGGGAGAGAAATCTTACCTATGGGATACGACTACCAGGATTGTGAGGTTGGATGTTTGGTCAGACAATTTTAATCGCTTGCAGGTGGTTTCCACCTTGATCCTCTTCCCATGAGATTAGAACTAGTGATTTGGGAAATAAACACCATATAAATCAAATCAACTACTATACACCTGTGACCTCATGCATTGAATTGCTTGAAATAATTTATCCACACACATACTATGTGACTTTACGCTTTAAGATTTAAATCTGGGCTCTCTTTATGGTGGTCCAATTGCAACCACTAAACCATAGCCCTGTAGGAGACTATAAGGGCCTTGGCTTATTTTCCCTACAAGTAACAAACCTTAATCCATGCATAATTTCCATCAATAAGCTCTCTATAAAATGAGATCTGAGCTAGATGTTGGGAGGCTCCTATCCAATCAGGTAGCCTCTAAACCCATTTTCCTATACTGGTCATTGTACTTGACACAGGGACAACAACCCTATACTGGTCACAGTATAAGACACAGGAAAATGTTCATCTTCCTATACTGGTCAATGTACTTGACACGGGGATAATATCCCTATATTGGTCATAGTACAAGACACAAGAAGATGCTCACATGACCATTCTCCCTATACTGGTTAAGGTACAAGAGACAGGGATAATATCCCTATATTGGTCAAAGTACTTTACATAGAGAGAGTGAATGTCCAAGATATTGTCTAATCTAACAAACCATTCTTCCTATACTTGTCATGTTGACACAGGGAGAATGCCCCTAAACTAGTGTGACACAAGAAGAATAACATGATCTAGGTATATCACTGCTCTCTCTGAGCCAAGAGATATTCTCCACAAGTACCAACTTATCTCTAAAATAAACAAACTTTCCTTTGGGGAGAGCCTTCATCACAATCTCAGTTGTTTGCTCATTTGTGGAGATGCACTGGAGTGTCACACTACTCCCTTTTGCACCTTGTCATGAATATAGTGATACTTGACGCCAATATGCTTTGACTTTCCATAGAAAACTAGATTCTCTGATAGCTTCAACCTCTTTGATTATTATAGAATATCATTGTGGCTTCTAGCATCCGAACAAACAATCCATGAAACAATTTCCTAAGCCAAATTGCTTCTTGAGTCACATCACAGGCTGTCACGAATTCAACTTCTACAAAACTTAGTTGCCACATAAGATTATTTTATGCTTATCCAAGAAACCTTGCAGAACCCAGATAGAAACACCCACTCGTTGTACTCTTTCCATCTTCAGTACTTTTGGTCCAATCAAAGTTAGAGAATCCTTGTAGTTTGATCTACAACATTTATTCGACAATAATCAATAATTCGTTCATCATGGATATTAAAACATACAAACCAGTAAAAAACAAAATCACCCATGTCATTCAGGCTCATATAGCACCCAAAATTGTTATGCATGCAGTCGAAAAATGGAACCAACATTAGATGAATCATGATTCAACAAGCCAAGCAGTAGGCCCTCATCAAGTCAACAATAGAGCTTCTACATCATGTAGATGTCCATGGACTCATAGTCCATGATGTCAAATTTCAATGAGGAGTCCACCAAGCTTCATACTTTTCTATCTCATGTAGTACCAAGATTCTTCAATCAATTTTTTTTTATACTAGTTATAGAGGCCCTCATATTTTGTCAAAAACATACAGAGCATGTTCATCTTTAGTAGATTCAGATCATAATCATTCTACAAGACTTCTACCCGTCTTGGAAGTCACAACAGACTTCAATAGATCAAGACAATACTTTAACTAGGTTGATCATGTCTGCTCCCTCTGAGTTCAATACTCATCAATTACAAGTCTTCTTGTCACCTTGTTCTTCCACTGATTGCCACATCCTTGGCAATCTAGATTATGTACCTTCAAAGACAAGAGACTGAAAATAAAAGCAATAATAGAAATAATCAAGAAAATACTTATCTCTTGAGAGTGTATCAACTCCCTCTTGATCTTGGTCTTCTTGCATCCAATCAACAAATCCTCCTTGTCCATAACATCATCAAGGAGCTAGGGTTTCTTTCAGTGGAAGCAATCAATCCTAGGGTTATAAACCCTAGATTTTCTCCAACCCTTTTAACTGGCTAGATTTTACAATTAAATGGCTAGAGCTTTAATTCTAAACCTAGACATTAATCTTTACATTCAACATTATCATTCCTAGGGTTAGTTAGGGTTCCAAACCCTAATAACCTTCCGAGATTAGATTAAGGTTTTCTAAGAGTCAATATTGCATTCCATCTACAACTTCCTTTGTCCTAAGGATTTGTCCACAAACCCTAAGACTTTCTTGTTCAGACTCAGCTAGGGTTCACATACCCTAAATACTTCAAAACCCTAGGTTTTCTTAAAAATTACAAATGTGATAGAATCTCAATCAAGTTTAGTCTTTAATTTCAAGAAGGGGCTTGGAGAACTGGACTCCTTGATTTATTTCAAATCAAGATACCCTTATGCATTTAGATATCAGGACCCTTTCCACATCAATTGAACAGGGTTGTCCAAGAACTTTTACTCAAATATCCTTCATAATTTTTCACTCATCAATAGGTTTCTGCTATTGTACGAGGTCTACAGAAGCCAAAGTGACTTTTCTGAGTAACATAAAACATAAGCATCCATGAGTCATATCAACAAATGTTTGTAATTAAGAGGATGAAAGGAAACATATGCTCTTATATGTAACCTTCTTTATTTGCTATCAAATCCATGATCATCTCAAAGGTACTAATGTAAACAACAACATGCGACTAGTAGCGAAGAGGTATAGACATTGGCCTCGTTGGCTCAATACTTTGTTGCAAGGGGGAATGAGACTTTCCTTATAGGAGTTTCAGGCTATCTTTAAAAATTGTCACCGTGAGGTAGATATAGCATCAAATTGATCTGTACCACAAAGATGGATTGGATATACAACTTCTGAAGCAGATGAAATTCTCGGACTATATCAGAGGTTCAACACTCGAATCATATTTCAGGTACAGATTTTAGTCTCGCCACATCATTGCTTATGACACTTTGTCAATGTTCCGTAGAAGTGAAAAACTCGATCACGAACTTGGATCAAACTCTTGGATCTGATGTGAATCCATATTTGTGTCTACAAGAATGATTTTCCAACTCTTGGGTCTGATATGGATCCAAATTTGCTACTACAACAACGAAATGCTTCTACTATACGATCAATGCCAAGTTTTTAAATCTTCGCACAAAACACAATAACATAATTACGTCCGCTTGAAGAGGCTTTTTTCTTTCTTTTTCTTTTCTGTGAATGGGCTTTGCTTGTTATTTGTGGGCCAATGGCACACATTATCACCAAATTACTAGATCCATTTTTACAGATTACGAGCCATAGCTTTTAAATCTCACCTAAATATATTAACTTGGCTCAATTCACAACCTCTACAATGCGCAAGAGCCACTCATTATGTACAAATGGGATGCAATCTTTTACAAAGTTAAACCATTGGTTTTGATTTTAGATATTAGATTTCATTTTGGGCTCGCCCTTTGCAAATTTGGCCCTTTATGCTCTCATTATATGATGCACGATGCATACTGCTTGATTAATAATAAGCTATAGCCTCTCATATTTTCGCTGGCCATGGCTCTGATACCATGTTGAGAAACCATTTTTGATCTATAGATAATTACTTGTGATATTATTTACCATTAGTTTGGCTTAGTCAATTTTCATCAAGCAATTAAACATAAAAAAATTCAACCAATAATGGTGATAACAAAATACATATCACAATGCACAATAATAAGAGACACCAATGTTTAGGTCAAAGATTAGGGAAAAACCAGACAAGGAGTGAAACCCAATCAAACCTTTACGTAGAGAGATCCTTCAACAATACATCAAGACATGAATAATCTTGACCATAAGATGACTTCCACAAGTGCTAAGTCTCTCCTTCACAAAGTCTTCCAATAAAGATCACAAACGAGATGTTGATCCTCTCACCATACCATAAAGACAAAGCTCAAATCTCTTCCTCTATGAGGCTTGGATACAGATTTGTAGAAGCAAAAAATTCTGACCAAATTACAATTCTAATATAGCTTCCGATCTCAGAGAGATCTAAGTTAGATCATGGCAAACATATTCGTGGAGACATAAAACTCTGATCAAAACACAATTTGGAATAGCTTCAGATCTTAGAGTAGAGGTAAATCTGAGTTAGATCTTAGACCTCCGAAAATATTCTTGTAGTAACCTTCTAGATCTCGGCCTAGTACCAGATCACAAGAATAAGAGGTAGATCTCAAACCACCAGACTTCAAATCACAAGAATAATGAGCATATCTTGGACTAATGAAAAGAGTAAGAGATCTCAAACTTGATCCATACGAGCAATGAATTAATACAGGTCTCAATAAAAGATAGAAGCCTTGAACCCTTCTTTGAATGCCTTTGCATATGAGAACAAAATGAGCAAAGTATGTGTGATCGAATTGCATTTCAAAGAGGACGAATGGAGCTCTTTATACAACCATCATGAGATCTGAATGGGTGTCTTTCTAGGAAAACCGTCTTGACCATCTAGAAGAGTTGATTTGATATGAATGAGTAACTTTCTAGGAAAACCGACTTGACCATCTAAAAAGTCCAACTTAGCACACATGGAGCCACTTGTAATTACAAATAAAATAATAATTTTCTTCTTTCAATGTCATGAAGGGCATGACTTACAAAGTACATTTTGACCAATACAAAAGCATGAAGAAATTGTAAAAACAACGAAAATAATGTATTTTTTTCTAATGACAATGATAATAAATATTTTATGAAGACCGACCACATCTACATTTTCAACATTTATTACCGAAATAGAGTATTACAGGTGATAGTTCTCTACATTACTGGCCTATTTGCTAGGAAACCAGCCGAGTAGCACATATTGAGAAGCTTGAGATAATATATATCTTGTTTCAATAGTCCAGTAGACAGAAAGAAAGAGTTGCCACAATTGACATGGAATTCCAAGAGTACAAAAACATAGAGGCTCTATTCTGTAGAGCTATGCAAGCTAGACCATAACAAAAATAGACAGCCGATTTACAATTAAGACATGAAATAGGATTTCCTAATATCCTAGAAGTGCCATGGAAGGAGCGATGGAAGTCGAGCAACGTTGAGGAGCCCCTCTAATGGACCATGAGTAGTAGTGGTGATGCCGGGCTAAGCTAACAATACCCACATTATGCAAATAAAATTGCATATCACTAGTCCCAAGCCTTAATCACCTGATCCATGGTGAAAACCTTCTCAAATAAAGGTTTAAGGCCCTTAATTAAATCTCATGCGGAACCATTTATTTGACTATTCAATAGTCTGAACTTTAGTCAACCTTTCCACCAATCCACGACCTTTGCACATTTTCTGACGCTCACCTTTATTGCATTCATTCTCCACCATTGATTTCACTCCATTAGATCAACTGTTGTCGCATCATATCACAACTTAAACCCATTCATCCGCCGAAACTCAAATCAATTAACTCGAGTTGAAAAACTTCTCGGGTCCACTCAGGCCCAAGCCTTATCGGCTTCAATCTCCTTCGTCGATCTTACCATTCAATCCGACGGTTGTTGATACACCCGAGCATCGCACATTGAAAATCACATTTTCTTAAGGTTAAGGTTCATCGACTCATGAAATATTGCGATGCGAAACTAATTGGTGATCCCCCACCGTTGATCAAAGCACACTTGATCCAACGATTAACAACGATATCGGGTGAGGCACTTGCACGAGGATTACCCGTCCGATAAAGCAGTTTCCTCTCTCCTCCGACGTGCTACGTGTCGACTGCTAAATGGAATCGGGTGACTACCCCGAATTACCACTTACCACTTTTCTCCACCCGATAAACAACTTCCACTTATAAAACCGCCTTCTTCCTTGACTATTGCACGAGCTGATTGGCGCGCGATGACTGTTAGATATAAGAGGCCATCAAATCTACGGTTTGCGGGACTTCAACTAGCACACAGATTAAAACAACCTTAACCCCCACAGTTGATTGTGATCTAAAAGTTTGAACATGAGATTGACAACTAGGAGTGAGTGCAGGACTTCAGCCACGATCAAGGAAATCCGTACTCTCCTACCCCCGCAGTTGCTAATCACCGTCGATCTAACAGATCTGTCGATCTGACGATCCAGATCTATTCCTCCGCCATTCTTCTTCTGCCATTAATATCCGTCGATCTAAACGGATCTGTTGATCTGACGATCTAGATCAATTTCCGCGATTCACCTTCCGCAAGCACTTGGGTTTGATCTCCGCCATTCATTTCTTAACTCCATTCTACGCGACTTAATCCTGGCCGCTTATCGCAACCAATCTCATCTGTTGATCTAGCTGATCCAACGGCTCCTATGCATCAACACTTCACTTCTTCGTTCTTCCCTTTACTTCGTTTTTATGTCGTTTCTTCAATGTTCTTCTGTGGGTTTGGGTTTCTTCCAGGGTTTCAGTCTTTAGATGTCCTGCATCACAACTTCCTCCTGAGCTTAACTCTGCATGCTCTTAACACAGTCACTCCTGAATCTCGACTGTGATCCTTTGAATGGATTCAAGCAATCCATTACGATCCTTCATATCATTCTTCTTCTCTGTGTTATGCTCGAATTCCACCTGCAACCTCTGTTACATAGAACTTACTCTAGTTCACACACAAATTATAACTAAATTACTCCATACACACACACAAACTCAGAATCGAGTTGTTTGTATTAATAAACAGGTATTTACACAGGAACTCTCTCCTTGGCCTGATCTTCTATATCAGTGGCCTCTGTTTTCCTAACTGCCCGTAGGCTTACAATCAAACCTCTAACTCAAAACCTCTAACTAGCTAACCAGCTAACTATCTAACTTGACTAACTTTTTTCTCTGCCTTTTTGGCTTACATTTATACAAAAGGATTCTATAACCAATTCCTGGTTTAGATCCATAAACTTCTCAACAAAATCCTAAAATCTCATCTTTATCCCTAAGGATCCTCTTTAATCCACAAATCAGGAAACCAACTCCTAATCTAAGATTTACAACTGATTCTCAAATCTCTCAACTATCCTGAATCTCTCATGTTCTCCAACATTTGAGAACATTTACAAATATGCCTCACTATACTTAATTAAATCCCTATTCTAGCTTCTCTCATTAAAATCACTCAAAACCTTAATAATTACATTAATTCAACACTTAGGAAACCAACTTCCTTAAAACACATGTCTACTAAAATACGATGATTCTTCTGAGTTGAATGCTCCTGCATCAGACTCCCAAAGTAGAAAACATTCATGATCTCCTGATCATGTGTCTTCATCTATTGATAGAAAACCTCCAGGGTCCCAAACTTTAGTTTGTAGTTGTCTAAATGCTCTGCACCTTTGCTGCTACTGTATGTCTGTTATCTTATGTTCCATCTTCCTCTCCTTGTCAATCAGGTTCAAGTTCTGATTGATCGTTCTTCTTGCTATCATTTCCCTCATCCTGGACTTTTTCATCATCAACTGCCATAATTCTTCATTCTCCATCTCCAGCACATCCTTGGGTTGGTCCATACTCTGCCACTTATTGTTACCTCTTTCTCTTTGTTTTAGGTTGTTGTTACTATTCACCAACTCTTCAAACTGCTATTCTTCTCTTTGAAGTTGTCGATTTCTTACTCTTACTCTTACTTTTTTTGCCTTCCTTTCATTCTTACCCTCTTTCATGGTTATCTCTTTCTGCATTGAATCCTGACTTTCCAACATTCTCTCTAGCAATTGAACATCTATGTTCCATGGGTTAAAATTTTCCACAGAATCCTCTTCTACCGTCTTTACTTGGTTGCTCATCTGTGCCAAATTTCCTCCAGCATTTGCAACTAAACCTGCACTCACAAAACAATTATTAAAAGAAAAAACATAAGGCCTCAGTGCCTCTTCTTCCTTTGGCAACACTTCAGTATGCTACTTTGATTTCTCCTCTTCTGTCAGCACATCAGTATGTTGATTCAACCTTTTTAAAGAATTCTCTAATGTACTCTCAAGACTATCAGTTAGTCTCCCATCCACATCATTTTCTCTAATGATGTCTTTTTTCTCTTGTCCACTGTAGTGAACTCCTTCCTCTGCAATCACACCGTCATACTCTGAATTTCCCAGCAAATACTCTAGCAACTCAATTTCTCTGTGACACTTCATAAGTACTTCATCGTTACTTATGATTCCTGTATTTATACACAAATTATCAGTTTGAAAATTACAAGGTTCAACAGTCTCAACTGTTTCTTCACATATTAGTTCTTCATACTGAATTTCATCTCCTATCACAAGAAATTTTTCCTCTGTTGTCATAGCTTCAAACATTAATGTATTACTAAATTCTTTTTGCTGCAATAATTCACTGCTTTTCTCATTCAAGAGACATTCTCCATCATTCTTTACTTCATAGTTTTTATCTTTTGAAAGATAATCTTCCATACTTTTGACAGCTTCAAAAGATTGCTCATCTTCTGCAAAACCTGTAATCACATCAAAATTATTAGATTCAACAATATAAGGTTTTACATTCCCCTGCTGGTATGCATTTGTCCAACAGTTCAGGAAATCATCAATAATTCCTTCTTCTTCACCCTGCTCTGGTTCACAAATGGACACTTCCATTTCCAACTCAGCTTCTCTAAGTTTTTCCATCAACCACTTTACTTGCCTCTATTGTAGCCTTCTCTGTAACTTATGCCACTTTACTGCCCTTTTCCTCAAGACCCAACCTTGTCTCTAGCTTTCCTCCAGTATCCTCCTTAATGCATCGAGTTGTTCTTTTATCTCTGCAATTTCCTTGTCAAACTCCTCTTGACTCATTCTCTTGCCATTTTCCTTGGCATCCTCCTTCTTCACTTTTCTTCTGTTGTGGTCTTCCTCAAAACCTCTGCTATGACTATCAGTAGTCATCTTCTTCTCCATCTCTATGAGTTCTTCACTCACTCACTATGAGCTGCATTAAAGCCTTTGCAACAACAAGTCCTCCCTGCTGCCACTTACCTCACCAAGCTTTCCTCTGTACTTGGTCTTTTGGCAAGCACTTGGTTCTCTATCTCTAGAACCTCTTTTGAGCACTTCTCTTTGCTCCTTCTAGGCTTCAACTCACTCGCACCTTCTAAGAGCACAACTGTCCTCTTTGTATTTCAATCACAATGAAATACTTGGTTCTGACCACCTCTTCTTTCACTTAGAAAGTCTTATCAGCTTCCTTCATTACTTAGCAATTCTACCCACATCCTCTGTGGAATTGCCTTTGTGAGCTACAACAATACCTCTGCAGTAACAAGTCTCCTTGCTCTAGGTTGCTACAATCTTCTCACCTTCTTATGACGCTACCTGTGCATCAATATAGAAACCACAACTCTCCAATCTTCAAATCAAATTAAAACAAAACATATCATCTCACCTTTAAGATCTCTGCATGATCTTGTTCTACCATTCTCCTGCACTTTGAATGGACTGTCCTCTGTTCCCTTGCATAAGCAAGTTCTACTACACATTATCTTTGTGTGCCTACTGTTTGTCAAATTAGAATCTGATCTCCTCTTGCATGCATACACATCTTAAAACATAACTCTATTCTAAATTCTTTTCAAATAAATTTTCACACAGAATTTCTTTGTGCTGCTCTGATACCAAAATGATGTCGGGCTAAGCCAATAATATCCACATTATGCAAATAAAATTTCATGTCATTGGTCTCGAGCCTTAATCACCTGATCCATGGTGAAAACCTTCTCAAATAAAAGTTTAAGGCCCTTAATTAAATCTCATGCGGAACCGTTTATTTGACTATTCAATAGTCTAAACTTTAGTCAACCTTTCCACCAATCCACGGCCTTTACACGTTTTCCAACGCTCACCTTTATCACATTCAGTGTCCACCGTTGATTTCACTCCATCAGATCAATTGTTGTTGCATCGTATCACAACTTAAACCCATTCATCCACCGAAACTCAAATCACTTAACTTGGGTTGATAAACTTCTCGGGTCCGCTCAAGCCCAAGCCTTATCGGCTTCAATCTCCTCTGTCGATCTTACCATTCAATCTGACGGTGTTGATACACCCGAGCATAGCACATTGCAAATCACTTTTTCTTGAGGTCAAGTTTCATCCACTCATGAAATATTGCGATGCGAAACTAATCGGCAATCCCCCACCGTTGATCAAAGCACACTTGATCCAACGGTTAACAACGATATTGGGTGAGGCACTTGCATGAGGATTACCCATCCGATAAAGAAATTTCTTCTCTCCTCTGTCATGCTATGTGTCGAATGTTAAATGGGATCGGGTGACTACCTTGAATTACCACTTACCACTTTTTCTCCACTCGGTAAACAACTTCTGCTTATAAAACCACCTTCTTCCTTGACTACTGCACAAGATGATTGGCGTGCGATGACTGTTAGATATAAGAGGCCATCAAATCTATGGTTTGCGGGACTCTAACTAGCACACGGATTAAAACGGCCTTAACCCCCGCAATTGGCTGTGATCTAAAAGTTTAAATATGAGATCGATGACTAGGAGTGAGTGTGGGACTTCAGCCACGACTAAGGAAATTCATACTCTCCTACCCTCGCAGTTGCTAATCACCGTCGATCTAATAAATTTGTCGATCTGACAATCTAGATCTATTCTTTTGCCATTAATATCCATCGATCTAAACGGATCTGTTGATCTGATGATCCAGATCAATTTTTGCGATTCACCTTCTGCAAGCACTTGGGTTTGATCTCCGCCGTTCATTTCTTGACTCCATTCTAGCAACTTAATCCTGGCCGCTTATCGCAACCAATCTCGTCCGTTGATCTAACTGATCCCACAGCGCCTATGCATTGACACTTCACTTCTTCGTTCTTCCCTTTACTTCGTTTTTATGCTGTTTCTTTAGTGTTCTTCTATGGGTTTGGGTCTCTTCTAGGGTTTCAGTGTTTAGATGTCCTGCTTCACAACTTCCTCCTGAGCTTAACTTCACATGCTCTTAACATAGTCACTCCTGAATCTCGACTCTGATCCTTCGAATGGATTCAAGCGATGTATTACGATCCTTCATATCATTCTTCTTCTCTGTGTTATGCTCGAATTCAACCTGCAACCTCTGTTACACAGAACTTACTCTAGTTCACACAGATTATAGCTAAATTACTCCATACACACACACAAACTCAGAATCAAGTTGCTTGTATTAATAAATAGGTATTTTTACAGGAACTCTCTCCTTGGCCTGATCTTCTGTATCAGTGGCCTCTGTTTTCCTAACTGCTCGTAGGCTTACAATCAAACCTCTAACTCACAACCTCTAACTAGCTAACTAGCTAACTATCTAACTATCTAACTTGACTAACTTTTTTCTCTGCCTTTTTGACTTACATTTATACAAAATGATTCTATAACCAATTCCTGGTTTAGATCCATAAACTTCTCAACAAAATCCTAAAATCTCATATTTATCCCTAAGGATCCTCTTTAACCCACAAATTAGGAAACCAACTCCTAATCTAAGATTTACAACTGATTCTCAAATCTCTAAACTATCCTGAATCTCTCATGTTCTCCAACATTCAAGAACATTTACATATATGCCTCACTCTACTTAAATAAATCCCTATTCTAGCTTCTCTCATTAAAATCACTCAAAACCTTAATAATTACATCAATTCAACACTTAGGAAACCAACTTCCTTAAAACACAAGACCCCCATATGTCTACTAAAATATAATGATTCTTCTGAGCTGAATGCTCCTACAATAAGTGGCCCAGGAACCTCGAACAATAATAGCCCAGGAACCAGAGCCCTTGACACCCAACATGACGAAGCATCTCCAACGAACCATGAGCAACAAGAACTAAGCAACACAAAAGAGAATCCCAAATGAACCTCGAGCAATAAGAACCCACGAATTGGAGCCCATGATGACCCACAAGAGGTAACGATGAAGGACAAGAGGTGTCGTTGAAAGCCCTTTGAGCCCTATGATGCGCACCACCAATGATGTAGAGTCGAGGCCCAAATTATAAATAAGAATCACTGCAACCTTGTAAGAGAATTGCAATAAGGCTGAAGCATGGTTAGAACCCCTTGATAACCAAGAGGAAGTAGAGAACTTTGCATGATATCCGAACCATCAATGAAAACCTTTGGGGTCAACTGAGACACCTGAGTCAGCATGCGAATGCATGAGGCTGTATATTGCCAAACCAAAATATTATAGTTATGTTGATCCTCCAGTTATGATAAGTCCAATGCAGACCAAGATATGGGCCAACTAAAGAGTGCATAGATACTATCAGAATTGCAGCCATGGCAACCATGAAAAGACAAGATGGAGGTATAAAGCATTGCTAACACCAATAATGAATTTGCAAAACGAATTACTAGGTCTGGAGACAAGCTTGAAGAAGGACGCATACAAGCCATGACACCACCTCAAACCATCATCAAGGTAAGCCTCTGCGCACAATAATTATGGGGCATGATGAACTAGCTAGCCATGTGAGGGGTGGCGTACGATAACCATGATACTATCAGAATTGCAGCCCTGGAAACCATGAAAAGAAAAGATAGAGGTATAAAGCATTGCTAACACCAATAATGAATTTGCAAAACGAATTACTAGGTCTGGAGACAAGCTTGAAGAAAGATGCATACAAGCCATGACACCACCTCCAGCCATCATCAAGGTAAGCCTCTGTGCATAATAATTATGGGGCATGATGAACTAGCTAGCCATGTGAGGGGTGGCGTACAATAACCATGAACAATTTAATGCATCCATTGCATGAGAATAAATCAGAGCGTGCCGACCCTTAGGAGGATATAAGCAATAGGCCAGGTGGCCACCTATTCCATGTGTCTTCGACATGGCAGTGACAAACGTCGAGATAGTTATATGCCCTTATTTTTCTTATCAACTTCATACTTCATCCCACCTTCCTTTTACGATATTTCAGAACAAATCATCTGAATTGTGTGTGTCCAAATGAGCTCAATTATCCCTCTATTTATATTATCTAGAGGAGTTCAAATAGACATGTCTTCTAGGGTAGGGTTGACTTGAAATTTAGAGGCAATTTTGACCCAAATTACATATTTGAAAAATATTTTTCTAGGCTATAAATAAGCCTTTGAGTTTGACCAATACAAATAATAATGAGCATGAAGAACATGCTTAAATAAAATAATAATTTGACTTAAGCATGAAACCCATTCTTGAAAAATAAAATTCTTTTAAGAGGAGTCTTTTCGGTAGAAATCACATAGGAGAAAATTTTGTCGACGCGTTTCGAACCAGCGAGTGTGGTTCATCATCAAGACCAGATAAAATTCCTTTTTCTTCTTTTTGTTTTTACATAAAATATACAATGACATAAGTAAAAAGGTCATTATGAAGACCAAACCTAGTTACATTTGCCAACAAAATATTTATTTCCATTCATGGTAGGCATCAATGCCAAAATTTCCCATTTTTAATTTGGAAACGCTCATTTACATTTAGAAACAAAGTCACTTGTAAAATCTCATGGTTTAAACAATTTTGTTACCCTTATTAAACATTTTAATTAGATTTTATAATATATATGTTGAATTCATTACCAAACAAAATATCAAATGGATTTTTACCATAAAAATCCATCTCTAATCTATGCCCCATTGTAAAAATATTGCCATGTTCATAAGTTGGCCTATCAATAGAGGTTAGCCTATACTAAAGATATCCTTAAATCATTAATATCCATTTAAGCAATTTTATAGCCAAAATTATTTGGCAAAGACTACCATGCATTTAGCACTTGTTACCTTTTATCCTTTCATCTTTTAGCTCATGTTTAAACCATTATGCTATGATATAATTTTAGCACTGGATCTTTTTGGATATCAACTGCGGACATGAGCTTATTTTCAACATTGTGGCAATGTGGCGAAAGAAAGTAGAAAGTAGTAGATGGATAGTGGGCAAAAGAGAAGACAAAATTCAAGCCCATAATTGATGTCAAGCATAGAGAAAACAATTTTAGCACACAACCACAAAGGATACCCAACAACTATCATGCAATGAGTGGTAAAAATAAATGAGAGAATTGATTTGTTCGATCGAAAGTGCTAAAATTTTGTTGCAATGGAGTGAATGGAAGTGGAGAGAATGTGGTTATAGAGACTGAGGTTCTTGGGTATGTGGTTTGTATACAATTTGTTGCAATTCAACCAATCCCTTTAGAGCTCAAACCATGTTTGGTTGCAATTGAAACTATAGGCTCATTTCACTCCACCATCACCAAAGGATGTGTTATGTTTCACATGCTAAAGCTTCACCACGTCTTGGTGTTACCTTTGACAATGATGTTTCTTTCTCCATTACTAGTTTTAACTTTCACTGTCTCCCACTACTGATCGAAAACTATAAAATAACTAGTACCGAAATAATCCAAAAATATAGTAGCAATTCAAAAGCTATAATAGGTACCAAATCTTATTGACCCATTTCCTACATATGAGCAATGACATGACCAACCTGCAATGCAATGCTCCATGCAAAGCAACAATGGAAAAAAACTACCAAAGCACCAAAACCCTCAACCATATATCCATGCATAAAAAAAAAATCCATAGGTGTACCCTTGACTCTCTCTTGAAAAAGTTCAATGGTGGGTATTTGGGAAAGCAAGGCCAATCCTTGTTTTTTAACGAGATAGATGAAGAATGAAATAATGTGAGAGGGTTTGTTTTTTATGATTTATAAGTAGAGTGAAATGAAGTGAAAGGCCACATGAGGGGAGTAGGATAGAAACAAAACCAAGACTACATTAGGGGGGAGACATAAAGAAAGCCAAGACCAACATCCAAGCATGCATCTAATCCAATGGCATTTATGTTTTCTTTAGATGATGTGGTAGTTGATCATGATAATTCATAACTAGTTTAAATTTATTCAGTTGACCAAGTGAAAGGAGCAACAAAAATTCACTTGTAAGTACTTCAATATTCCAAACATTCACCTTTAGTTTAATCAAATTTTAATCATTGATATTTTTTAATGAAAATTCAACTTTTGTTTCATAAATTGAGTACATGATCATTTTGAATTTTGTGGTTTTATAGTTGTGATCATTTCTATATCTACTACATAAATAGAGATTGTTTGATCAAATAGAAATCTAGATGAATTTGGAAATCATGTAGGTTACCTAGTAGCCATCTGCATGTCATGTGAAGGCTTGCAAGTTCCCTGGTAGCCATCTACCTCTTGTGAAATAATTTTCACTAGAGAAAGGAATTAGTATAGGCTAAAAAATAAAGTAAACTTTAAGATTTAAAATTAAAAAAGATTGGCTCCAAGATTTGTCCTTACCACTATTGGAACATGTTTCAATGGAACTGAGGTACCCACATCTCATCTTCATCTGCTCGTTTTAGCATTCAATTAAAATTATTCATAGCTATATTTTGTTGATTTTTAACATTTCCACAAATCTTTTCTCCGCTGATTTTCTCTCCACATCTCTGGAATTTTTCTCTTAATCTCAACAACATCTATCATCATAGAGTTTTCTAAGTTGCCTTCTGTCTCGAAAGTGGTGAGGCTATGGCCATGCAGGGTGACGAGATGGGTTTTACTGAGTGAAGATCCTCCAACATAGTTCCTAGACTGCACCATAGGTGGATTTTATTGAGTGAAGAGCCTCCAACACAATTCCTTGACTACTACACCATGTTATTAGAGCTAGACAATATCAAACCTAGAGTCAATGTCAGGGCCTATCAAAACAACCATTCACTAATTTGTTATCTTTAATTCAATTGTTAATTATGAAAAATGGGAAAAAATTGCCTACATTATGGTAATTAAGTCACATTACATAATTTTTAACCAATAAAAAATAGAATTAAAATTTTAAAAAATTAAGTTTCATAAATGTGTAATTTCCATCCAAATTTGGATATATCTTGTGAGCTTGAGTAAAGTAATACCTAGTCAACATAGTTTGAATCATCACTAAAAACTATAGTTCCTAGTAGAGGAAGGGACTAGAAAATGAGAAAAAATTCAACGCTCCAATTTAAACAAAAACAAAAACAAACTTTTGATGAAGCCATAAGAATTGAAGTAAACAACTTTGGGAAGTGTTTATGTCACTAATAATGAAGTTAGCGAAAAATTCCCTCTTATATTCAATAGTGAATAAATTAGATAATCATGAAAATAATATATTCCTCATAGATAAACATAATTATTAATAAATTTAGATATAATACTTAAAAAAAGATAAATATTTACATCATGGATAAAAATAGAGTACATGCATCAAGTTGATGAGTCATATTTCTATCAACTCCAAGTTCGATTAATATGGCAATCTAGACATTGGTTTAGTCAAAAGGAAAGATAGAAACAAACATCCTAGAACAATTCGAAGCATCTTATTATAAGCATATAACTACTATAATTTCTAGATATGAAGTAAAGGAAAGGAAAATATTCCCTAACCTGGCTAGAAGGCCTATGGTTGTTGAGTTTATTTCATTATTCCATACTCCTCAATAGAAATGGCAGGTATAGTACTAATTATGAGTGGGTCTAGGAACTAGTCCTTTTATTCCAAGATTTTGGGATTGGCATGATTTCCAACCACTAGTTGTGTGTGGCTCACCTTTTGGTTTTTCTTTAAAGCTAATTCTAGTTTGAAGCTAATAATATATACACACTAACACATTAACTCAAATTTTCCTTTAAATATTTGCACTGCATGCAAAGTATCATCATGGAGAGCTTGGACTCTCTCTATTGCCTAAGCTACAATGGTCTTAACTATCCAAAAGGTCACTACAATCTATAATTATAAACAATTATATATATTAACAAATTAAAACACACACATATAGATATATGTATTTTAATATAAGCAATATTAGTTAATCATATTTCTTAAATTTTGGTGATGGTATTCAACAATATAATATTTTAGTAGTTGTTTTTATTTTTGTGATGAAATCTTCGTCTTTATTATTTTTTGTTTTATTAAACTATATTTAAGCTATGGTGTAGGTACTAGCTACTATGTAACCCTTGTGTTTTTTTTTTTTTTTCTTCCGAAGGTGGCAAAACCTATGTAACCCTTGTTAAGGACACTAATGGCCTCTTTATGTTATTTTATTTTTTGGTTTGGGAAATTTTAATATTTTTAAAAGACTAATTTTAAAAAGTTTTAGCTATGCCTAAAAAAACGTTACTTCATGGACAGGGTTAACGACGAGGAGGGTTTTGCTTGCAAGTTCATAATTTTTTAGACAGTGCGAGCTCGTTCCAATCTGAGAAGAGGAGTACGATGCGCAAGTATGACTAGTCCTTGAATATTTCTGTGAATATTTTGTTTCATTTCTTCTATCTTTGAAGGCTTTCAGCAATTTTCGAGCAATGATGGCTTCCCGAACAGTAAAGAAGCATGCAGGAACATTAACTCTCAAAAAGGCCCCGAACAAGACCCTTAAGAAGGCCAGGCTGCTGAAGCCCGAACCTGAAATTGTTGAAGGTGTTGAGAAACTTAGAAAACCAGCTCCTGTAGAGGATGTCAGAGTTGTTGAGGTTCCAGTGAAGAAAGGGAAAAGCAAAAAAACTGGGAAGTTAAAAAAGCGTTCAGCCAAAAACGGTGTTGCTACCGAGGAGCCAGAACGTCTAAGTAAATCTGGGCCCATCAAAGGTAGAGTTTGAGTGTCTATCTTTTAAATGGCTCAAGGTGTTTGGTAGTGTTTAAATTTGTGCGTTTTTGTTTGGATTTATGTTATTTATGGTTTAACCATTTTTGTGGCCGTTAAATTGCCGCTTGCTCTTCAGAAGGGTAGGGTGGTTGTACATTCGTTAATAAAATTTGCCACTACATGCTATTCTATCTGAAAATTTGCGTGTTCTTTATTTGATCTGCGATAACCATAGGTCTACTGTTCTCGCTTTTTTATTGTGTCTTTTTTGTTTAATTAGTCTATTGTGTATGAGATTTTACATTATTAAATTTCACCAAGGTCAATACAAGCAAGTTGTTTAAACAAGGCTGAATAATAAATCTCATGAAAAGTCCCAATTTCAAGCCTTTTAATGCTTCCCTCAACATCTTCATAAACTTCCAGTGGAATGATAATGCTCAAGTAATATTAAATTATCACCTCTCTTTTTTGTTTGTAATAGCTTTACGAGGTTGCTTTAATGGTAGCTATTTTATTTTACTGGAAGTGATCCTTCCAACTAGTTAAATGCCACTGTATTTTTCAAGAGTGCTTCTTTCAAAATACAGGTTAATACTGTGTTTATCATATTGGATCCAGTTAAAGGTTGCTTAAAGCGGCTGCCTCTAATATATATGAGATCACTTGCTTTGTTAATGTAGGGGTTTTATCTCGAGTATTTTTGCTTAGGTTGTATCAGTCATATTGGATCAAGTTGAACGTTGCCTAAAGCGTTTGGTGGTTAAATTTGTGATATCATTTTCTTGGATAACGTATGAGGCTGCACATGGGGGATTGAAGTTGCCACAAACGAGGCAGAAGCCTCTGCCTTGTATCGAGGTCTAAGGAGATCAAAAAACAAAGGGATAGACAATCTCATAGTAGTAAGAAATTCTTCAATCATTGATTTTTTTAATAATTAAATTTGACAGTTCGACTGCAAAATCATTTTAAAACAAAGTTATCCTTTTCAATCTCCTTGAAATGTACTAAGAACCATGTAATGCCAAACAATTCAAGTAGATGTAAATTGTCTCGTTGAAATGTACTAGGACATAAAATCAAGTGAATACGTTTCCTCTCATTGTCAATTTTCTATCTCAAATGCACTAAGGGCTACATAACCAATATGATGTTTCATATTTTATTTTAAAATAATTTATATTTATATACTTGACAAGTTAATTTTGTTGAAAATAGTAGTGAGAAATTGATTCCTTGACTTGTGTCTTAATTCAAGGAGTCAAACTCGAGTTCCGTCTTGTGCATGTTCGAGTTCCTAAAATTTAGGAGAGTCGCTAAAAATTAGGATGAGTTGGGTTGCAGTTAACTGATGTGTTGAAATTGAAGGTCGAGTTCTTGATTTTCTGGTGTGAGTTGATTGAGGAAAAACACAAGTGATTGATTTTCATGTGATTGACTTGAAATAGGACGAATTGCATGAGCAGTTAACTCATTCTAACTCAATCAATCACAAAATCATTCCTTAATTAGGAAATTCACAAATTTTAGCCATCCAAATTGCTATAAAGAAGAAACGAAGGCACAATTATATTCATTCTTGTATGCACCAGTTTTGTGTGTAAGCTTATAAGTGAGTGTGACAAGAAGACGGCTTGTGAAAGTTGGTAGAAGGCAGTTTTCCCTTGGGTCATGCAATAGAATGTAGGAGTTGAAGGATCAAATCTTGTGCAAGGAATTAGGGACTTGGTTGCTTGGGTTTGCGCTAGGAATTCAGAGCAGAGGAGGAGCAAGGGAAGAGGGCAGCGTAATCAACATTCTTGCAAAGGGATTCATGCTTAGGATATGCAGGGAGAAGGGTGTATTCTCCAAGTGAAATAGTTGTATTTGTAAGGGATCAATTACTCAGTTTCTATCAATAAACAACCAGAAGGTTTTCCCAGTTGGGTTCCCTATAAAAATTGTGTCTGAATTTGTGTGAATTGTATTTATTTCTGTTCCTATTCCATTGCGAATTCAAAGTAAATAAATTCTGTGTTTTAGTGAAAAGAAATTACTTATGATTGTTGAATATTAAAGGAGATTATCTTCTCAAATAGTTATTATTCTTAAAATAGGTTTAGTATATGGCATACCTAGATTTCAATTATAGCAAGCTCTACTTCCTTGTCCATCCTTACACCGACATTCATGCCTTTGACCATGCATCCATTTTATGCATTATAAAAGGTACTCAAAATTACCTTTTGGTATGAATTTCTCAAAATAGGGTTAATACACAACATAATTAGATTTCAGTTATAGCAAGCTCTACTTCCTTGTCCACCCTTACGACAACACTCATGTCATTGACTATGAATCCATTCCATGCATTAGAAAAGGTATGCATACCTTTACATGCGCATATAAATACTCATATGCATTTCCTCATACATGCATTTTCATTTATATTTAAGCTAGTTTCTTTTGTAGGATTGTACCTCCATACTTATCCATTCAATAATCTTCAAGATACATTTCCATTTTATGGCTCTCCTTGTCAGGGAGTCCTCTCTTGCACACTTTCTCCATGAGTTCCATGTGAAACATGATCTCCTATTTAGGAAACCAAACTTTGTTAACAATACTTTAAACATAACTAGAAAATATCGACCTTTACTCTTCAACTTAACTCCTATCCACCTTCATCTTCATGCTCTCAAGCTAGTACACATACTTATCTATTCCCTTCTAGAAACATTAATTTATTATTGATTTAAAGGAACCCTCTAACATGGGAGAGTTCTTATTCTGCTATAAATAAAATCCCTTCTAGGTTTTATATTCACATCCATTACATATGCTTTACACTAGTAGAGCCATTTGAACCCAACAGATCTTGTTATGTATGTTCAAGGACACCCGTATCACTAAAGGTGAATACTCAACAAGAAAAAATTGAAAGATATCATAGAAAAATATTTCAAGGCTAAATTGGGTGTCAATTCACCATTGATCATGCATGGTTCTACACTTCTGTTTGAGTCTGGTGATGACATTGAGGAAGATGTTGCTGCACATTATGAACAAAACTTAGAGAAGACGTTAGCAGAATATCCATTTCCAATCACAAATGGTGTTATTCTTACAGTAGAGGACTACCATCAAGATTTATTGTGCAGTATTACTATTAACCACAGAGATGAATTTCATGAGGATTCAGGCGACATTGTACTGTATGGAGGGGTTCCCACGGTGGCAAGTGGAAGTGATTATCATGCTGATGAAAGTGGAGAAAAACTACTAATCGCAACTACAGAAGCTGGCGATGGTTCTGATGATCAAGTGGGTGCCTCAAAGAGCATGCCCCAATGGATTAAAGATGTTTAAAGACCAAAGTAAGGTTCCTCAACTAACCAAATCCCAACTAATGCATGAGAGGCATCAAAATTAGCAAGGGAGGAACGCCAAAGATGAAAGGGGACCCTACCATGGCCCTAGAAATCAAATGGGAAACCACAATTGCACATCTAGTCCATAATAAGGGATTCAAAATGGGGTACCTCAGTACACTATGAGCCATCGTTAGGATGAAGAGGAGGTCCTGAGTGTCATGCTAGGTTAGGTCGTGTATGGTCAAATGAACCATGATATCTGATGGGATGTGTGTGGTCGTAGTGTAGAAACCATACATCACAGTTTTATCTTGTGTCGAAGTGTTGATTGTCGTTTGTTCTTTTTTACTTCCTTAATCTTTCCTTTTCCCTTTTTCTCATTAGGACAATCCATCCACAGTTTTCTAATTCTTTCATCTGGGGCTATTATACTACTGTGTTATTCTTCTATAAAAGAGAGAATTCCAGGGTTCTATCTTCCTACTCTCCCTTGGTTGGATTTTTCTTATAAGTACAATCTGACTCTTATGTCTTTGTGACTTCCTTTGATGCTATTCACCTCCATTTTGTGTTCTTTTCCTTTTCACAACTTTCACCTTTTCTTCTTGTCAGATTAAAGTCTTAATCTTCGTTTTTATATCATTCTATCTGAATTCCACATTTATTTTCCATCCAAGAAAACCTTATATTCAATATTTGAAGTTTGAAATCAGAATATACGTCATACTGCCTTAGAAGGCTCAAAAGCAGATTTACTGTTTTTTTGACAAAAATAGCAATGTCTATTACTATCCTATTACGACTTTTATACAGTCTTCCAAGACCTTCTTAGGAACAGCCTTTTATTTACATATTCAAAAAATTTCATTCGAATTTGCAACTTCAAACTATAAAAGATTATTTTGTTACAGCTTTTGAATTAATGAAGTGGTCTTTTTGAGGATAAAATTTTGGTCCCTTTTCTGAACTCTTGCTCAGTTGAGGTCCTGTCCCCCGGTAATGATATAGCTCCTTAAATCATTGGTCATCTCTTGTACTGAATTCTCTATATATCTGTAAATTGTTTTTCCTTCAAAATTACTTTTACCTTCAGAGCTTTGTTTATCTATTCTGCATTTATTGTTAGCCCAATCCATCAATATCCTGGAGTCTCCAGATGGCTGCAGTTGCTTCAATTTTTTCCCACTGCTGTTTCCAAAAGGATACACAATGCATAAAGGTCAACTTGATTTCTGGTACATTGTCGAGCAGCATCTTTCGGAAGCACATAATGAGAAGACTCAAAAAAGAGAAGAGTCCCTGCTCCAACATACCTGGGACTTGACAAACCCCTGTGAAGAGGATGGAGGTAACTCTGATTTTATGGGTTACCGGAGCTGCAGTCATATAAAGACCTTGAAATGTCACATTGTTTCTTGCAAGCTAAATCCCCAGATAACATAACAGGGCAGTGCCCTGAAAACTCCCTCTGATTTATCCATAATCAATGAGAAAAAAACACTCCACCAGAGTCGATTGATTGCACTAGTTTCTTCCATTTGAAATTTGCAGTGCTTCATTCCAGACAGATCTTGAAAATGTGCATGTCACAGATAAATGATTCACAGGTTCCTCATCACATTTGCAGAACATGCATCTATTTGGTCCATGCTCATTCCTCTTTTGTTCATTGTCCGATGTTAAGATTTTATTGGCCAAAGCTAATGAAATAAAAATTCTGGTTTTCAGTGGTCGATTGATTGCACTAGTTTCTTCCATTTGAAATTTGCAGTGCTTCATTCCAGACAGATCATGAAAATGTGCATATCACAGATAAATGATTCACAGGTTCCTCATCACATTTGCAGAACATGCATCTATCCGGTCCATGCTCATTCCTCTTTTGTTCATTGTCTGATGTTAAGATTTTATTGGCCAAAGCTAATGAAATAAAATTTCTGGTTTTCATTGGTCTCACCATCTTCCATGATGCCATCCATTGCCATACTCTTTATTCTCCTGAGATCCTTATTTGCTTTGTTGAGTAACCAAGCTTAGCTGTGTATTCCTGTGAGCCCTTATTCTTCGACCATTTGATTGAAACCTTCTGGTCTGGTAGATCAATGGCACCGTGTTTTAGCAAGCTAACATAACGAGTTCATTCCTTTTCTTTCTGACCTTGAAGATTCAAGGCAGCTGGATTTGCTACCCAACCATTTTGTCCATATGGATTTGCTACCTCCAAAGAGAAAACCCCCATTGAATGCAAGTCATTTATAAGGTCTTTTGACAACCTGTAATCAACCCGGAAACCAATCCAAGTTGCCCATCATAGTTTTAAAACCAGGCCGGTCAGACTCAGATTCGGCCTAGTAGACTGAGCTAGACCCCTGCACTGGCCGGCTCGGTCAAAAAACCGGTCTGGTGGCCTGTCCGTTACCGAACTCGGCCGAGTCTGTCTTAATCCGGCCATGCTGGTTGGCGGAAAAAAAGGGTGGCAACGCATACTTGAAACTGAGTTTTTTCTTGTTTTTTGTTTCCTAATGCCTCTACCCCTCTCCCAAACTTATAAAGGTGACCCAACCCCCTCACATTTCCTCATAGCTATCTCATTGCATATGTGTGACCATTTGTGAGGATTTTGTGAAGATTTAGTGTTGGTTTTTGGAGCAGCAGTGATACCTCCGGCTAAGACGCCACCAATTGCTGAACAAAAGGCTTGATACAGATCCCATTGTGTTGGAAGACATTAATCCATCCTCAAATTGGGTAGTGGAGACTCAACCAATAGAGTTTGACCCTGATGAGGATGTTGGTGTTGATTTTGATTTAGAGATGGATGCATTACAAACTGTTTAGTTAAATGCAGATCCACTAGTACCAGCCCCAAGTCCTCCAACTGCAGGCACTTCCTCTACTCAGCCACGACGTAGGCGCATAGCTCGTCTATCTCAGCGTGCAACTGCTGCTAGTGCTACTACTTCTACAGTTGCAGTTGGAGATCTTGATGAAGAGGAGGAGCCATGGGTTTCCCCGTCTAACTCCGATTCAGAGTCTGAGCCAAATGATCTTGCCTTGTCTAGTAGTAGTGACTAGTGATGTTTTGTTGTAGAGGCCATTTAGAGCCTCCTTGGTTATGTGTTTTTGTTCTGATCTCTATATATTACATGTATTGGACAGTGCACTGGGTGCCATTTTGATATAATAGATATATTCATGAGCATACTTTGATCATATGTTGTCTTCTCTCTATATTCTAATGCTTTGAGTTTGGAAACATGAATGAAAATTTTTAAAAATATGTTTTTCATAAAAAATAAATATTTAATGTACTTTTTACAACGACCGAGACATTGAAATTAACTAGGCCAAGTCGATACCAAGTCAGAGTCAACCCTCGGCCGGTTCCAAATCCAAGTCCGAGTTTTAAAACTATGGTTAAAATGAATGCCCTTACCAAGGCTTTCCATACAATAGAAGCTCACTGTGATTTTTTTTTCTTTCACTTCTGAACCATTCTTCCATGGACTGACCTTTCAAATACTTTTATCTTCATAACTTTTCGTTAGAGACCTTCATTATAGATTCTAACCTCCATAACCTTTTTATGGCCAGGGCTACATTGAAAATATTGATATTGTTTAAACCCCAACCTCCAACTTCCTTTAGATTTTCCATTCCTGTCCATTTGACCAAAGGAATTCCTTATTTTTTATTTTTCCTTTTTCCTTTTCCATAAGAAACCAAAACAATTTTTTCCCCGATTTTGTCTAAAATTCCTTTGGGAATATGTGCTACTGTCATCCATTATACAAGACTTCTTTCTAAAAGAGCCTTGACTAGAATTAATGTTCCATCTTGAGGCAACCGTATATTACATCGAACCAAATTTCTATTGGAAATACTGGAGGGTGGTGAATAAATATTTCCCTAATTTTTACACAGTTGGTTAGTTTCTCTTCTAAGCATTCAGAGTAGTAAAAGAAACATAAGACATCGTCATATCATAAGATCAATACACAAAAATTTTGTCTCAACCAAGTGCTTTGTTATGTATGATGTACATACAAATTTATGAGTTGAACTGGAAGGGGGTACAAGACTCCCCAAGGGTTTTACCAACAATGCTGGAAAGAAGCAAATGCTCCTTAAATGGGTTTGGACTCCCGTACCCGGGATAATGGCTCAACTACATTCCTCATCAAGCTGTAGCCTCTGCTGCTGCACTTCACTGCCACTGTTGTCCACTACTGCCACAACTGCTCCCACTACTGTCCACTACTGATACTACTGCACCTACTGTTCACTGCTTCTGTTGCTACTGTTATCCACTCTTGCTGCCACTCTTCTTGCTCTTCACTGTTGCCACCTAAGTTGCACGAAGCGCCGAAACGTTTCAGAGTTTCCGAAACGGGTACGTTTAGAAAAGTCACCTCCCAAAAATGGAAACGTTGGTCGAAACATCGGCTAAAACGTCATATATGTTTATATATATATATAAATAAATTTATAAATAAGTGAATAACACATTATCTTGCAAGAAAAAAGGGAATAAGACCCACATATGACAATTTAGAAGGAAAACCAAGTTTATATTAACTCTCATAAATGATTACACGATGGTCGAGTTTCGATCAAATTTCGACTGAGTTTTGGATTTTTGGGTATGGGTACATCCCGAAACGCGTGGTTCTTAGAAGTTTCGTGCAACATAGGTTGCCACCCTTGCTTCACATGCTGCCACAACTGACACTCTTCAACTCAACACTTGCTGCTTTTGGACTTAGTTACTCATCCTCAACACTCAGATCATGGTCATTGTCACACAAGGTTTCTTGCCACGTAAAACGTTCTCTGTTATCAAGGTCACTGCTTACTATCATGCATCATACTGTCATGAGTCATTGTCTCAAGCAATCCAAATCCTAGCTGCTTAGTGAATCACAAAGATTCTGCGCAACATTCAACAACATATTACAAACTCTTGCACAAGATAACATAGGAATGACTAGGTCATACATCAAGACTTATATCAAGGTCCATCAACTTCTGCAATAACCTTTACAATCAACCTAAATGATGAATACACTACTATAATCAAAACTATACTGCTGTAACAATTATGACCAAGACTTTTCTATATCCGTTCTTTGCCAGGTTTCCTGTTATATTACAACACTGTCATCTAAGTTACTGTTATAGGGTATGAGCCATAGAGTGTCACTGACATATATAAATCACTGTCGTATGCATCAGACTGTTATACAAGATTGCTGCTAGGTCACAGGTCACTGTCATTATCATCCATAGAGGGCTCTTACCATATATATGTACTGCCATATCAATGTCGTTGCCATATACAGGTTAAGGTTATATGAACACAGTCATGCCTTACAGATATATAGGTCACAATCATGCAAGCTCACTTTCATAAGGATTATCACTGTCCATACTTCACTGTTAAATATCACAGTCAACAATTTTCGCTACCACTTCCATTGTAAATTGAAAATTATAGCCAGTAAGGTCATTGTTCAAATGCATCATATATATGTCATATATCAGGGTTTCATTGAGAGAACTTCAAGCCTACAATCCACTGCAATTGCTAGCAACTTGAGATTTGTGCATACACAATAATAAATGACACTTTTGTGCAGCCTTATTCTTCAAATCACAACGGTTCTTCAAGTTACAAGACTTCATGCCACAATCTTCTTCAGAAATCTGTCATTCTTGCCTCATACTACTGTCATAGAACACTGCCACATCATTAGGTCATCAAAAGACTTCAATTTAGGTTGTGAGACCAACAGAGATGCGAGTTTTATTAGAGTAATCACTTTACTAGATCATCACACCCTTATTCATATCAGTCTGCTTCAGACTAGGACATAGATTGTTTTAGTGCAGGAGTGGACTTAAATATTGCTTTAAGGTGGAGACTGACTGTTCCAGAAAAGGGCTGTCTCATCATCAATTACCGCATGGTGCTATGAACCAGCTTGATAATCAATTTTCCTTCAAGGTCGCAATTCCTCCATGGTCTAAGTGTCAAGAGCGAAATCAAATCAAGAGATGGCCGTAGGAATAAATGTATGCTGCACTTCCAGATCGAGGCCAAAACAATCACACAACTTCAGTCTTGTTCCTCACGTCTTGTTTCAGTATTTAGGCATTGAGAAGTGTATCTTGCAAAGGTTCGAACTAGCCCATAAATGTGTCACAAGGGTGTGTGCTGCAGAGATACAAGTTATGTGGCAATTGTTTTGCTTGAGAATTGCCTACACATTAGTGATTTACCTTGCAACAACCACAGGAAGTCATCAAGAAGCTACAGGAGTTTCGTCTAAACCATTTGAATTCCACAAGAGATCACCGGGAATAGATGCTACAAGATTATGTTCAATCCCATGAGTTTAATCCACAAAGATACAGTCCAAAAGAAATCTGAGATTTGCAAAGTCACATCAACAAATCAAAAATTGCCAAAGACCAAACCATACTTCGACCTCTGTACTAGATCGACTCCAGGCTGTAGAGGATAAATTAATTAGACAAGCAGGCCGCAAGGTAATACAGTCAATGAGGTTAGTGTCATGGAACTGCTCTGGCTTGAGTACTCCACACACTGCACCAGAGATATATTTCCAAATATATAAGGCCATAGGCCTGTGCAATTGATGGAAATTCTGAACCCTAGAGGTCCGAGAAATTCAGAGAACACCTTGTTTCGCAATGCTCAAACCAAAAGCCATAAATTGTTATGTAAGCTTCAACAGGGGAACTCTCTACTAGATTGTTAAGAGTATAATACTTCAGGAGCTGTCCACGGGTTAAGTATTGTCTAGTTAACAGGGCCGCATATCAAAATGAGAGAGTCAGCATGAATTCCACTTGTAAGAATGAATTTAACCTTAGCGAAACCCAAAAACCCAATTGGAGTAGCCCTTAATCAATGAAGGAAAGAACATTAAGCCGTTCTGCATCCTCGACCTGCTTAGATCTGTTAAAAAATAGCGAAACAACCACATACAAGAATGAATACAAACCTTTCAAATGAGTACAATTAGCATCATCATGTGTCATATCCCACACAAAGCTTTCAAATGAGTACAATTGATATGGGGAGTGGTCGCTAAGTTGTTGCCCCTCCCCATGCCTCCAAATCAATCTAAACTCATACGACGGATCCTCCCTTGACAAGAAAATAATATTACATGACCTATCTGTTGCTTTCACACTCACCGCCATGATTGTCTACATATTACCTCTCTTCGTACCCATCTCAAGCTGTTATGTGGGACGATTAATTAAAAGGGTTTGAAGCACCATTGCATGGGGCTTGATTTGATTCAACTCCATGTTGTGTATTATTTTATTGAACAAATGGAACCCATGGTGAGGAGGTCTTTACCTTTTTAATTCCATGAAGAAAATGTCAAGGGAGAGGGCACCATGAGGCTTGCCCATTGAACCTCAATTCCCCCAAATTCAAATTCACTCCTTCATTTGCCATTGCATTTGCTACTTGGTTGTTTGCCCTGAGCACATGATATGCCTAAATGGAAGGGAATCAACTACTATATGCTCTCGACCTCCTTAGATATGTTCAAAAATAGTGAAACAACCACATACAAGAATGAAATCTTGAGATCATCGAATGTTAAAGAGTTGCACCATAGAGCTGCAAAGATAAATTGAAAATCCCAACGAAACCCTCAAAACAAATTAAATAAAAATCCCTTTGTATAACTCGACATCATTGTGATCTCAGGCCGCACAAAGAAATCAGAATTCTTTTTGCATCCAAGCCTTCCATGACTGCTCCATGGTCCGCAATTCAGAGCTCAATGATGTATCGAATAACCTTGATGATTATTGGAGGGTAAGCATACTTGATTTTTATAGGAACCAAATGCTCTTTTTGAATAGGAAAGCTGACTTAGGTTTTGGAGGTAATTCATTTTTTTTTGGTGAAGCAAAAATATTTTAAATTAAAATTTCCCTCTTATTTTTGGACCGTGATGAATTAGCATGACTTATTTTTCTTTAGGCTTTTCCTTCAAAGATTTATAATAAATAAAACTTTCCTTCTTTATGTGCCAAAACAATATGATGTTGCCACATCATCATAACTTGGATGCCACATCACTCATGCTTTGGGGTTTTTGACCATGAGATGGAACTTGTTCTTTGACTGGGCATATCTCTCAAACTGTGAGGGTCCATGAGATGCTCCACATATCAAATCAACATGACGAGTAGAATCCACTAGCGAGGGTTTCAAAGCCACCCAATGATATGCATCATCAAAATCTCTAACAAGTGCAGGGTATGGTCATTGCCTAAGGAAACCAAAACCTAAAGCTAGGATTAGCTAGGGTTTCATCACTGCATGCTTTCATCCATGACAACCAGCATACCGAGGACATCAATGACAACATCCTGCATCCGTTGTATCCGCTATGCCATCCTGTACCCTCTCTGGCATCAATGACAACATACTCAAGAATTTGTAGCTTCTATTTTGTTATACAACCACTGCTAATCAACATACTTAGAAAGCCTTACTCAAATATTTGGGCCTTACCAAATATTTCTAAGGCCCAAATATTTCATTCCTTGATATTCAACATAGTTTTTAGAAAACAAATTCACAACCTGCATATCTTACCTTTTCCTCTATCTCATTGAAAAGCATCATTGGCATCCATCCTGTAGCTTTACAATATACGTCCATAATCTTTTCTATGCTTTTCAATTCCATGCTAGAAACTTTCCCAAATATTCTGATATCATCTACGAAGAACAAGTGGGATATAACTACAACTTTTGAGATATCTTTTCTTTCATTTCCCTTTTTTCCCTTACATTTTTTATTAACATACTTAAATCTTTCTGCTCCCTAATATAACTAGGGAGGAAGAAAGAGGACACCCTTGACGAAGGTCTCTTGATGCATTAGAAAAACCTGAAAGGAGAACTATCTATGAACACAACAAAGGATGTTGATTTCAAACATCCCATGATCCACTTAAGAGTCTTCTAATTCATACTTATTTGTAGAAGTAACAACTTGAGATATAGCCAATTCACTTTATAATAGGCTTTAGCCAGATCAATTTTCATCAAAACTGCTGGAATTTTCCAAATCTTGATTGTATGCAATCCTTCTGGTGCTATTCCAATGGCATCATGAATTTATGTACTGTAAAGAAAGCCAAATTGTTCATCTGAAATAACACCAGACAGATACACTTAAGCCTGTTAGCAATGATTTTGTAATGTCCCTGAGGGATTAATTAGCCCGAGGGATGAAGTAGCCTATCGATCCCTGTAGGCTATAGTCCTTGATAAAGGGGAAAACCCCAAAATACCCAATGTTGGGCAAGATTTGGGGTAACCGGGGCAAAAGAGCCGAAAGTGGGGGCTTGGTGTGAACATCACTCAACTAATTAAAGAGAAAGTGAAAGAATATTGAATGAATTAATTAGGAATGAGCAAACAGCTCAATGATAATACAGAGATATTTACAATAATAGAAACATCAGGTTTCTATGTAGAATATGGAAACAATCAGTTTCATCTTAAGAAACTGCTAAAAGAATAAAAATAGCAACAGCTAAAAGAATGAGCATTAAATACTAAATAGAAATATTCTAATACCCTCCCTTAATGCTCAATCTATTTACAACACCAATAGACCCTCAGAATTTTACAAATTTATCAGGACCAAGAGGCTTGGTGAAAATGTCGGCGGGCTGCTCTGTTGTGGGAACATATTGCAACTGAACTGAGCCGTCTTCAACCAGCTGGCGAATGTAGTGGCAATGAGTTTCCACATGCTTTGTTCGTTCATGAAAGACTGGATTCTTGGCAAGTTTGAGCACTCCCTGATTATCACAGAACAAAGGAGTAGGCCCTGTCTGGAAAACATGCATATCTGCAAGCATACGTCGAAGCCAAACTGCCTCACAGGATGCCTTAACTGCTCCCCGATACTCAGCTTCTGTTGAGGAGAGAGCCACTGCCTGTTGCTTCTTACTAGTCCAAGTAACAGCACCAGATCCTAGACTAAACACATACCCAGCTGTAGATTTACGGTCATCAACCGAACCGGCCCAGTCAGAGTCAGTGTAGCCACTGAGAATAGGATTTGAACTGCGAGTATATAAGAGGCCATAATCAGAAGTACCATGCACATATCGTAGCACCCGCTTTGCTGCTATCCAATGATCAGCTTTAGGAGCTGACATGAAGCGGGAAATGTAGCTTACTGCAAAACTGATGTCAGGTCTGGTAGCAGTAAGATAGATGAGACTGCCCACTAATTGCCTGAATAAAGTTTCATCCACAAGGGGAGAGGGTGACTGTGCTGAAAGTTTGAGCCCTGGTTCCATAGGAGTCGTGGCCGGTTTGCAATCCTGCATTCTGAACCTTTCCACAAGATTTTTGGCATACTTGGACTGAGAGAGAAAGATCTGATTTTCAGTCTGCCAAACTTCAACCCCCAGGCAGTAATGAAGAAGTCCCAAGTCTGTCATCTCAAAAGTTCTGCATAGATCTTGTTTGATCCCATGAATCAAATGTGCAGAGCTGCCAGTAATGATAAGGTCATCCACATAGACAACCACAAACAAGATATCACCACCAGTATGCTTGATATACAGGTTTGCATCAGATGGACTCCGCTGAAAACCCTGATCTGTCAGGTACTGATCAATTTTCATGTACCAAGCCCGAGGAGCTTGTTTCAATCCATAGATTGCTTTAGCTAACCGACACACTTTCTGTTCTTGACCAGCAACCTTGAATCCTGGAGGCTGCGTCATGTAGACTTCTTCTTGGAGATCACCATTTAGGAAAGCACTCTTTACATCCATCTGATGAACTTTCCAATTGAACTGAGCTGCTAGAGCAAGGACAAGCCTTATGGTACTCATCTTGGCTGTAGGAGCAAAAGTCTCCTCATAGTCGATGCCTTCCTTCTGTGAGAACCCTCGAGCCACAAGACGAGCTTTATACTTGTCTATGGTTCCATCAGCTTTGTATTTCACTTTATACACCCATTTGCAGCCTATGGGCTTTTTTTCGGCAGGAAGATCAGAAAGTGTCCAGGTGTGATTCTTCTGAAGACTCTGGAATTCGGCTTCCATAGCCTGTTCCCACTCAGATGTACCCTTAGCCTCTGAATAGGTTTGAGGCTCAAAAATACTGTGTAAGTTAGCCATAAGAGCGAAATTGACTGTAGACTGTTGTCTGTTCTTATGTCTAGAAGTTCTACCTTCAAGGAGCTCATCATCCCGGAGATCACCAATGGTTTTAGCCCACCATTTAGGCCGAAGAGTAGAAGAACCAATATCAGGAGTAGAGGAACCAATATCAGGAGGAGGTGGAGAAGACTCAAGAGCAATAGGGGCAGCAAGGGGAGGGTTATTTTCTGGAGGAAGCTCAGATAGAGTATTATCAAATACTGATGCTACATCATCCCTCCCATCAGGTGGACCGACCGGAAGAAGAACACTGTGAGGCTGATCCTCAGAACGCTGCTCAGAAGAAGAAGACTGAAAGAATCCTCTGTCTTCATCAAATACTACATCTCGACTGAAGCTAAGACGACCAGTGGCTATATCTATCAGCCTATAGGCCTTGTGATGATCACTGTAACCTGTCATCATGAGTTTCTGGCTTTTGGAATCCAACTTAGAGCGCTTAGCAGATGGAATCCAAACATATGCAACTGAGCCAAATACTTTGAGGTGACTGATCTTAGGCTTACGACCAGACCAAACTTCTTCAGGAGTCTTCCCTTTAACAGCCTGAGTAGGTGATCGGTTAAGAAGGTAAACAACAGTAAATACTGCTTCAGCCCAGAATTTGTTTGGAACACTCCTGTGTTGTAACATGGAACGAGCCATTTCAACAACCGTGCGGTTGCGACGCTCGACAACACTGTTCTGCTGGGGAGTGTAAGGTGTGGTTAATTGTCGTTTGATGCCATGAATATCACAGAAGTTGGCAAAAGCTGAGGAACAAAATTCCCCCCCATTGTCGGTTCTAAGGGTCATGATATTACACCCAGATTCTTTTTCAACTAAGGTTTTAAACTTCTGAAAGGTACTAAGAGTATCAGATTTATTTTTTAAAAAATACACCCACATCTTTCTACTGAAGTCATCTACAATAAGTAAAAAATATTTGCAAGCAGTGATAGAAGCTGTATTCATAGGACCACAAATGTCAGCATGAAGTAACTGAAGTACCTTAGATGCGCGCCAAGATTCTCCACTTTTGAATGAAGACCGATGTTGCTTTCCCGCTTGACAGGCGCTGCATACCCCCAACTGCTGAGTCTGAATATCAGGTAATCCTGACACAAGTCCCTCCCGAGAGAGCTGAGAGAGATACTGCATATTTAGATGCCCATATCGCTGATGCCATAGAGTGCTGATGGGAGAGACACGTGCTGCTAGAGCTACTTCTGGAGAGTCACCGGTGTCAAGTAGCCTGTATAGACCATGGTCCTCTAGGCCAACAGCAACTGTTAGACTGGTCTCCCTGTCAATGATGGAGCACTTGTGTGCACTGAACACAACATCGAGCTGAGGAGAATTCCTCATAATCTGGCTGACAGATAGCAGATTAATCTCCATACCAGGAACATAGTATACATTCAGAAATATGAGCGTGCGTCCACCAGACTGAATTTGAACTGTACCCCTGCCAGCTACAGTGTACTTTTCACCTCCACCAAATACCACGGAATCACTGAAAGGTGAGAAGTCAATAAACCAGTCACGCCTGTGAGAGAAGTGGCGTGATGCACCAGAATCAATGTACCATGCAGAGGAAGGAACATGTTCTGAAGACCTTTTAGCCATAAAGGCGTAAAAGGCAGAATCTGTCTGCTCGGAATGTTCTGCAATATTTGCTGTCTGATGTGGCCCTCCCTGTTTCTTTTGTTCAGAAGCAATCCTCTGTCGGCAATCTTTCTTCATGTGACCGAACCTGTGACAGTAATTACACTGCACACTTTTCTTCCTAGCAGGATCAAAAGGCTGAGAAGAGCCTTTCTGCTGAAAGAACTGAGAGGACTGGTATTTTGCAGCAAATGCATTTTCCGAGGGCACTGATGACGCACCACTACCAAACTGCTGTTTCCACCGATCCTGCTGCAGAAGTTTGGTACATAAATCTGGAAACTTCAGATCAACATTTGTGGTTGTAATGTTGAGTGTTTCTATGAAGTGTTCATAAGATTTCGGTAGACTTTTCAGAGTAATATCTTCTTCCTCCATGGTCCGACCAATGGCTTCGAGCTGATCTCGAATGTCTTTAATTTTGTTGAGATGTTCCTGTAAAGACATATGTTCATCCATCATGATGGAGAACAACTGATTTTTGAGAAAAAATGCTCTGCTTTTGTCAGATGTCTCGTGCAGTTCTTTCAACTGTTGCCAGATTTCGGCAGCGGTCTTGCCAGAAGGAATCTGTGGTAACTGATCATCAGTGACAGAGAGCTTGAGAAGCATAACAGCCTCTCGATTTCGATCATCAAATTTATCTTGATCGGTACCAGCTGTACCGGGACGAGGCTCTTTGCCCAAAATGAGCTGATCAAGACGCCTGTATTCAAAAATGGTCAGCATTCTTTGTTTCCAAATGTTATAGTTGCTGCCATTAAAGCGTTGATTTCCTTCTAACATCAGATTGGTGAGCGTGGCCATTTTCCCAAAGACAATACAGAAGTCTGACACTAAAAAAAAATAGCTGCCTGCTTAAAATTCCTCTTTCAAGATGACTGTACCAAACCTTAACAAATTCTGTTTTGAAAGAAATAGTCTTGCACAAAAAACTCAGATCTGTATCTTCATAAAATTAAAGCTGATTTGAAGAGAGAGAGAAAAAAATACGTAGACTGAAGCTGTCCACGATTATATATACGCTGTTCTGGTCCCACCGCTTCAAAGGAAAATCACAATAAACTTTAATCAAAACACGTGAATCTGGAAAATGCCGTTAATTGAAAATACCGTCACTGGAAAATGCCGTCACTGGAAAATGCGTGATATTTTAATGCCGTCCCTATAATCTGTGGAGGATCTCGATCTGTTGAATACGTTAGCCAAAATACGTGAGCCAAAATACGTGAGGGAAAAAAAAACGGTTTAACTGTAGCTTCGGCTTTGGACGCAAACGCTTCGGCTTCGATTTCCGCTACCGCTTCAATAGATTGATACCACGGGGGGGCAGCCAATGGAATGATATATGTTTTATAACCCTGAATCGAAACCGCGGGGTTCTGAGATCGAAGCTGCCGTTGCAAGATATTCAATGTCTTTCAAAATTAGCAGAGAACGCCGTCCGAGTCCATCCGACTCTGCTTGGAGAGCACGCGTGATGCGATTCTCCGCCGAAAAGCCTGATCTATAGGTACGAGCTGCAGCGACGGTGTCTGAATGATATTACTGTAACTTGATATGATTCGGGCGTGCGATTCCTGTGTAGCGAAGACTGTGTGGGCGTCGGGCGTGTAGACTCAACCGACAAATAGACTGCTACCCCCGGATTCGAAATGTCGGATTTTAATTTCAAGACAATTTCACGATTCTGCCACAAAGTTAATTCCTCGTAAAATGACAATGCAGGAGAAGAATCCCTTTCTGTATCGAGATTGACGACTGTAAGCTTTTATCACAGTGAGCAAAGCCGAGGCTAAGACTCAGTGAAGGCTACCTGGCTTACAGAGGGCTCGACCTTAGAAATGAATGAAGGAACTCAAGAGATTAGGATACGAAGAGGATCGCTGATCAAGAAATCTACAGACCCTGAGAGCAGTTTCGAAATGAACTACTGAATTTTTCAAACTATGAAAAATTATTTCGAAAAACAATCCCTGTGCTCTGATACCATGAAAGAATATTGAATGAATTAATTAGGAATGAGCAAACAGCTCAATGATAATACAGAGATATTTACAATAATAGAAACATCAGGTTTCTATGTAGAATATGGAAACAATCAGTTTCATCTCAAGAAACTGCTAAAAGAATAAAAATAGCAACAGCTAAAAGAATGAGCATTAAATACTAAATAGAAATATTCTAATAGAAAGTTCCTTCATAGAAATCTATAAATACTTAAAAGCACTTGAGGCATTATTGGATTGGATCATTTTATCTCTGTTCTTCTTTGAGCTTGTGGCTTTGAGGGTTTAGGACCCTTTTTACTCTTGGACGCGCTCGGTGGAGGTGATCCCACCCGACCTAATCACTCTCTCTTTTATTTTTTCTATTGGATTCATTTTCTGGCACATGTTTTTTTTTTTTTTTTTTTTCTCTCTCTCCATTGGAAAAATCCGTAATTTTTCATTATATACATAGAAAAATTACATACTGTAGATGCTGTAGCATATGCTATAACTGAGTCACCACGGACTTGCCACAACATTTTGTACTACTATTTGTCCAGATACACCACGCAAGGCGATCTGTCATAATTATCATTGAAAATTTCCTTTCTTTTATGCCTGTATAAGTCTGTATAAAAGCCATGCAGGGCCTGTTCAGAATATGTAACTATATATATAAGCCTATATACATTACAAAAATTTGTTGTTTTTACAGTATTTTGCAAAATAACAGCAAAAAATCAGGGACTAATGTCCCTCTGATATCGCTGGTCTATGTATGGCCGATGAAAATAGCGGTATTCATCTGTCCCCCTTTGCTCATGTATCAACCACTCTCCTCTGGGTAATGCCGCGGCCTCCTTGGATAGTTGGTCAGCACTGCAATTATGCTCCTTGTAGATATGTTTGCAAGAGATATTGTTAAATTCAGCCTTGAACATATTTACTTCATTCAAAATGTTACTGAGTGTGTGTATGTGACATGCAGTAATGCCATTGAACCAGTCTATGATGATCTTTGAGTCCACAAAGATGTTTAAATTGATGCAATGATGCCCCAGAGAGAAATGAAGTAAACGACGGAGGGTAATGAGTTCCGCAAAGTTATTTGTTCCCTCTCCTAATCCCATCTTGACCTTGTAGAAATGTTGTTCATTAATGTATAAAGAGAAACCTCCCCCGCAGCCCCGCTGATTTGCAGCGCCATCAAAGAATGCCCAAGGGGTGCTTTTGTCAATGATTGGCGGGGCATGTGTTCTGCGTTCTCTGGGTGGCGGTGGGTCAGGCAGTTCATTATATGCAGAGATTATACCCGCCACAATGTGAGGCTAGTTTGCTGGTCTGTTTTCAAATATGTAGCGATTGCGGGCCAGCCAGGTGTACCAACTGACAATCAGAGGAAGGGATTGTAATTTTGATCCCTTATGACGAGAAGACCAGTCATCCCAGGTAGCTCCAAGGTTGATGCCTGCGCATTGCCTAGTAAATCGAATAGAGTGGGACAAATCTTTCCATAGAGAGTGTATGGTGTTGCAATGTAAGAAAAGGTGCTCGGTCGATTCAGATGCACATTTGCATAATATACACCAGGTTGGGCCGGAAAAGGATCTGTGAAGGAGGTGATCCCCCGTGGGTACTTTATCTCTGAGGATGCACTAGAAGAATAATCTGATGCGCGGCGGTGCAGTGAGTTTCCATATGTTTCTCCACCAGCTTGTAACCTGATCAGGTCTTTTGTGTTGGATCAAGGAAATATATCCGGACTTTGGAGAGTATCTGCCATTCTCCGCCTGGCTCCATATAAGTTCGTCTGGTCCTTCTTTAATCTTGATGTGAGATTCAGTAAGCGCTGATATGTAGTCCTTCCATTCTTGATGCCAGTGAGGGGGTAGACCTAGAAGTTGAGCAGATTTCCATGCTTGTGAGAAAATACCTGTGTTTGGTGGATCAACAATGTGTGAGATAACCCTGATCTCGTGAGAGTGGAGATACTGAATAAGGTCTCTAGAGAGCAGATATCTTCCTCCACCTCCAGTCCATGGGTCTATGCCAATCCGAGCTAGGGATCCGTCGTGAATTCTCCACACCAAATTGTCTCGAATGTGTGGGAGGGAGTGAAGCAATGCCTTCCACACCGATGAGATGCCTGTCATCGGCCACCAAGCAGACGAACCCAGTTCATGATGTTCTGTGGCGAGATGTATTTATGATATGTAATGTGGGTCCATAAGTTCTGTCCAGTCAGCAGGGTCCAACCCATTTTTGCAGCTAGGGCTTGCGTAAATAGAGGGAGATCTTTTAAACCCCATCCACCCCACTTCTTTGGCAGTGCAATCTTTTTCCAACTAATCCAGGCAAAAATTCTTTTGTCTTGATTCCCATTCCATAGATATCGATTGCACAGTTGTTGCAGACGAGATAGGATATTCCTGGGGATCCATGCTAGTGCCATGCAGAAATACTAGTGTAGCTTCCAGAACCGATTTGATGAGAACAAGTCTGCCCGCCCTGGATAAATATCTATGACTCTAGGTGGACAGTCTCTTCTCCAGCTTAGAGACTAGCCAAACCCAATCAGCAACCCTTTGACAGGTAGGTTTTAGCCAAAAGCCCAGATATTTTAGACCTCTATCCAAGGGGTGAATACTATAAGGAAAACGCTGATGGGCAAAATGGGATTCATGGACGGAAGTACGGGCAAAAGTGATGGTGGATTTAGTATGATTGGCAAGCATCCCAGTGGCGGACGAGAAAAGGAGCAGAATCTTGGAGAAAGTGTGGGAATCGCGGATGCTTCCATCCAGCAGGATAAGCACATCATCAACAAAAAGGAGATGAGTGAGAAAACAATCATCAGAAATCTTGAGGCCACAAAGGTCTCCTGCCCTTTTAGCCGATGCAATGAGTCGACTGAGCCCTTCCATGACAATAAGAAAGAGGAGAGGAGAGAGAGGGCATCCTTGTCTAAGCCCTCTTTCAGAATGAAAGAAGTGAGATGCCGAGCCGTTTATGAGGACACTGAAGGTGGGAGTGGTGATACAGGCCATGATCCAGGTGATGTAATTAAGTGGAAAACCCAAATGGATGAGCAACATCTTAATGTATAGCCAGCTGACCCTATCAAAGGCTTTTGACAGGTCAATTTTGAGAATGATGCCCTTCAATTGTCTGGTCCAAATAGAGTGGATTGCTTCCTGTGCCGATCCAATGGCTTCGTGAATCTGTCTAGAATCAAGGAAGGCAAATTGTTGGGGGGCAATATGCTGGGATAGTATAGGCCTGAGTCTGTTAGCAATGATCTTAGATATAATTTTGTAAAGGCAATTACATAAGGAAATAGGCTTATAATCATCAAAAGAGGATGGCGAATCGGACTTTGGGATGAGAACAATGAAGGTTGAGTTGATGGCATGGTATAGCAATCTTGTAGTTCTACTCTCCTCCACCACTTTCAATAGATCCTGCCCCAAGATCTCATAGAAAGCAAGATAGAATTCAATAGTTTAGCCATCCGGCCCAGGACTCTTATCCTTCTTGAACCATTTTAACGTACCTTCAAGTTCCCCAGAGGTGACCGGCGCATATAGCTCTTCAGCTTCTTCATCGTTGACAAATCTGGAAAATGACCAGCCACATTGATAATATCAGCAAGATTTGCTCCAGGAGGACCCTTGTATAGATTTCGGAAGTGATTTGTGCCCATGTGAGAGAGCATGTTGAAAGAGTCAGCAAATGCTCCCTCAGGTAAAGGAAGTTTCCATATGGTATTTGATACCTTTCTCCCCTTTGCATAATTTTGATAGAATCTGGTGTTATCATTGCCAGCTTTCAGCCATATGGCTCTGCTCCTTAGTCTCAAGGACTCCTCGCGCTCCTTTAGGATGTGAGCCTTCTGATTTTCCAATTCTATCAAGTGTGCTTTATCTGCTGCAGTGCTGAAACCCAGACTTCTTTCATCAAGTAAAGAGCTCAGCTCAGATTCAATTTGGGTCAGCTGAGAGTTCTCCCGAATTAACTTCTCTCTAGCCCAGTTTATAGAGAGATGTTTAAGCTTGGAAAGGTTATTACAAAAACCTTTCGCCAAAGATTCTGCTTGATTGATGGGGTTGGCAGACCAGAAGCCCGTAACTAAACTGATGTATGCAGGGTCCTGCAACCAGACATGGTTGAATTTAAACGGGGCTTTAGGCTTATGATGCGGTCCCAGAATTTCCAGATATATAGGAGAGTGATCCGATAAGCCCCCTGAGCCCACCCATGGTGAAGATGCTGTAAGAGTGGGTTCTTCATTAAAAATCGGTCAAGTCTGTGGGCCAGAGCTGCTTCTCCCACCCTTCTGTTTCTCCAAGTAGGAAGGGGTTTATGCATGGGGACATCTACAAAATTTGTTTGTTCCAATAGATTTGTCATGTACCCCGAGATAGCATCCACCTGCGCTGAAGACCCCCAAGATTCCCTGAAACCCAAGGAAAAGTTTAAGTCCCCTCCGATGATGATATGATCAGAAGCAAGGATCGAGAGGGTTAGAAAATGTTGCCAAAAATGTTCCCTCTGATGACAGGGCCCGTATACATTCACGATCCTCAGATTTTTCCCGAGCTCAGCTGAGAATATATCTATGCCCATGAAACCTGAGCCTCCCCAAGAGGCATCAACCCTGATGGAGCGAGGGTTGTAACCAATGGCCAGTCCCCCAGATCTCCCTACAGCATCCATAGCCACAAAAGACCATCTCGGGGCTAGAGATTGTAAGGCACAGGTGATGTGATCAGCCATGCCCAGAGTTTCTTGTAACAAAATAATGTCAATCAGTTCTACCTCAAAAAGTCTCTGTAGGGCTAGTTTCTTGGAGGCACTAGCCAAGCCTCTGCAATTAAAAGACAGACACTTCATGGGGGAACTCCTCTCGGGGTATTCACTGCTCTAAGAACCCCGTCAAGTGTGGATTGGCGGCCAGAGGCTACCTCTGCCCCAGCTCGCTTGATAGCTTTGGAGAGATCAGACTTCCTACCCCGGGTTGACAGAGGCACAGAGCCAGGGATGGTAAGTCCTAAACCAGATTGACTAACCAGGGTACCATTTGCAGGAGTTCTGGAGCGGAGGAAATACTGATGTGAAGATGAAAACCCAGAGGGTGATGGCGAGATGGAGGATGTGGAGGGTGATAGGATAGAGGGGGCAGTAGTGGCGATAAGGGGAGGGGTCGACATAATGCAATGTGCCATGGATGTATGGACTGACGATGCAACAACAGATGTGCTATAAACAATTGATAAGGAAGGAGAGATTAGAGAATTACCCGATACTTTCGCGGCCCCAGCGGCAGCCCGAGCCCTGGTCAGCGGCGGCGATGGTGGCCTGTGCCTCGCCTCCACCGACTTGTGCGTGGGAGAGATCGCCGAGGGGGCAGGTTCCATGGCAGGGGGACGAGTACCCGCTGGTGAGTTTACTCTGGAAGGCGCAAGTGTCGTCTTTGGGGAATCCTCTGATTTCCTGTTGAGCGGGCAATCTTTGAATAGGTGTCCCACCTTGTGGCAACGTCTGCAGCGAAAAGGAACCCCTTCATAATCCAGGATCTGTACCCTGATATACTTCCCCCACTGAAGCGTAATCTTCTCCTCCAGACCCTCGCGGGTGTCCAAGTGGACCAGAATGCGAGCTAGAGTTCTGTTTTTTGATTCAACAAAGGTGCGATCATGGTCCAAATATGTGCCTAGTGCATTTCCAATCCGGATAAAAACTTCCTTGCACCAGTAATGTAATGGGAGTCCTGGCAATTGAACCAAAAGGGGTCCTGCCCCGATTTGTTCTCGCTCAGGGTCAAACAACGGGCTCCACTGCTTGAGTAGAACTGGGGCCATCTCGATATGCTAGTACCTGGCAAGACCCATATCAAAGTGTAAAGAGAACCATCCCTTGGGCAGGACATGAACCTCTGGCAATTCCTTCAGAATTCCTCCCCAAATCTCCTTGACCCATTGAGTCAGTCTGTTGGCAGAGTACGCCCTACCTCGAACATGTCCAACAAGCACCGTGCTAGCCATAATAGCAGCCTCCCCAATAGCAGAGGTCTCGCCGAACCTGATGGTAATATCCTTTGTAGTAGCCTTGACGCACTTGGTCTTTCTCTTACCCGAGCAAGGTGCAAAAGGGTGGTCGACCAAAGGGTTTGGGATGCCAACCGGGGGGGTAAGTTTTGCAGATCTAACCCTCACCGCTGGGGTTTCAAAACAACCCGACGGCAGATGGGCGAAGGAGGGTTTACCGCCACAGAGACCGGGGTGTCCACAGGGGGAACAGAGAAGAAAGTAGAAAAAGGCGGGTGAGGGTCGAAGGATGGCGAAGGGGGGGTGTTCGCTGATAGAATGTGTAGGGTGCCCGGTGAGAGGGGGGGGATATCCAAAGCCGGTGAATCAAGCGAGAGAGACCCCGAGGGAGGAGGCACAGAGCAATGCTCAGGGAGAGTGACCACAGGCGAAGGTAAGGGCGGTGGCGGTTCAGGAACCAGAACTGATGCAGAAACCGTCGATGAGAAACAAGGGTTTCCAAATATAACCCGGTCCGGAAAGGGCTCCTCGGAATAATCAACTTCTTCAACCTCCATAGTGTCCCCCATAATCCCAACCAGAAAACGACAGCCGAAAGCGACGGGCAAGGTAGAGCGGTAAACGGCGGGCAACAGAAGGCGATGTCGGTATAGGGTTCATGCAGTCTGCAGTAAATTGCAGTAAAAACCCCCTAGGGTTTTACCCTAATCCCGCACGAACGACCCCCAAACTTCCCCTGAAAATTTCAGATTGGCACATGGTTTCTTTATACAAGGAACAATGAGGTATCTCAAGACAAATCTGTGAGGCTGATCGAATTCCTTAGTAGCTAATCACTAGGACAAATCATAGTACTGGTGGCCAAATTTCTGTGGAGACTTCTCTGAAACTTTTCCAATCCTAGAGGTTGATAAGAGTGGAGTGTGAAGTACTCTTGAGCTATGCGGGGTTCTTGTGGACAAATTATAGTGCTGGACAATGAAACTCCCTGAGGCTGGATCCTTTAAGTCCAAACTTTTCTCAGAAGGAAAAAACCCTCCTGTTGCAGCTGAGACCACTTGAACTCTGAAACACCGAAACCCCACATCTGAGGCATGGTCTAGGACATCCAGTGCTCGTAGTTCGAGTCTTTTTGAGGCTGAGCAAGACTTTTGGGAATCTTCACGTGGTTCTTGTAACAGATTGGGCATGTTTTGCAGATAATAATATCATTTGCTACCCTATGAAAATGAAGGGTTTCTGAAGCCGATTTCCACAGATCCAAGGTCATGGAATATAGTGCGGGTCCTGTAAGTTGTAACTAAGGAGAAATAATTCTTGAAGATGTGTGAGTGTCTAACTTGCAATAAATTCGAGATATTGAGGTGGAGTATGGACCAAATATAAGGCTGATTCTTTGCCTGAAGTAGACGTCAATTTTTTGTCTACTCCAAGATCGTCGGATGGTAACCTTGATCTGTAGCAAATTGGATAATTATTGATAGAGGTCTTGATCTAAGTTTGTCATTTGTTGGGGCAACTTACGAGCAGAAAAAGGGTTTAGAGAGCTCTGAAGATAGCCGCATACTGAGAAAGGAAAATTATCAGTCCTAGTTGGTTATGTTCTGGATAGTGGTAGTAGAATAGTTTCCATAGTTGTGGATCAAAATAATTGAGATTTGATTTGCATAGTATTTTAAGCTTGTGGAACTCATTTATACTAGAACTGTTGAAACTGGGGGCTGTATTGGCATTATTGGATTGTTACAACATTGTGTTGAATGTTACTGTGGAACAGTGACACTGTGTTTGGAGGATATTATGCTGTACCGCTGAAGGGACTGTTTGTTTCACCACTTAATTGAGCAAATAAATTTTGAAACCCTAGTACAAAATTACTCTAGTATAGTACAGATTTTCAAAATGAATTTGTAAACAATATTGCATAACGAAAGAGGCCTAAAATCTTCAAATGAAATGGACATTGGGCCTGTTGAGTTATTAGAAAAACCCTAAAGTAGAACAGTTTATGAGCACAACAAATTATGTTGATTTCAAACATCTCGTGATCCACTTAACAGTTTGCAAATCCATATATATTTGTAGAAGCAACAATTTGAGATATAATCAATTCACTTTACCATAAGCTTTAGGCAGATCAATTTTCATCTAAATTGCTAGAATTTCCGGACCTTGATTGTATGCAACCAGTGTTGCGGGGGAGCGTCCCCCCCCGATCCCTCTCCCAATCCGCGCTCTGGGTGGGAGCGACTCGGGAGCCCCCCACTATCGCTCTCCCAATCCGCGCTCTGGGTGGGAGCGACTCGGGAGCCCCCCCCCCCCCCCGATCCCTCTCCCAATCCGCGCTCCGGGTGGGAGCGACTCGGGAGCGCGCCCCCTAAAAAAATTTGCGCTTCCTGCCTTTTTGGGAGCGTTTAGCCTTTTTGCAAATATTTTTTACAGTAATGTTCGAAATGCAATTTTTTTTCAAAGAAACATATAAGTTTTGAGTGGGACAACTTAATGATCAAGCCTATGGCCCTAGTATTGATATGCGATTCATGGTAATGTTAAATTCTTAAAGTAAAAGTGACATTCTCCTTAATCTTCATTTTCATCTTTTTACTTCATTTTTTAACATTACCATGAAATGACTCAGGATGTTTGTGAGTGTTTCTGACCTCATTGGATTTCATATGGAGAAAGTAGAATTTTAGATCTCATTCAAAATCCAACAGACTTATCAGTTTTTCAAGATTTCAGGATTGGGGGATTGCAATGTCTCCATTGAATTTTGTCATGTATTAGGGTATGGAACTCGTATTTAATCAAGAGCACCAATCCCTCTATGTACCTTGATGTTAGTGACATTGGTTGTCAAACTCCTCTATCATGACCCTCCTAAAAATGTACGCACCACTCAAACAAAATCTTGACTTGACATGCTATGCTTTTTCTATCTTATGTTAATGCTTAGAGGGTGATATTAATGACAAAGATTCCTATACAGATATAGAGGTAATGAGAAAGATACCTCTGGATACTAATGCTTAGAGGGTGATATTAATGACAAAGATCCCGATTTTCCAACAAGACTAAAAAATTAGACATTTCTCGCGGTGGCAAGAGGCCCAAGCATAAGAAATAGATAATAGATTTACTTGTCTTTTCTAGTTTCTAGTAGTTTTTATAACTATTGACTCTTTCGTATTTATTATTATATTTTTTTAAACAATATATGACAATTTAAGTTTGAAGTTGGCAATTATAACTCATTAGTAATGAATTATGAATATGATGCTTCATGAAAGTTGAAAGTTGTTTCATTTCATTTTATAACATTTCATTTCATGTTAGATATTATTTATTGTAATGGTTACACTTAGCTTACAAGTACAACTTTGGTGATCAATGATGATAAATGTTATATATTGAATTTTGAAAGCTTGAAACTTTAAGATTGATGAATCCTGAGACTCAATATCTTGTATGTTACTATGTTACTAACTTGTGGACGTGGTTGATGAAGGTTATAACTTCTAGATGATTGTTGTTATATGGTTCAATCTATGTTTTTTATATCTAATTCATCATTCTACATGTTTTTGTTGACATATATGTACCAAAATATAAATAATATAAAAATATATACATTATATAAGAAATGCTCTGCGATTCGCTCCCAAATCGGGAAATCGGGAGCTTCTGAAAATGTCGCTCCCGCTCCCTGCTTTCGCTCCCGCTCCCCGCTTTCACTCCCACTCCCAAGTAACATTGTATGCAACTCTTCCTGTGCTATTACAACGACATCATGAATTTGTGTACTGTAAATAAAGGCAAATTGTTCATCTGAAATAAAACCAGACAAATACCTTTAAGCTTGTTAGCAATGATTTTTGAAATAAGCTTGTAAACAATATTGCATAATGAAATAGGCCTAAAAGTTTCAAATGGAGATGGATCTTGTCTTTTTGGGATTAGTGCTATGAATGTGGAATTCAAAGCTCCAAGAATCTTCCCTGACATCCTGGATTTCTTAGCAATTCTTGGGAGATCCCCCTCTAGAAGAACCTAAAAGCCTAGAAAAAATTCCATTGTCCACCTGTTTAGGTCCAAGTTCTTTGCCTTTTTGAAAGAGGCTAAACTAAATTTTAACTCATCTTTGTTCATTTCTGCATCTAATTCCATATTCATACTCATATTATTTTCATTACGTCTCCAATGTTGGCATTCTTAGGATACTTGAAAAGGTTTTTAAAATCAACAACTTGTTGAGTTTCTCAATTTCAACAATATCTCTGAAACACTCGGCCCTAGATCCATCAACTTCGCTTGTTTCCCAGATATTGTTTATTTTCCACCTATAATTTGTAGTTGCATACTTACGAAAATATTTTGCATTCACTGTAATATTGTAAAAAAAAGTCATTTTTCTGACAACAATTGCATTTAAAGGGAATTTGCTCATAGTCCAACTTTGGTATATTCCCAATCAAGAAACTTTAGAGTGATAAGATTCTAGTAGATCTTTCCTTAGATCTCTTTTTATAAGAAATCTTGCACATGAATAATTTGTCTCATAATTCTGCCCAATTTATGAACCTCCCAATTTTTATTTCTAGTCATGTTGTCTTTGTTCCATTAATGCAATGGAAGGAATTGGAGATGGACACATACAAGGATGGTAGAGGGAATTTATTTTGTTGGGTCAAAATTCATATTCCATTGATTTAAGTATAGTGGGCACCTTGAAACTAAGACCCTCTTAGAAAATTCAATCTTGATTCTTTTTGTGAGCAAATAAGTAATGTAAAAGCCTCTTCCACAAAGAAATGAGTAGATGGACCCTTTTCCCAATGAGACCCATGTTTTTAAGCTCCTTGAATCCAAAGTGGTTGTCTTTGGTCAATGGCAAGAGAACATTCCAACGAAGGTGTAATTAGATAAGATAAGATCCAATAACTTTAATAATGTCCAAGAAATGATGAGAAAGTAGGTCAATAGGACTATATGTTACAACCCAATGGTTTAAAAACTATGGGAATTGTTCATAACACACTCTAAGATGCTAAAAGCTAGCCTAAAAATGGAAATGTACAATTATCAATTAAAAAACAGGGAGTAGGTCGATCTAGGTGAAGCAGAGAGGGAAAATCCTAAGAGAAGCAAAGCCTAAGCTCAACATTAACTTCATCACTAGAAATACAATACAAGTAGAGGCAAATAAGGTATCCTTGTCTTCATTTATGACTGTGACTGACACAAAGCCTAATGATCCTTGATAGATAAGATAAGGTAATTTTATTAATGTCTAATTAGTGACCACAATAGTAGGTCAAAGGGATTGCTGAGTACAATGATGTCATTATAGAGCAGGAGCACCACAAAGACTCATATAAAAAGCAACATGCAAAAAGTAAAGTAAGGTAGAGTCAAGAGTGAGATCTAAGCTAAGGCATGAACAACCCTTGACCTCGAGCTTGAAAACCTATTATAGGGTGGAGATGTATAGGAGGAGAAGATCTAGGCATATAAGAATAACCAAAAGTAATGAGGTAGGTCTATCATGGAATAAACACATCTCTCCTAACATTCGAGGATTAAAAAAGGAAGCTTAGTATGGTATGATGTCTAGGGGGAGAATTGGTAGGATGCATGGATTGCCCGTTGTGCTCTTGTTGTATGGAAGAGGTAGTTCACTGTTGAGGCTTGGGGATCTTGTCTATCTCCCGGGAAGGGATCTAATCTGGTTGTGTTGTGGAAATCTGGTGGAATGGGGAAAATCCCCACTGGTTCACATTGATTTGGAGTTTGGGGCTGCGTTGATATTGGTTTGTCTCTTAGTGTGCCCCTTCCCAAGGGTAGCACCATGAAGTAGGAAGTGATATGTTGGGTAGAGTTTGGTCTAGTAGGATTGTAAGAGGTTGAAGAATGTCAGTTTGGATTGGTTAGAGTATTTGATGAAGCTAGTGAGGATATGAGTCCCCTTGAACAAGCAATGGAACCTACCCTTAATTTCATAATAGATGGGGCAACGAAAGATGTAGTGTGCCCCAGTCTAAATCTCACATAGATGGCATAGTAAGGAGATCCTATTTGATTGATTGATCTGGTGGTTCGTGTCTACCTAAAGTCTTTGAGAACCCAATCATAATTGGACTAGGGGGATGCAAAGCATGCATCCAATGGCAAAGTGTATATTGTGGTTGAACAATGAGTCCATCTCTCAGCATCATGCAGTGCTTAACATAGAAGGCCATCTTAGGGTGTAACCAACCTTGAGGTTTATCCCAAGTGATCTAGATAAACTGCTTGTAAATGTCATCCATGCTGATTTCATTCAACTCTTGTTTGGTAGGTAGGAGGTGGTCAGGTGCATTTAAGAAATATCTAAATGGAGGGAGATGGTAATCCGGAATGCCCATGGACGTTAAAAGATTTGAAACCCATGCAAACCAACGTCGAGGTTGTCTCCAAGAGCTAGAGAGGGCAATGGTCTCTAAAGAAAAATAGGCCAAGTATAGGTACCTGTCTCTCCCTTTCACAATGTTAGTGAAGCCTTGGATGCAATGCAAAAGAGATACGAATCTGAACAGTGTCTCAAGTCAAAAAGGTCAGGCCCCGAATTTTTCTAGGATGATGTGTCGAGGGATTTTGTGCCTGCATCTGATGATGTGCTGGAGAAGGATCTGGAGTCTGGACTCTCTTGGTTGAAGTGCAAATTAGGCTCAAGTAAAGAAGGTCCCCATACCTCTTAAGCCACAAAAAATAATGGCTTGGAAGAGGGAGTCTTTAGGGACATCTTGGTTGAGATGTCTTGAAAATGGTGTTGGAAATATTATTTCTCGAGAAAGGCGAAGGATCTGTAACCCCTGTTGATCTGAGGCTCGAGGGCCAATTGAAAATGAAAGCAGAGTCCTGAAAATTGTGCCCCCAAGTATGTGTAGGTGTTGGTGATCTTGAAGAAGAAATGAAGGTCCAAAGTCTTCTTTAACCTATTGAAGATCAAAACCTTGGTTTTACCGAGGTTGATTGTCAATTGTCAAAGGTCACAAAAGAGAGCTAAGACATCCAACTGTCTCTATAACCCATCTGGAGATGACGTTAGGACCATGTCATTGAAAAAGAGAAGGATGGATATTAGAACCTAATGGAGGAGGTACTCGTCACTCTCTTGGATACGCTCGTGAAGAAAGCCTCCAACACAATAATGTAAATCCCAAACAAGGTGGGGGATAGAGGGCAACCTTTTTTAACCCCAATGGTACTTCTGATGAAATCATACATCTTGTGAACTCTGCAGAGATGGCCCAAAAATTGACTAAAATAAATGCACGATGGCACTGGGTAGGGACTTGGAGATGCCAATGTCTTTGAGACTTTGGAACAAGGCTTTTCATGGGGCAGAGTCAAAACCTTTCCAAAAACCTACAAAAGGAACAATAGACTTTTGAAGAAAAATGCCGTACCTCCTCAATGATTGCTTAGAGGGTAAAGATGTGATCAGTGGTTTGATGAATGGGTCAAAATCCTACCCGCCCTCTAGCTTTCTTCACTCAAACCCACTAGAGAGCTTCATATGGAGAATCGTAGCATAAACCTAGACCATGTTGATGGAAAACTTGTATGGGCCACATGGTTGAAGTTTATGATTAAAGAACTTTTCCAGGAAACTCTCCTTGGTTGTTGCTTTGCTGCTGTTCATCACTTGAATGATCTCTTTGATTCACTGTGAGAATAAGAAGCATGAAGAGTGTGGAGAGGTAACCCAAATCTGGGCCTACCCAGGAGTATCACAGAGCACTTGGTTGAAAGGCTTTGCTGTATAATCTTGGGAGGAGCTTTGGAGCAAAATTATTTGTCGCTCATAACATCAGAGGTCAAGGGAAAGAACCTCTGGGTAGAAGTCTGGTTTGCTCAAATAAACCTGATGGTAGTATTTCACATGGCACAGACCTAGTGTTGAGGTGAAGGGTGCCTATTGTTTAGGTGGGGGGAAGTTTGCTCTCTCACTAAATTTGTAGTCAATGGACACAAGAAGTGGATAGTCCAATTGCTGCTTATAGCCACAAGCACCTGAGATTGAAAGAAAGAAGTAATGAGCTTGGATGCTCTTGGTTTGGAGAGGTCATGCGATGTTTTCTGCTTTAGGTTTTCTCCTAATGAAGGTAAAATGCAAGGCATCTTTTGTAAGGAAAATTCCATTGTGTCCGGGAACAAGTAGTGGAACCTCCCTTGAATCTTTTAGTAAATGCAGCATTTGAAACAAAGTATTCTTTAGACTTGATCTTTGGAGATGGTACAACTAGAAAATCCTCTTAAACTATGAGATGTGGTCAGTTACTGTGGGAGTAAACCTGTAACTGGCCGAGGGGGATTTTGAGGCCTGAACCCGATGGTGTTGAATGTAGTTAGGACAAACAGTGAGACCATCCCGCAACTATATGAACTGCTCATAATGAAAGGTCATCTTGATGCCTAACATCTAAAGTTGGCGAGGCCCAAGTGCTTTGATTATATGTCTGATAGATGTCATCTCTAACAACCTTATTGATTTCTCTTTTAGTAGGAAGGAGATGACCAGGGAGCATCCAAAGAGTAATTAAAAGGAAGGAGGTGTTCTTTAGAAATGCCACTTATCTATAGAAGTGAAGTGCCTTTGGGAAACCAACTTTGTCTGCAACCAGAAAGGGCAATCTCATTGGAAGAGCTGAGAGTGAGATAAGGCTCAGGGGTATCTATCCTTCAAATAGATTGAGGGTCAGGTTTTGAACAATCCCTCAAAGAGAATCAAAATCTAAACTTGGAACTTGGTGCCATCTTTTAACTAGATGTGGATGATCTCTTTTTAGGAGTACTGTTTTTTGCTTGCTGGCCAATCAATGTCTTGCATAAAATCCAAATATCTGTCTGGACTCTGATTGTAGAGGGATTGGTTCACAGACATATTTCTGAGATGGAGCGATGGAGCTCTCTTCAAAAATGTAGACATGGCAGGTCAGAGATTAGAGTTCACTATCAGACACCAGGAGTGAATACACCTACCTTTTCTTTGCTTATTCTTACTGCAGTTAGGCTTAGGGACTCTGGAACAGATATGAGAAGTTGGAGATCAGAGGAGCGAAGGCATCTGCCTTCCATTTTCCTATTGCCTGCTCCTAACAATTGCATTTGAAGGGAATCTGCTTATAATTTAACATTTCTGTGTTTCCCCAATCCCGATACTTCAGAATAATAGTTTCTGGTAGATCTTATTATAGATCCTTCTTTGACACAAATTTTGGCGTATGAATAATATCTGTCTCATGGGGTCTGCCCAATCTGTGAACCTCTGTTTTTGTTTCCAATCAGTGCTAAGGTGTTGCTTTTTGGTAAATGGAATTGAAGGATATGGGATATGGACCCATAAAATGTTTTATCTGTTGGGTTAAAATTCATATCCCATTAATTTAAGTACAATAGGTGCCTAGAGTCTAAACCAAGGCTCCCTTTTGAGAATTTGGTCTCAATAATCTTTGAGAGCAAATAAAGTAAAATTAAAATCTCTTCTACAGAGGAAGGAAGAGATAGAGCTTTATCCCAATGAGATCAAGATCCATGAATATAAAAGGGCTGGGTTGGCAAGGGGCCACAAAACTTTCCAACCAGCGTAGAATCAGTGAGATTGGGGGCCAGATTTTGTGCAAGGCCTGGAGGGAGTTTGAAAGATAGAACTTCATGCCATATTTTAACACGATGTAAGTTATCCATCTTTTCATTAGGAGTCCTGTTTGTTTGCTTGCTAGGTAATCGGACTCTTGAATAAAATCAAAGAATATGTCTGATTGTAGAGGAGAACCAATTGCAAGCATATTTGTAAGTGAGATGGCCAAAGCCTTCTAATGTTATGGAAATGACAGGTAGACATCCATAATAGACACTAGGAGCCATCACCCATACCTTCCCTTTGCTCGTGTTCATACTGACATTTTTTAAAATTAATCTGGAGAAAAAAACCGTAAATTTATTCATTTGATGATAAAATTACATTCTGTAGACACACCAACTGTGTGTATGCATTAGAAATCAGATTATATGCATATTGCATTCAGACATACAAGCCTTGCGACTTGTGAAACAGTAAAAAACAGAAAATGCGGTAAAATTACGTAAAAGTGCTGGAGTTACTTATGTGAAAAATCACTAAGCTTCTCCTTTTTGGTTGTCTTCTTCTGAACTTTTTGCCAACCCCCAGGGTTGGGTTTTGCAATTACCATTGCCTGTTCTTTACAATCAGTCAGCAGGGGCACTTCTTTGCATGAGTTTGAACTGTCAGAAGTATGTGTTCTCTTTGTGCCACCCACACCTTGGATGCTGTGTATTGCCTTGTTCTGTTGCTCTGGTACTGGGATCACTGATAGTACGGTTCTTTTCTTGGAGAACCTTTCAATGCCGTGTTGATTCTCAGCCCCCCCACCCACTTGTGTGCCTTATTGATTCTGTACATCCACATTTGGAGGGTTCTCCATTGTTTCTTCTTCTTCTTCTCATGAAAGGCGAGGGTAAGAAACTGTCATCCCTTTGGCTTTTGGGACTATCTCTTTTTATTTTTTTATAACTTTCTTAGCCTACGGACATGTTTTTTGTAAATGTCCCGTTTGAAAATAGATACAACACCTGAATGCTGTGTTTTCCAAATCTAATGGTTGGGTCCACTAAAAACCAGTGTTGAAAATATCAGTATCGGCAAAATATCGACAAGGGTCTAGAAAACATCTTATCGGCAATATCGGCGAAAATATCGGCAAATACTGAGAAACATAAAAAATGCATAATATATTCATTTTTTTCCAGATTTTTAAACATATAAAACCATAACAACATGAAATAAACACATTGGCACATAAATATGAAGAAAGCACTGATATATATGATGTAGTGGATGTAAAATAAAAATGATACATCAAAGGCGATAACAAATCCTATTGATCGCTGATAATTGTCCAATCAAGGACTCAAATGTGGAGAACCAGTACAAAATAACATCACATATATAAAAGTATCTCATCATCATGAGTTATATGTGGCAAAACAAATAAAACTAACAACTATCTATCTGAGATCAGTGCCCTCTCCCCCATTTGTGGGAAAACATGATGGGCTGTTTGCCAGGCCTATCCCTAGCAGTAGAAGGCCTTGCCCTTGCACCTAATGTCAAATGATGATTGCTGGGTATGGAGTTGTGCGCTCTAATATCTATAACAGATGGTGCTGACGCTGATGCTCCCTCAGTCTCCTCCTCCCCCTCCTGCTCTTCCTCTTGCTCCTCCTCGTGCTGTTCCTCCCCTGAGTACTCCTCTTGCTGTTCCTCCCCCGAGTACTCCTCCTCTTGCTGCCCTTGTTCTAATGGTTCCTCTGGCTCTAACCATGCAAGTGACTCCTCCAATATGGGCACCTCTGACTCCATCCTCCATTGAGACAATACATCAATATTGTCTAAGGAAATGACATTTGGATTCATTGGTGTTTCTATTTTCTTCACTTGAAGTCAGAGATTGTAATGCATATACACTAAATCATTGAGGCATGAAAACTCCAACCTGTAAGAGTGTCAAAGAAACTAATGAGTCTTGACTTTTGACACTTGAGGGTCATAAATTAAAATTACAATAAATTTAATTGCTCAACTGAAGGTTGAAGCTCAAAGTTATACCTGTTGCGCTTTTTGAGTGTATTTTCTCAAATACACTCCAATTGTGCTCACACCTTGAAGAACTACAGGTTTGACTCAGGATTCTTACGACCAATTTCTGCAAATTTGGTGCCCTTGCACCATAGCTTCGCCTCCAAATATCTACAACAAAATAAAGAAATAAAAAAGTCAAAAACTTAAAACATAATTAAACTTCCAAATAAAAGTTACATAATTGAATTTTAAAAATGTAGAATTACAAATAAGTAAATTCTAAATTGAAAATTCTAATGAGTGATAACTTGTCACTTATGTGGCATGAAGAGGGTCCTTTCCCTAATAACATCATCAAAGCCAAATAGGCCAACACAATCCCCATAAAATGATATCTCACAATTGATTTTGCTACGCAGCTCAAGATCAGGGACCATCCTCTGAATACAAGAATGGAGCCCTTCCATCACCATGCCATCAAAATCAAAGGTGCATTTGTATGAAAATGCGGGGTTGAGGAAGAGTGCTATTGCATGAATGGGTCGATGAAGCATCCCTGTCCACTGACTATCAATCACATCCCATAACGTCATATGTCTATCAAGCCCAGTATAACCCTTGTTTGGATAATAAGAACAAATGGCCTGCTTGGCCCTATCCATGGCCTATACAAACAAGCCATTGCAGGCTTGTCCCTATCTACCAATCGCAAAACCTTTACTATAGGTTCATTAACTGAGCACACTTCTTCTACTCCTTGCCAAAATGTGTCAGTGTACACCATTTTTGCAATGGCTCTCCCGTCCTGTCTATTGCTGTATCTACAATCACGCCACTCATCAGAACAAACATTTGCTTCAACTCAAACTGTTATCGAAGCAAAGATTGAAGAGTAAAAAAGTTGGTGGAAAAACGTGTGATTGCAGGACGCTGCAACTCCTTGTTTCTAGTGTATCTCCTTATGAGGCTAAGAACAAAAGCATGGTTACATATAAACTTGGGGACCCTCCTAGTCATAACAATCACCTCCTTGATGAAGGAAAGTTTCCCCATATCCTCAAGCAACAAATTGATACAATGTGTTGCACATGGAGTCCAGAACAATGTGCGGTGCCTCTCCATAAGCATCCCGTTGACAAACACATAATTAGCTACATTATTATGACTTGCACCACATTCTGCACATCAATCTCCCGGATGAACGCATCTAACAACTCACATGTCATTGCTACATATTTTATATGTGCTCATGCATCCAATGATTTAATAAACATGGTACCTTTAGGACAATGTACCAAGAAATTTAGAAGGGTCCTACTCTTCCTATCTGTCCAACCATCAGACATCACTCTGGATCTAGACACTTCCCATGTTTGTTTCAACTCCGCCAAACTAGAGTTGATGCCCTGCTTTTCTACTTGGAGGATTGGCCCACGCAACTCCTCATATGTATAACTTTGTACCCTGGGTCCACAACAACAATAGCATCACACATTGGTTGCCAAAATGGATTGGTTTTGGTGATGTTGAGAGTTAAGTTTCTCCAGAAAAGACACCTCCCCATAACTCTATCTGCTTCTTGCTTCTCCTTTTTCTTAACAATTGATTTTATGGAAGGTTGTGCTCCATGTCCTGTTCGTGAAACAAAAAATAATGACTTCCCACTCCAGGAACATTAGCATTAGCAGGTGACCCTGTGGAGCCCCTCCCACTACCCTTAGCCTCAAAATCAGAAGAAGATGTCCCGAAAGATCTACTTGCACGTTCAACCTTGTTTCTTTTTGCCTCTTCCTTCTTTCTGTCTTTTTCATCAATTGCTTCAAGAGCTTTTTGTATAAGCTCCGCACTAGAAACCGTACAAAGCCCAACATCATGTCCAGGGAGTCTAGCTAGATGGTATTTCAATCACGTAACCCCTCCTGTCATCTTGGTCCCACATAATTTGCATGACAGAAATGCTCGATTTGTCCCACCATCAGGCTCCCCATACTCCCAAAATGGGTCCAAGGCTTTTGTCATATTTATAGTGAACTAATTCAAACCTAGGTCACCAAAAAAACAAAAAATTGGCATCAAACACCCATACACAAAAAATAATAAGTAATAACCGCTTCATTTAAAAAAATATTTTTTCTTACTAAATTATTTGAAATGTGAATGAAAAATGGCAATAAGAGGGTGCATAAGAAAGTTAAAAAAGATAATGAAGCTTGCTGTCCAAATATAGAGAAAACCCTTGCATTGGCTCATGGGTATGAAAATCATAGCAAATGGAAAAAACAAAGAAGCAAAATGTTGGTAGGCAAAGAGGTAAGCAAGCATAACTTTAAATCTATGAAAAAAATCATTAACATAGGGTTTTTTAAGAACATACTTGTTAATGGAAGAAGTGAAGTTTGTCTCACTGATCTTCAATATTTGATCCACAATTTTTTTTAGTTTGTGGTGATAATCACTATTTGATCTTCAATCCCTCCTTGAAAACCACCACAAAGCTCTTCCCTTTCCTTCTCCAAGACTAAGAAACCAAAATGAGCAAATAAAACTACCAAAATCGCTTTTCTAGCCATGGCCCAGCCTGCCTGGCATATTTAATGTCGTAGCGCGATATTTTGCCGAAATATCGGCGATATTTTCAGGCAAGAAAATATCGTGATATTTTCTCGGCATATTTCGGCTTGCTGAAAATATTGCGATATTTCCATATTATCAACACTGCTAAAAACTATTATGAGTCATGTGAATGCGATCAGGTAGACATTTACTGAGGTCTACCTCTACACAGATTTTGGAAAAAGTGAAAATTCCTTTTTCCAGTTCTTTCCAGATCCATCTTTATAAATTTTCCCAGTGTATTTCAATTTTCCAATGCCCTCTAATACTTGGTGATGCCAGAGAGGGAGGGGGAGGTTGTGTAGTCTCAACCATTACGACATTTTTGAGACTACCATTGTGGTATCATTGAACTCTGAAAAACATGGAGTTATTAAGAGACTTGCTTTGCCCCAAAACCATGCCCCCTCATTTAGAGTGAATTCTAGATCTTTTTGTGTGTCAAATTGTACAATAAAGAATCCCCTAGAGCATAATTAAATAACATAGTTGGGGGTCCAGGTGGTGAATATCCACTGATGAAGGTCCTCCGATTTGGGCCATAAGCCATTGAATCTGTAGATAACAACTCTAGATTGGAGAATGTTGAAAAGACCATTTACCTCTGGTAGATTAATTGCCATTGTTGGTGCATGTTCTTTCTATTCAACGATGTAAGGTCCTGGGATATTTTGGATTGGATCAGATGGGTTGCATGTCTTCCCTTTCACTGCATCCTTGAATGAGCTTGATTCACTGGGGTTTTTGGATCAAATGACTTCCTTATGTGATGTTGATCCAACTGGAGTTTCTGGAACTCCGAGCTCCACTTGTATTCGGGTTTTTGAAGCCTGTAGCTCCACTCTGCAGCCACAAATTTAATATTATTGTAGAATCCTTTGCCACACCATAACCTATCAGCTGGAGGGAATCCTGGAGCACTTTACCTTCATATAACAAAACTTGGAGCGTTGCCGGAATTCCCATGTCACTTTGAATGCTTTGCTTCAGGTGTTTCACTAGATCTGAGCCCCAGATCCATAAGAGAGATGTGTTTCCGTTAATATTTTTGATGAAAATCTGGTATTTTCCTTCTTCTATCTGTCTTTTGTCTAGATCTGGAGATGAAAGGCTGAGAGGAGACTCATGGACAACGGGATGTGGAAGATATTGTTCTATCAGATTGGCCCCAATTTGAGAATCACAAAGCGACAAGGCTTGTGAAACCAACGGATCCGACGATGTAAAACTCCACAAAAAATCTTGATCCCCCCTCATTCCATTGGCTACCAGACATAAGAGGAGATAGGGATCTAGAAGAATCAAATACGATCCATCTGCACAAATATCATTGGTTCGAAAACGATCTTGATAAACTGGTGTTAGCAGAATGCTCATGCATGCAGAAGTCTGCTTCCTCATGAGGTGTCATACCACCCTGTGATTCTGGCTGCTGCCAAAGAAGTCTGGCCCATCAGTGTTTTCACTTTGGAGACCTTCTGTGCTAACAATACCCCAAATGGTGTGATCTGTGCACAATCTGCACCAGACTTCGAATAATTCCGTCGCCATCCACTCTAGTTTCGGCCAAGAAACCCCAAACTGCCTGCGATTAGGATCTCACTGATCAGTTATGGGTTCCTTTTTTAAAACAAGATCCTTGTTGCTTGGATGTGGGCGATCCATTTGTTTGTGTGGTCTGTAGAAAGACCCAGCCGCAAGCGACTGGAGAACAATTGCATACGACAACAAAGATATTTCGTGGACTCCCGCCACTCGCCATAACGTCTTCGCTCCATGGTTCATGATTGATGGCGACATCCATGAGAAAACCTGCAAACAGTGAAACCCTAGCACAGCTCCACTTCTCCATCTGTTCCTATTGACAGTTATATTAAGATAAATTATAATCTCATGAGGGCCTGGAATAAATTTTGCCTTTAACAGCTTTGATTTCTATTGTAAATGCTTTTATTATTAAGAGGGAGGGACTGAGTGCCCTGATTTCTGGACTGTTGACATTTTTAATGTAGAGCACTTTGAAATTGAAGTTCAGTAATGTCATTTTTAGGTCAGGAATCTGCCCTCTGTAGCTAAAGTCCCTCATAAAATAAGGATTGTCTGTGGAAAGTTGCATTAGTTTGTTATTGTTAACCTATTGTATTTGTTATTTATACGACTTTGGTAAATGGCAATAAGCTTGGGAGCACAAAGCATAAAGTGTATTTTATATTATGATTGCGGATTTTGTAGCAACAGGTAGTACAAAGGCAATTTATGGAAAGACCTCTACTGTATTGACATGGTCTTTAGCTGTATTTATATATTGTTTCTTTTTCAGAACTGAGCAAACACAAGCAAGAAAAATTGCGTGAAGGGCATGTGGCTTTGGAATCAAGGAAAAAGAAGAAAATAAAGAAGAGGAGACCTGCAGCAGAGGATGATAATGTGGAAGAGGAGAATAAGGAGGATGTGCCTTTAAGAGGGATGAAAAGTACGTAAGGGTTGGTTGCAAACCTGTAGAATGTTTTTGATTTTGATATTCGATTGATTGTCTAAATTGTTCATCAGTCTTGCATGAGAGCTGCCTTGTACAGAATCTTAGTCGGTCAAAGTTTTAAAGAAAGTATGAAGATAACATAATTTCCATGTCACAAGCCAAGTCTAGCTCCAGGAATTTGACATAAAAATACTTTTCATCTTGAAATTTGCCTTGGAAGCAGCATGTTCTTTGCTAGCTGCTACATACACACGTGATGTCTGTCCAATCCCTAGGATCGATCTTATAGGGCAGACTGACATATGTTACAATATGCTCATCATGGAACTGTAATGTATTCATTATATTTTGTTTTCAGTCAACTGTCCTTACCTTTTTCTCTTGCTTTTACCATGTGTATGATATGTTATTATTGTCTCGAAACTTGCCTTTGAAGCAGCATTTTCTTTGCTATCCACTATATACACATTCTGCCTGCCCAATCTTATGGGTCAGACTGACATGCTAAAATTTGTCCATTAAAGAAATGTAATGCATTCATATCCTTGCCCTTCTTTCTTGTTTTTACCATGTGCCTGATTATTTATCATCATCTTGAAAGTTGGCTTGGAAGCAGTATGTTCTTTGCTAGCTGCTACATACGTACATTACATCTGTCCAAATCCCTAGGGTTGATCTTATGGGGCAGACTGACATATGCTAAAATGTGTTCATTAAGAACTGTAATATATTCATCATATGCCCGCCTTGAGCCAGCTACCCTTGCACTTTTGTCTTCTTTTTACCATGTCCCTGATTAATTATTATAAATTATAATCAAATTCAACTGCCTCTGGGGTCTACATGTGGCTTGTCACCACTTGATCTCTCACATTGTGTGCAAAGCCTTCACGAGCTGAAAGGACAAATGAAACTTGGAAGATTTAGCACTGTCAACTTGACACCCTCTTCCCTCACTTTAGGATGATTTACGATTACTGCAAGGGGGCTTCCCTATATCTACTCAATCCACAAGTGTATGACAAATAGAGGCTGGATTATGGAATAATCAACAATCTGGTCTCTCGCTCTCTCTTTGTGTATATCAGCCTATTTAGTCCAATTTCAGATGGGGTGAAATGTATAATCTATAGTCTCTATGGGTTGTAAATTACTAAGGACAAGAGGTCTGAGTTCTAGGTTTGATTGACTGTTTGTAGCAGATTAGTACACATATAGAAATCTCCTCTTAGAAATTATTTCTAGGGTGAACAAAGACAGACTTCTATATCTCTTTTCAGATCTGATTTTAGCCTTGACAAACAGTGTATTGACAGCTGTATTAAACCATCAATATCCAGAATTAGAAAGTGATTCACAAGTGGATAAAAGACAGCTATCTTCAGAAATGATTTCCAGCACAAAGGGTAGATTAGAAAATGTATAAATCTGTTCTAGACATATGCTATTACGAGGTTCAACTTGCAGATTTATGCCATCAAGTTCAAATCTAGCATTGGGTATGCAAAGTAGGATATGAATTTATATCTAGACCTTCTTGGGACTCGGCTGGAGTATAATGAAGTGCTGTAATTTCCAGATCTGTAGAGCAGAAATAAAATAAGTTTTAACATGGATTTTATATTGGTTACAAGGTTGTGCCAATGCCCAACAAAACATAGTGCATATGGGATCGAATAAGGACTATTGGAAGGACATCTCAGTAAGGAAATAATGGTGATAATATTGCAAAAGTTTGAATCCAATCTTTTCCTTGCTGTCGTATGCTTAAAAAATTTAGCAAGTGCGATCACTAGTAAATATGGCCTCCAAGACTATGGGTTTGTATTTTTCAATAGCAACTTATGCATGCAACAAATGTAGAGAGATAGGCATTACTATAAAAGATGCAATGGCAAGCACATATTAAAAGGAGTTGCATTACCTGAATTAGCATCCCATAGAAACCATCAAGAACTATACCAAGAGTTCACTACTCATTCAACAACCATTATAAGTGGGGAAGCGTTGCTTTTATAATCTTCTTGGTTCAAACCTCCAATAATAAAATAATAATATCTAATGAAAATCCCTAGAGCTAATTTTGAAATGCATAAACTGTTGGACACCTAATCTACTAAGGGTTATGGTGTGGAATATGAAGAGTCATTGGAGTCCAAGAGACCACTTGGAATATGAAAACCAAGGGTCATTAGACATTGTATAAAATGTATATCTTTGTGAATAATATGTATCTCACGATTATCTAAATACCGATCATTTTGTGTAAGTTTAACATGGCATCAGAGCTGGCGAATTCCTGACTTGCTCAAGTTTGAGCCATTGGTTTTGTGGCCTCTCTGTGCATGTTAGTTTTGTCATCAATTCTGCATTTCATGAATGTTGCATCAGCTAAATTCTAGCTGCTACCTCTGCCCAATTCTGTAGCATCTCTGAGAAACGTTCCTTGCACATTTAGAAACACACCTTGGACATGGTCTTTTAGGAGGATCATATTTTGGTAATGTGAAGCCCTGTTAAGTGGTCTAAGCGGGGGCCTAATTGTCTATCTGCATCTATGAGATGCACCATCAGTAGTCCCTTGTCTTTGCTTTCTAACCATTCATTGTGGGGATAGAATTTGATATGGATAGCAACGCCACGCTTCACTTCGACGTAGCGCTTCGTAATTCCAGTGTTCATAGTTTATGCTACAAGACATAAATACTAGATTTCACATGGTTTCGAAGGATGTAAAGACTAGATTTCACATGATTTCAGTGCACTGTTCTTAGCGGCAATGCAAAGCTCTACAACCACTGGGCTATGGCCACAACAGATTCTCCAAAGTGTAAGCACAATGTGCAAAGCTTTTCGCTTTTGCCTACCCGTCGAACAAGCCACTTTCTAGCCTGCTAGCCAATCTCCTCATCATACATACATGCTTTGGTCGTAAGTATTTTGGAGACCAGGTTCTAAATAGGTTAGGGTCATATAACATCCCTCAAGGGTAATTGCTTGAACCATTGGTGGAGTCTTGTGGGCGAAGATCAAAGGCCTAAATTGGTTGTCGTTGCCATTATGGAGGTCATGGGTTGCCAAAAACCATGGGAATTTGCAGAACGAGCCCTCACTGCTTGTAGAGTCTTTGATGTGTGGTAGCAATGTAAACATTGTCAAAAACATCTATAGCAACCCAACTTTTGAAAAGTCTCAAGTAGCCTTGAGACAAAGAGAAAGCGTGGATAGAGCCTTCATTAGGCACTTCGTGTGGCATGCAAATGTATAGAATTAAATGAAGGCACAAAAGGGCGAATGCTCTCAATGCTAAATCCAAGAATTGTAGCTATCGTGTTACTGTTTGTTCTTCAATGGCCTCTTGCAACATGTCAGGGGTGAACTAGTTAAACCAACCACTTTTGATTCCAGTTCAACCAATTTTTAAACAATGGTTTGAACCTTTCCCTACCTAATTTGCAGCCACTATTAGGGGTTTGTTTTTGACTGTTTGTCATTGGTAATTTTACAACAAGCACTTGTGACATACGAAAGAAGACCAAATTTGTAGAGTTTTAGGGTTGTTGTATAGTGTTTTTGAAGGCTGGAAGGTGTTTATTGAATATTTTGGTGTAGCATGGTATTTCTTTCATCAATTGAAGCCGTAGTAAAAGAAGCTTCTGGAATTGATAGTGGTGCATTTCTAGTTGAAACCCTTTGAGGCCTTTATTTTTTGTTGAGACAATGGCCAGACTCAATGATTTGTTAGAGTTAAGCACACTAATGTTGTCTACTGTTGAAGACACATTGAAAATCAACAAAGCCTCTTTTACTAATGTAAGAATCTGTCTACAAGATGCACACAAAAAGATCAAGTTTCTGCAACTCGAATCGCAACTACATCGAAATGAGTTACAACAAAAAAGACATCATTTTGAATTGGTTTTTGTTCAGAACAATCCCCTTTTTGAATTTGAAGTTGACTCCCATCAACAACTAGAAATTGATCAGATCACTAAGTCCATCTCAGGAACAAATTTGTATGTAGATGCAAAAATTCAGTATGCACTTTCCAAGCCCATCATCAGGGCTTGGGAAGAGCTTATCGACAATAAGAACAAAATTGGTCTTGGATATGAGAAGGGGTTGTCCTTTCATACTCCAAACTACTCTAAACCCATTTAGTTTCAAAGTGCCAGGTTTCTTCATGGTGATTCATATTCACTTGTTCCAGATTCTGCTCCTCTTCCACAACAACTACATATTTTCAGATGCCAACACTGTAATAGAGTTGGCCATGTGAAAGATCATTGTTTTGATCTTCACCCGTGTGAGCATTGTCATAAAAACACTCATCATTCAAACAAATTCACCTTTTGCAAGAACGAAGATTCACGTTGGATGGATCACTTCTTGACATTGGGGCTTCAACAACCAAGAAGATATTTCGGTCATACCACATAATCTGTTCTCAAGTATTGGCACATCTTGCAGTTGAGATTTCTTCATCTTCTCACTTTATATCTGACAGAAGGGGAATTGATGGTCATCTACAAGCTTCAAAGCTACATCAAGGCTCAAGCGAGCCTGAGCCTGTTGCTTGAGCCTAGAGCCACAGTCAGCCATACCCAGATTCATGGTTGGTGGTCAACCTTAAACCACTGTTGGTTAAGACCTCAATGGTCTCCCTTTTTCAAGAAATAGGGAGCACTTCCTCTTGCATGAGCTTCTAGCCAGATTTGAAATTGTTCCAGGAACTGCATCAAGCGTTCTAGGTTGAGACCTCAATGGTATCCCTTAAAAAAAAGAAGCCTTCAACTTCTATCTAGATTCAGAACTGTTCCAGGAACTGTATTAAGTGTACCAGTGTTTGTGGTCATCCTTAAACCACTATCGGTTGAGACCTCGAGTTCTCCCACCTTATAGCATCATTTTAGACTCTAGAGAGCACATTCAACCAATTGCTGCCATGCATTTTGTGTATTTCAATTATGTTCTTGGACTCATATATACCCCTTCAAATTAAGGGGGAGAATGCTGGACACCTAATCCGCTAAGGGTTTTGGTGTGGGATATGAAGAGTCATTGGAGTTCAAGAGACCACTTGGAATATGAAAATCAAGGGTCATTGGACATTGTATAAAATGCATATCTTTGTGAATAATATGTATCTCACGATTATCTATATCTTGCTTATCATTTTTTGTGAGTTTAACATAAACAAATAATATTGCTAAGCCAATTTGAGTACACATGGTCCATAATGTATAAAATAACAATGGAATGTGTCATGTTATGAGCCTACACAAGTGGTGCACCTTGTCTAGCATGACAAGAAAGTGGGTGAAAAGCTCCATTGCCCTCCTTAACTCAAGCAAATGGAATATGTCAACAAGTCAAACTAGCAATATAATAATCCTTCTCAATAGTTCCTTTCTAGAATCCTCCAAAAATGAATAAACTAACCTTTAAAAGGACTGCACACTCCTAGACCATGAGCACACATGTGACAACAATCAAGTGGTCGAAGTGAGCACTCTCGCCATCGAGTGCATCTAAGTTCCTCCGTAATGATACGTGGGATTGCCAATGTGATGACAAGGCATTCCACCAATTCAATAATGTAATGGTCATGATGTTAAATCAAACATGATTCGACAAACTCCCTAATGGTGGTTGGGAAGGGGGGGGACTGCTATCCACCCACGTGGGTGACCACTAGGAGAACTTTTTCTCCCATTTTGTTTAGCTTGCCAACCAACAATCCTATGTGATCTACAGATAACTAGCCTCAAAGGCCCTTCATTTATGCTTCGGTCAGTGCTTTGTGACATCTAACTTATTGATAAGATGAAGGTGGGCCATATATTATAAGGTACATTAACCATTTTCATAATCAAGTGCTTTCATTTAATGTTTAAGAGCATATTGGTATAGAACACAAGTTGAGTTGGATGATTGACAACATTTGATTGTGTTGTTGTTTATGTGCTTCATCAATGGTTATCCTCAACCCCTAGTCTAGTATGACCTTCTTTGAGGCCGTTCTTACTGCCATACATGAGGGGCATAAATAGGAGGCATTGATTGATGTTGCGTGTCCATGGTAGTCCATACTTAACACTTTTCATCTATCCTCTATATCCACATCCCAATCTTGGGTTTGATTGCTATTTGTCACCAATATTGGCTTCCCATTTTCTTATTCTTGAGTAGGGGCTTGGAAACTTTTCCCTGAGAGGTTGGTGCAGTTGAAAGAAAATAAAGAGCATGAGCCATTATGATAAAATGCAAAAGAATGATCGGGGTTTAATAAATTACGTGGCCAAAATCCTAGCTTGAGCTCTACCCACCACATTAGCCCTCATCGAGCTCTTGGCTAATGCATGAGCAAATCAAAATGAAATGAACTTTGACATCCCAATCCCGATGAGCAATAAATCGCTTCATCTTTAAGGGGCTATTGATGCATAAACAAAGACTTGTGAGCCAAGTTATGCAAGAAAAATAAAAACCATTAGAGAAAAAGGCGCACTAGTGTCTCTTGTCTCCAGGATGCAATGGATCACTAAAGGATAGAAAATTGTCTGCGGGAGGATAAAATTGCTTGGAGGGATTTTATTTCTGGATTGATGAAGTGATTTTTTTCCAGGAGAATTGACCTCATAACCTCCCATTAGCGAGGTGCTTTAGCGACGGGAACTCAACCAATTGAGCTAAATCATAGGGCTCAGATTGATGAACTGATGCTATAGTGAATTGTGTTATTTTATTGTGAATATTGCCTTTCATTTTACATTTTTTTAGAATTAGGGTTTCTATGAAGTTTTCATGGTATGTTGAATATTTTATGGTTAAAAAATTTCCTTTGCAAGATTTGTCATCTAGTATCCTTCAAGAAAACTTAGAATAACATTCCTTGACCTTAAATCTTCCATTGATTGAAAATCACCAAGGTTTCATTGAGAGGATTTCTCTCTGCTACTCACTCCTACCAAGGTCTTCCACCTTTTACCTTGCCTTTTTATGGCTCCATATATCTAAGATTGATAAGGCACTAGTCTTTGGGTGCTAATCTTTTAAAATTTTTCATCTTTTTCTTCTTTTCATGGCAAATTAGGGTTAGGACACAACAAAATCTGCATTTAATAGCATACAATATCTTAAACATCATAGTCCTAGGGTTAGACTAAGTATCTCTTAAATTGAAAAAAGAAAAATTGTAATTTTAATGCATTTTCAACCATTATTTTAAGTCTGACATCGAGGTTTAAGTCACTGTTTTGTGCATTTTCAGCCATCGAAAATTGCTGTAATCTTTTCCCTTGTTTCCTTGTTAAATAGGCTTTGATTATTTATTGATTATCATTAATTGTGGACTATTTTTATTATTGCTGTCATAAATTTTGCATACTATAAATTATCTTTATAAACCCTAATTTATAACAATAGGCATTTGATGTTTTTTTTTTTTTGTTTTTCCAATGGAAAAATAACTTGCAACTTTATTCAAGTTTTGAATAAGGAACAAAATTACATTTTGTAGATGTGATCCACATTTAGTATGAGCAGCCTTTTGGCTTCTGTTCATATAAAACGCTGAAAAATAATAAATACATGAGACCAAGTGAAGTTAAGTACTATAGTAGTTGTTTAACTTCTCTTTCTTCCCTTTCTTTTCTATACCATTTTCCATCCGCCTGGTTCGGTGTCAACTTTTACCATTGCCAAATCATTCATTGTTGTCTAAGCTAAGGCATGAACAACCCTTGACCTCGAGCTTGATTCAACTTACTCTGTCTCCCTCCCAATTAAGACTAAGGCATGGGTTTAATAGTGAAAGGGAGAAACATAAATATACAGTAATATATTATTAGCCTGCAACCTTTCAAGTAAATACAGGGCACTTAATAATGCAGAAGGGTTAATTATTTGATCTAATGCTCTTCTTGTCTTGTCTCGCTAATGATGTAGTACGGATACTTTACATTGTTCAAGTAACTCACTTCATAGGAAAACAAGTTTTCTTTAATTGTGTTATATTTCTTAGGTGCAATTGTTTCAATTAGCAGTTTATAATTTTGTAATTAGAATTTGTGTGTCCTAATCGTGTTCATTTAGCCACACATTTCGAGGTTTCATGCCTCTTGTTACGGATACTTTACATTGTTCAAGTAACTCACATCATAGGAAAACAAGTTTTCTTTAATTGTGTTCTATTTCTTAGGTGCAATTGTTTCAATTAGCAGTTTATAATTTTGTAATTAGAATTTCTGTGTCCTAATCGTGTTCATTTAGCCACACATTTCGAGGTTTCATGCCTCTTGTTGTCAGGCATGATAAGGTTCTGATATATGAGGAGACTTTTGTACTATTTTCGAGGAATAACGTTTCATTTCCTTGAGACAGAATGGCTTCTTGATTACCACAATAAGAGACCTGGATTGAAGGTTCTGCAACAAGAAATTGATGATTTTATTGAGAATCATGAAGCTCAGGCAGAGAAGGTACACAAGCATTTGTCTGCTGTTGTATGCATTTATATGTATTTTCATCTTGTGGCATTAATTCGAGTTAATCATCTCATATATCTTAGTCTTTTCGTTGTTCTCAAGTTGCATACAAGTTGACTTGTATGTACATTTATATTATAACTATAGGTCTGTGAATAAGTAGGTTATTCTATTACCTAAATCTTGCAGGAAAGAAAGGAGAGAGAAGCCGCTTCTGCAGCCGAAGGATGGACAGTTGTTGTTCATCATAAGGGAAGGAAGAAAACCGTAGATTCTGAAAGTGGAATTGCTATGGGTTCTGTTGGGCTAGCTGCTGCTCAGGCAAAAAATGCAAAAAAGAAGGCCAAGGAATCTGCTGTGACATTTTATAGATTCCAAAGGCGAGAGGCTCGCAGAAATGGTATGTTCACTATTCTGTATTTTAGTTTGAGTGGATATGATAGAAAGACATTGAACAAAATAAAAGGACACATTTCTTGCTGCAGTTTCCAGTTTTCTGATGGTATGTTCACTATTCTGTATTTTAGTTTGAGTGGATATGATAGAAAGACATTGAACAAAATAAAAGAACACAGGCACTTCTTTTTCCTATTCATTTGATTATAATTCAACCATCCCAGTCCAATATTTTTTGGAAAACACATTGATACTTTTAAGCTAAACATGTGCCCAACAAAATGCTTCATCTGTTGAATTTCATAGCTATACCAAACCCCTGTTTGCCAGTAAACCTGCTAGATGTGTGCATCAGCCAATTGAAAAATTTTAAAATGTTGTTTTTTTGCAGAGATTATGGAGCTACAAAATAAATTTGAGGAGGATAAAAAGCGGATAGCACAGATGAGGGCCGCAAGAAAGTTTCGCCCGTACTGATGTTTGCAGACCATTTAATGCCATGTGCTGTGTATACTGCACATCTCATGGTTCAGAGCAAAGCTAAAACAATTGGCATGTAGAAAAGCTATTTTATTCTGGCTATCGAAATGCCCAGAAGCAATGTAATTGCTGTTCTTATTATCAAATCACGGTGTGTATTATTATGTGGTACAAGAGTTATTTTTCCTAACTAATTTTCCGATTATTATGTTTTGATGTTCATATTTTGTTCCCAAGTATACTGGGTTGAGGCCCTCTTGAAAGAGCACTGACATTCCGTTTATTTCTGATCATTGTGCTTTTCATATTTTTCACCGCATAGAGAGGTGCAGTTACTTTTATTTTCTTTGCTCTGTTATACATACTAATTAAAGAGACTCGACAGGCAGACTCACCCAGTTACCAAGGCTTTGTTAAGGTGAGAAGTTGTACTAATGAGAGTACACTTGATGAGTAAAATAAAGGGGAAAAGTTGCACTAATGAGAATACATTCAACGTATGAAAGTAAACTTTCAGAGGCAATGTATGTTGGTCAATCATTTTGCTAGAACATCAATGATTGGTAAATAATCTATCTAATTATAAACCTAATATTATATCTTGTCCACTTTAGGCGTAGATAGTATATGTTGGATGGAAGTGCTTTACGATAAAAAATGTTGTGTATGTTTATGATCATTGTGGTAATTGTGCTTAAAGGAATATTGCATTGTGCTTAAAGGAATATCGCTTTACTAATTGAACAATTTATCACAAGAAGCGGTGTGTATGATTACGATTATTGTGGTAATTGTGGATGAGCACACATGAAACATTCCTTTTCAACGAGTTAAAATGAAATTTTTCTTCAGTTGTGTAGTATTAATGAAGAAAATTAAACGTGCAACCAAATGGTTGCTTTTCAACATTTATTGGACTTTGATATCACATTTCGTAGTGGTTGCCATGATCGACAATGTTTCCAATTTTTCTGACCGCGTATATCGATTGGAAACTCCTGAACACCCTACGGCAATAAAAAATTTGACGTTGCTGGATTTTTGTCCTACAAGTAGTAATTAATGCCTTGTAACCGGGTATGACAAGGATGCAGTTATCTAGTCAATGTTGTCAGAGGGAGCTTTTTATGCATTTTATTCCTAAACCACAAGTAGCGAACCTTGTTCATGAGAGTTGCTAGAGTTGAATTTATCTGATAGATAAACCCCCTTTATTGACTAAGAGGGCACCTTATCTCCTATTATATAATCACAACATTGTCACATTATTACGACCTTTTGTGTCTTTGATGGGTTCGAAGTTGGGCCTCCACAATGAAGGCACTTACCAAAAGTCACTTGACTAGATCGATTGAAGTCAACCTAACTTGATTTATTAAATTAAAAACCACCTCTTCTTTTCTTTCCATCTCGCTCAAAGAACAAATTATTAGATAATTATATGCTATAGTATTTAATGGCTTTCAAGGTATTGGCCTCAAGCTTTGCAAGGCCTTGGGAACCTCGATGTATTTAATGGTTTTAAAGGTATTGGCCTCTTGAGCTCTGTAAGGCCTTGAGAGGTTCTATGTTGTATTGAAGATCCGTATACGCATGGAAGTCCACAACACCTGTAACAACTAACACTTTTTATGACTATGTTTTCAGTGTATTCCAAGTATACCAAAAAAATGATCTCATCAAGATCAAGTATGAGATGAAAAAGTTCATACACATGACCTTGTTTTGAGAGGAGAGCTTGAGCAAGGAGATCATTAAGTTTGACTCTATCATAACCCACTATTTGTTTTGTGAGAATGTGCTTCATAGTGTATAAATTCGCAGTTGCTCAGAGGGTACTGTCAAAAGGTTAATGCATGTTCCAGTTCCATATGTACCACACCTAAGAAAATACTTTGTTCAATGTTGTATCATATCTCTTTAGATTTGGGTGTGAGAAGTAGACGACGAAGATAATGCTTTGTGCAACAAGTTACTGTATTACGAGGTATCCCTGGAAAGAAATGCTTTGTTGTAGTGTGATCTATTTTTATTTTTATTTTTTAATTGTATGTATAACAATGATTTTAATTTTGTCTATGATGTAGTTTTTTTTTTTTATTTGTAAATTGAGGTTCTATTCATTCATGAAAAGGAAAGTACATAGCTCTCAAAATACAAGTAGTCTCACCTCGATTGGGTTGTTGACTAACGCTATCACTGTATGACAAAGAAACAATAACAAAACTAAGGGAGAAGTCCAAAGCTTAACATGCCAAAAGTTCCAAAAGACAAATAGAACCAGAGGAACACTTGAGACCTAAGTTGCACGAAACGGGGAAACGGAAACGAGTTTCTGAAACGGGAAGCGAAATGAAACGCGACCTCCCCAAATTTTGGAAACGGGGAAACGCGAATATATATATATATATATATATATATATATATATTAAAAATATTTAAAAATTATTATTATATATATGTGCAATCATAAAGCATGAATGATACATTTACATTATATGATTATAATTTATTACATTTAAACATTAAGATTAAATTTACATCACATTTACTCATGAGTCATGAATGATCACATAATGAAAATAAAAATATAGGAAAATCCAAAATCAACCTTTATTTATATTAGTATATGAGGCTGCAAGTACAATAAAGACTATAAGGCTGCAAGAACTATAGAGACAAGTCACAAAAGACTAATCCTCATCATAACAATCCTCATCAAAAATAGAAGCAGCACAATGCCTAAACCCTAGAAAAATTGAAGAAATAGTAAGAAAAAACTAAAAAAATGAATGTGGCTTACCCAAATTAATTATCTGTGGCTGAGACTACCCCGAAATGCCAGAAAGAGAAGAGAAATATGGTTGTAGCTGAGCCAAATCTGCTGCTACTGAAATCTCTTGCTGAAATCTCTCTCTTGCTACAGAAAGCTCTTTCTCCTGCTGTTGAAATCTACTTTGCTCACTGCTCAAAACACCCTAGCTAAAACAACTGCCAGTCTCCAAGAGAAACGACTTGCTGAATAGTGTGATGAGAGAATGAGACAAACTGCTCTTTTATAACTTTAGAATAGGTTTCTAGAACATCCCAGTAACCTAAAAAATTTTTAAAAACAAATTAAAAAAAAAAATTTAAAAAACAACACATAAATTTGGGGAAACGTGGCTCGTACGGCCTGGAAACGCGTTTCTGGCCGTACTGCCACGTTTCCGTTTCGGGAAACGTGGCAGTACGGCCGAAAACGCGTTTCTAGGCCGTACGGTACGCGTTTCCGGGTTTCGTTTCGTTTCCCGGGAGGAAACGACCCCTAGGGACACGTTTCCTGCAACTTAGCTTGAGACCATGCTTAATCATTAGAAGTAATGGACGTTGGATTGTCTAGCCCAGTCCTTGGAGGGGAAGGGGGGCGATATGAACACAAAACATGTCGCTCGAAGTGAGCCATCCACATTTCTAGCTTCTCAACCTTTTCAGCTAGCAGATTTTGTCCACGCCAACGCCAAACTACCACAATCATTTCTCTAACATGGCATTGAAGGTAATGCAATTGATTTAGCGTGGCGATGACAACCTCGTGTTCTTCCTTTTTGGTCTTATCGCAAACTTCCAGGCGATCCAGAACAATCTAGAACAAGTCATGATAGGCATCAGAGCGAAGTTGTCGCCTTGCACTTCTTGCGTGCCCTTGCCAACGATTCTGACCCCGCGCACTTGCTCTACCCCCACTCGCCACATTACCTTACTTACCACCACCAGCTACACGACCACCCCGCACTACGCTCACACCACCTCTGCCGCCACGGGCTCCCTACGCTGTTCAGATCGCACCTCCAGTAGCTTGTCCACCCTGCTTTGGACGCTTAGTAGCTCGACCCTCCAGCGCCACCTTCATCTCGATGCTGGGACCACACTAACTGGTTGAAGCTCCCTCCCGTTGGGGCTAGGAGCGATAATTACATGACACAAGACGCATGGTGAGTGCCCAGGGAGACACCCCCAAGACAGGAACAACAACAATCTGCATCACCTCGACAAACCTTGAGCCAAAGCGGGCCGAGAGCTAGCCCCAAATTATCCAGCAAAATCCTACTCCTTAGAGTTAACAACCACCACACACTAGCCAGGAGGGTTGCAAGCAATCCCACAGATAATAAACACGCCAGCTAGACTGAAGCCTCTTCTCCTTTGACAGGGGAAGCACCTGGGTGTAAAGACACCGATAGAGGGACTTGACACGAGAGCACAAAGACACGAGAAATGAACCGAAGCCAATTGCCAGTCACGACAGTCACCTCTAGACTGCCTTCCACCGTCGAGCCTGATTGCTCCTCACCTAATGGAGCGTCTTAGGATTCCAGGGTAAACACCGCGAGAGGGAGACCCAAACAATAGTCGACGAACAAAAGACATAGACACCACCCTAAACACTGATAACACACAGGGAGAAAGCTAGCAAGCAGGAGAAGTATAGAAACTAAGGCTGACCAAATTACCATGCAGAATTCTCTCAATCCACTGACAAAAGCGAGGAACTAGGCAATGGGAGAAAGACTTCACGCCTTTGCTAATCGTGCACGGTGGTGGAGGCGACAACGAAGTTTTCTCCACGACTCCCAGACCACATGAGGGCTGAAGACACCAGACAGAGTACCATTGCTCAGACTACAAGCTGCCAGACACCATACCACTAAAGCAATATAACATTTTAGAACCCTGACGGTCGCCATAAACCAACTTACTCTACCAACACATTCCCGTAGAGAGTGAATAAGATTTCTCACACAACACTATTAAACTCACCTTACACCTTATGTAATGGGAGGATATACTATCTGTCTTTCCCATCCGTCGAATGTATACATTCATTGTACATGCGTCTAGCATGTCTCGATGTTCGTCACCCCCATCGAGAGTCTGATGTTTTTAATTTTGTGTATCAAAATGATTTTCATTTTCATGTGATAATTGCATGGAGAATAAATTTTTGTGATGTGACATTTGCACACAAAATAATTGGTAGGAGACCTTCCATTGATTTTCCATTGATTTTAGCCTAAATTCTAATTGTCTAATTTATATTTCAACTAAAATTATTTGTTCAAGCCAAAGGCTTCTCTTTGAATCTTTTGTTAATAATTGGTGTCGTTTACTTGAATCTTTTAGAAAATAATCATGAAGAAAATGTTTGAGACATGGACAATGGATAACATTAAATGACAGGAAAATAGTGGAAATTGTCTATAACAGGTTGGTTGCCTTGAATTTTATTTACACCATGAATTGATATTGTTAAAAAGTTTTTGATATTCAATTCTCAAATTCCATAACACACGCCATTTTTTGGGAATGGTCATTGTGCAGATTCCCGTAGTTGAGTTCCATAACATGCATAATTGTAATAATGGTTGCCTTGATGACTACATTGATCCACACATACTAGTTGCAAATTTTGATTGCAAGATTGACAATCATGTGTAAAGAGCCAAAATAGTGAAATGCATGGAGCAAGATTGGAAACCTTGGATTGTTGCATCATTTATATTTTCGTTGAACCAGTCTGTGGAATATATGTGAGGAGGATCACACTTTTTAAGGTGGGAGTTCCTCAAGAAATATTTCAGTGTTTGTCCATGCCCTCTAAGAACCCGCCACTTGCTCGACAATTGCGCCACTACTTGTTGATTATGTTGTAGTGAAATTGATTGTGGGAAAAAGAATTCGAGAAGTAATTTTACTCTAAAACAATAGGAGGTGCCAAGATCGGTCCTTGGGGTTTCTAAATCTAGTGGAGCTAGTCTGTCCAGAATGATAGACTTGCGAAATACAAATGAATGAATATAATAAATGCTTCACACTTTGAGGTCAAAGTTTGGTCAAATAGAGATCAAACTTGTCGTCCAAAATCTCCTTCTCAGACGTGTGGCCTCAAGAAGATGAATATAAAATGATGAAGAGTGAAAAAGACTTGGTCTTCGTTGGTTTCCAAATGAGGCATCTTAACATATTATTTATATACGTTTAGGGGGTGTGACACTTGAAGGGACGCGTCCCTTCACTGGTTGGCCAACTTGACTTTTCCAAAATAATAATTTGCATAATGCATCTAGGGCTGACTTGAAGACCCTTTAGCCGTGTAGGAATACCACATGATGCTATACAAAAATCAACAACAAGAAGACGTGGAAGTTTCTTGCAATACAAAACAAAGTTTGTAAGAGTGGTTAGTCATGCCATTTGGTCTATGCAATGCACCAACTACATTAATGAGATTAATGAATGATGTATTGCACCCTTCACTAGATTAATTTATTATTGCTTATTTAGATGATATACTGGTATACAATGCTAATTGAGAAGCACACAATTCATACTTGACACAGGTGATAGACTTAAAGAAGCACCAATTGCTGAAAAACATTGAGAAATGTGAGTTTGCACAATAATCATTGGCATATTTAGGCTATGTGATTGGGGGAGAGGAGCTTAAGATAGATCCTGTAATGATGGAGGCAATCATGAAGTGGTTGGTGCCTACAAACATTTTTAAAGTTAGTGGTTTTGTTGGGGTAACACAGTACATGAGGAAATTCATAACTTCATTTTCAACAGTGGTTGCACCACTCACTCTATAACATAGAGTGGAATGAGTTTCGAGTGTGGTAATGGTCAACCTAAGGCCTTGGAAGAATTGAAAAAGAAAATAGTCAAGCATTGGGTCCTGTATTACCAAATTTGTAGTGGGCTTTCAATGGAGATGGATGTGAGTGGGTATGTTATGGGAGCGGTCTGCAAGGACGAAGGCTTGCATGCTACCATTTTGAGTGTTTCATGTCATGGTTATCAACTACCCTACATATGACAAGGAGTTCGATGCCCTAGTATAAGCCATCAAAAAGTGGAAACATTATATGATGGGAAAGGAGATAGTAATCCATACAGATAACCAACCAATGCAGTGCCTATAGTCCCAAAGTAAGATTCAATATACTAGACATGGAAAATGGATGATTAGGTATAAGAAGGGTAGCACAAACAAGGTGGCCAACCTGTTTTCAGGGCCACTCATATAAATAATTACACCTTTGGGAACTCTAATGCACATGGAGCCTTTAACCCATGATGCATATGATATGTATATACATAGAATGAAGACTCCAAGGAGGTGTTTCAACAATTACAAAATGAGATTCTTGTAGACAATGGAGATAGTGCAGTTGGCTATCATCTCTAAAAGGGGTTGCTTTATAGGATGTATAAGCTGTGTGTTCCTAATGGTGGTTGCTTTTTTGTGTAGCATCGGGAGGTATTCCCCTATGTTAATGGATCTCCAAAATTTGGCTTTGGAAAGTTATAATTTGGCCCCACTGTGGAGGGGTGCGACACTTAGTTAAAAGGGGCACCTGTTTGATCACTACAAATACACATCAAGACAACTATTTTGATCTTCCATCCATCAACCAACAATATGATCTGAAGCAGCCACATGTGGGAACAAGAAGGAAGGCTAAGTTGACCAAAATCTGATCATTGAAGGATCTTTGACCAATGTTGACCTTAGTTGAATATGCCAATAAAGCATTGATCGTAGGAGGCCAAGTTGATTGCAGACCCTAGCTATAGGTCCAAATTTTGACACTTGACCAAATTCTACAAGTTTGACAATTGTTGACCAACATTGACTTTTTTTTTGTTTTTGGAGGGTTTGAACCACTGATATAGTTTGGAGTTCTTGACCAAGTTTCATTGGTATTTGGACTTGGTTATGGGACAAATTTCTAGATATTTCTTGGAATTGTAAATTTTGTTGAAGAACATATTCTCCTATAGAAGAAAAGTTGTTGGGTTTTCCCCAAGTGGATTTTCCTAGGGTAAAATATATTTTCTTTATTGTGCTTCGTTGTTTCTCATTGATCCTATTGACATATTGCATTATTGTTGAAATTTTCTCTGTGTAATTACTTAATGATACATGTAGCATGAGATAAAATTGTATGATATATCAGTGGAAGTAATTATCAACGTTAGGAAATCATATTCTACTATATAATATTGTAGAAATTTCAACATGGTATCAAAGCCTTGTTAAAGAGTAGCAATTAAGAGACATGCAATAGAGTAGCCCTCAAGTTAACATCAACTTGATTTCTCTTTAAATCTGTTGCCTAAATACTCAAGTCCTTGTATAGAAATCACATTAAAGGAGTCTATTCTAGAGTCAGAGGGAGCTATGGCAAAAACCCTTATCTCTGCTCTCTCAGGCACCGTAACAAATAGCAATGAAGTTTGGTTTCTAGATAGTGGTGCCTCTAGACATATCACTGCATTGATAGGGAAAAATCTCTTGCCAATAGTTAGGGGGTCTCCTTGGTGTGAAGTCCTTAGACCTCACACTGTTTCGGATAGGAGCCCCATCTGTTATGTGGGCTTGACTGCCACCATGTATGTTTTGCTCTTGGATGTCAAATGTGGAGATGTTAGAGCAAGGATAAGAATGAATTGGCCTGATAAAGAGGACGAAATCAACTCATGATTGATAACATGTAGAACGAAATACAAGAATGTAACAACAAAACAATAAGAAGAATCATGCCTCAAGAACTGTTAGTAAGCTAAAAATATATTAGACATACTTGAATAAGAAAGTGCCAGAAGTTGATTACGAATTAGTTCACAATAAGTTATCGGCATAACGTGAAATAAGAAAGCAAAGATTCAAAGCAAACATGCAAACCATAAGTCATGAATTAGTTCATAACATATCACCCACATGAAAGCACACATACAAACACAATGGAAATACTAGACAACCAATACAACCATAATGAAGATGCACAAGAATCAATGCCAAAAGTGAATAACTCCTCATTATTCATGCTGCAAGTTCAAGTACAAGTCTTGCAAAGCATCAAAGCCCGATAGTGGAACATGGGCTGCCCATACCACCTCCAAAGCAAAACCATAACCTCACCACAACTCACCCTACTATTTGTCAAGAGTTGAGTACTTGTAGCTCCTTAAGCACAAAACAACTATCTAATGCTAGCCCTAGCTCAAGTGCTAAAGTCCTCTATAAATGAGGCATGAGGGTATATTTATAGAAATGAGGTGATTGTTCACCAACCATGACCTTTTGCCTACCCTCATGACTCGTTAATGTCTAATGACTTTTACATGATCAAATCAATCCTTGTATCACTATTTTACATTTCTTGTTTTACAATTATGGTAAGAAATATTTACAATATGATAAAGGAGAGATTGTGAGGAAAATAGAGATGGTCTTTGGAACCCTAGGATACTCATTGTTGATGCCGCTACAAAGTCTTAGAGATTGACATGATCTGATAAATAGGGTTGTGACCTTCATTTGTTGCATTTAATGTTTATTTTCCTGTTACTTAACCTGCCACCAAGTGGATTAACCTTAAGACTGATACCAACACCACATAACTTGGTTGACATAGTATATTGGGAAATTATATAGATCCATTATGTGACAATTAATCCCAACCATTGCATAATGTGTATTAGCTGTCGTTGTGCCTCATTTTCATGCAACCAATCATCCAATGAACTCATAAGATTATGCCTTCAATTTCTAGATCCACAAGCAATGCAGAGCCAAGTAAACTATGTAATTTCAACCATAGATAGAACATTCAACTGCATCCTGCTAGAAAATGTTGGAATAGTTTTTGTTTGGGTTGATCTTGGAAGTTGAAGAACACCACTGAAAATAGTAACAAAAACTAGATTGTGGTGGTATCTTGAAAGCCTCAGGAACATTAATTCTACGTGGTATGCTTATTACGTCACAATTTCCCATGTGATTGCCAATCCTAGGAGTAAGATGTAACCAAACTTGACATTTTCAAATATATGGAGCAAATGGAACAATAATAAGAATTTGAGAAGCGTGATCTTTGCACTAATGCTGATTATAGTGAAACCATAACCATAACAATGGCAACCATCTGAGATCAACAATGCTAACATTAGGCCATTACAATTATATAGTTGTGATAGTCGTTTCCTCCTGCAATTCATATAGAGTCCTTGTCCATATAGAGTATTCTCCAGGGTAGTCATTCACCTTCCCTAATTCAACATAACTGGATTGAGATGCTCACTGAACATAATTGCTAATTCTGTCAATTTGATCGACATAGTCAATGCTTAGCTGAGTTTTCAATTAGGGTTTTAAGTGGTGTATCTTCTTTGTGAATTCCAACAAAGGATTCTAAAGTATTCATCATCTTGCCCATTCTGCTTCTGCTCCTTATATTTTGAAGTTATAAGTTTTTCAGAGTTAATAACTGCTCTTCATGTAATGTATCATTGACAGTGGTGACGAGGAATGTTAGAAATCTGCAGTTTCTAAATCTTAATGTGACCCGGTTAAAAGCATTAAAGCATTAAAGCACTAAAGCAGTTTCTAATCTAAAGCATTAGATCTTAAGCGTTGAATTGGTATATGATGGACGTACCAGATTAGAGTTAAATAATATATAAAGAATTGGGTCCTCTCTCTCCCACACAAGAGTTGCATTCTTCTCCATCAAGAAGCACATAAAGAAAGTGAGGGCAAGAGGAGAGAAACCGAATTCTGAAGAAGAGGAACAGTCAGGAGTCAGATCAAAGTAGATGGCAGCCATTACATCTTCCGCTGTTGATCAAGGTATGTCATCTCACATAAAGTTCTGTTTGTGAAATATTCGGTATTGATGATCTTTGGGCTGTAAGTTAATGAAATTTTTTACATTTGGTATCAGAGCGAATCAATAACTGAATATTTCCTATGATTGCAATTGATCTGTTCTGTGCTTTACTCATGTGATTGAGCCTTCGGGAAATTGTGGGGGTTTCATGAAATGATCAATCCTTTTGTTGCTGTTAGTATCATCGAGAGCCCTATCGAAATCCACAATCGAACCATGCAATGGATCAGATACCTGCGATTCCCTTGTCACTTACTTGCTTCGAACTGATTTGAAGGTCTCAGAGGTGGCTACTCGATTTCGAGTAGATCCTTTATCGATACTAGGTGCCAATGGATTCGATCCTCTGACCTCTGATTCTCAAACCCAAATCCTTCCCGCCGGTTCGTTCTTAAAGGTACCCATTAAATGCCAATGTGTCAATGGAATCCGGAAGTCTATGTCCACTGTGTACACTGTCCAACCCATTGATACTCTGCGCGGCATTGCGGATTCGGTGTTTGGGGGCTTGGTCACACCATATCATTGTATGTTCGCTGTGTATGTTGGAATGAATAGTATTGCATGCCCTGCAATTTAAAGTTAGATATCGCCGTTGTTTTGAATAATATTGCATGCCCTCAAGTTTAAAGTTAGATATAGAGGACGGTATGTGCAGTCCATCTATCGCTGCAGTCCATCTATCGCGGATTTTGAATCACTGCAAAGCCTCTTCGGCATAACCATCCCTAGCATAAGCTGCAATCCGCGTAGTCCATGACACTACATTTCGTTGCGGAATTTTGTCAAACACATTGCATGCATCGTCTATGCTTCCGCATTTGCAACACATGTTTGAAAGGATGTTGTTGAGACATGAGATCAACGCGTAAGTGTTTGATGGGAAGATTAAGATTTTGGTGTAAATCTTTGTTAAACGAAATAGATTTACATTTTAATGTGTAATAAAGCTATTAATAAAGTTTCAATGTACCACATAAATAACGTAACACAGCATGTAAAGAAACCCGTGATGTAGCTTTATCACATATACTCTGTGTATATATATTTTAAGAGGGAAAATATATATTTTGATATTTTATAGAAAATCAATTTACACATTAAGAAGGTATGTGTTATAAATTATTTATGCACATGAGATTTATGATCACCAAAGTGGTCAAAATCAGAATGTTGTTTCGCATCAAGTATGTGTTATAAATCATTTATGCACATGAGATTTATGATTTTGTTAATCACCAAAGTGGTCAAATCAGAATAATCATTTAGTGCATAATTGACATAACGATTATTGATAGAAATTGCCAGTTAACAAATACCAATTAAAGCTGGCGTCACTAATGATAGAACCTGAGAACTTACCCAAAGGAAAGTCTTGTTCTATAACTAGTTGACATGATGAGGTTTAATAGATATTTTGATTAAATAAATATTGATCATCCAAAGATGTCAGTTCTATTTGATTGAATATATTTATTACCTGCTTATGTTTTGGTATTTAATTATGTTAAGTATAAGATAGTATCTACCCAAAGGAGTGCTATATTATACTATTATATCTACATCTGAATCGCGTTAGTTATGAGCTTATAGTGATTTCATTTTTAATTTGCAGGAGTGACCATGAATACACATGCTTCATCTGTTACATTGTTCACTGGTGTTAATTTTTCTGAATGGAAAGAACAAGTCAATTTCCATTTAGGTATTCAGGATCTTGACTTGGCACTCCTTGTGGATAAGCCTGCTGCTCTTACAAGAGATAGTACTGAGGCAGAAAAATCACACCATAAAGCATGGGAACGCAGTAACAGATTGAGCCTTATGTTTATTAAGATGACTGTTGCTAACAACATTAAGTCAACAATTCCACAAACAGAAAGTGCTAAGGAATATATGTAGTCTGTGGAAGAGCGTTTTCGTTCAGCTGATAAATCACTCGCTGGTACTCTTATGGCAGAACTCACGACCATGAAGTTTGATGGGTCGCGAACTATGCAAGAGCACATTATAGAGATGACTAATATTGCAGCAAGGTTAAACTCCCTGGGACTTACAGTAGAGGATTCTTTTCTTGTCCAGTTCATTCTGAACTCGCTACCTTCTGAATATGGACCTTTTCAGATTAACTATAACACTATAAAGGATAAGTGGAATGTTAATGAATTGGCCAGTAGTCTTGTTCAGGAAGAAGGACGTTTGAAAAATCAAGTGAATCACTCAGTAAGTTTTGTGAGTAATAAAGCTGGTAAAGAAAAGAAAGGAAAATCAAGTCATTTCAAGAAGAAAAAGGCACCTGCTAAGAATGGGCAGGATGAGGAAAAGAAGGAACTAAAGAGTGTTCAATGTCGTATCTGTAAAAAGAGACTTATCGTCTAATTCTAGAAAGTGGATATGTATTAAACTTATACAGTACCCTTTATGTACCTTCATTATCTAGAAACCTTATTTCCGCAAGTAAATTGGATATTTCTGGTTTTAGATGTATGATTGGATCTGGTTGTTTCGATTTATATAAGAATGCTGATAATGTTGGTTCTGGTATTCTAATTGATGGTTTATATAAATTGAAACTAAATGACACTTATGCAAATTCCTTGTTGAATGTAGTAAATAATGTTGGATGAAAACGTAGCATGTTGAATGAAAATTCTGCTTTCTTGTGGCATAAACGACTAGGTCATATATCCAAAGAAAGAATGATGAGATTAGTAAGTAATGAAATTTTGTCAAATTTGGACTTTAGTGATCTAGAATTATGTGTGGATTGTATTAAAGGTAAACAAACCAAATATAATAACATAATAAGAAAGGAGCCATTAGAAGCAGCCAGCTTCTTGAACTAATACACACTGATATTTGTGAATGTCCTTGAGACGTTTGTAAATGAAGTTGAGAGGCAATTAGAAACTGGTAATGCAAGATTCATTGAGAATGGTGAAGTCAGTGGGAGTACTAGAAGAGAAATAGTAGAAATAAAGGAAACAAGGGTAATTACATTACCTAGAATAGTTCCTCCATCTACTATTACTCCAAATGTTGTTCCAGCTGTTGTATAACAGCATGATGATAATGAACAACATATAAATGAAGAAGTACTTCCTGAAGGAAATGACTTACATAATGCTGATATGCATGAACCACAACAAGTAGCATTAAGAAGACCTCAAAGAAATCGTAGGTCAGCTATTTCTAATGATTATGTGGTTTATATGCAAGAATCAGATTATGATATTGGAATCAATAAGGATCCAGTTTCGTTTTCACATGCTGTAGAAAGTAAAGAGTCAAAGGAATGGATTAATGCCATGAAAGAAGAACTGAAATCCATGCAACAGAATTAAGTTTGGGATCTCGTTGAGTTACCACATGGCTGTAAAAGAGTCGGATGCAAATGGGTTTTTAAAACCAAACACGACTCTAGTGGTAATATCAAACGGTATAAAGCTAGACTTGTTGCTAAGGGTTACACTCAGAAAGATGGTGTTGATTACAAGGAGACATTTTCTCCTGTTTCGAAAAAGGACTCACTAAGAATAATAATGACATTAGTAGCTCATTATGATTTGGAGTTGCATCAAATGGATGTGAAAACAGCTTTTCTGAATGGAGATCTTGATGAGGATGTTTATATGGATCAACCTGAGGGTTTTTTTGTAGAAAGTAAAGAACAATTGGTGTGTAAACTTAAGAAGTCAATGTATGGGCTTAAACAAGCATCCCGACAGTGGTATATTAAGTTCAATACCATTATTACATCTTTTGGTTTTAAGGAAAATACGGTTGATCACTGTATATACCGAAAGATCAGTGGGAGCAAGTTTATTTATCTGGTCCTTTATGTTGATGACGTCTTGCTTGCTGCAAATAATTTAAGTATATTGCATGAGACTAAGGAATTTCTCTCAACGAAAGATTACATGCTCATCCAATGAATCGGAAGTGATTGGATATAGCGATTCAGATTTTGCTGGATGCATCGATACTAGAAAATCGACTTTTGGTTACCTGTTTATGTTTGCTCAAGGTGCCATATCATGGAAAAGTGCGAAACAGACTATCGTTGCTTCATCCACTATGGAGGCAGAATTTGTGGCATATTTTGAAGCCACAATTCATGCATTATGGTTGCGGAACTTTATTTCAGGACTTGCAGTTGTCGACACCATTAGCAAGCCGCTGAAAATTTATTGTGATAACTCTGCAGCAGTATTTTTCTCAAAGAACGACAAGTACTCTAAAGGTGCCAAACATATGGAACTGAAGTATCTTGTTGTGAAAGATGAGGTTCAGAAACAAAGAATGTCAATCATGCACATCAGGAAAGAACTTATGATTACAGACCCTTTGACGAAAGGGTTACAACCAAGACAATTTAAGGAACATGTTCAAAGAATGGGTCTTGGTTGTATTAATGATAATTGATGTGTGACATTCTGAGCTCTTTTATGTGTTTCTGATATACAATCATGTGTTTCTTGTTTTAATGTAGTAATACGTATTTTATGTAATTTTAAACAAGAAAGAGTCTTATAAAGATATTATGTTTAATCATTATGATATAAGACATTATGTGGACCATTATGCTGTTTTATATAAATTATGAGTATGAATTGATGGATTGCTGGTATTGTAGTATATGGAAGGGAATGCATTGAATTAATAGTGCACAACCGCCATAACTCTCAGCAATTTATCATAGTATGATGTTCAACACTTAATATTATGAATAATCGGGTCAAGTGGGAGAATGTTAGAAATCTGCAGTTTCTAAATCTTAATGTGACCCGGTTAAAAGCATTAAAGCATTAAAGCACTAAAGCAGTTTCTAATCTAAAGCATTAGATCTTAAGCGTTGAATTGGTATATGATGGACGTACCAGATTAGAGTTAAATAATATATAAAGAATTGGGTCCTCTCTCTCCCACACAAGAGTTGCATTCTTCTCCATCAAGAAGCACATAAAGAAAGTGAGGGCAAGAGGAGAGAAACCGAATTCTGAAGAAGAGGAACAGTCAGGAGTCAGATCAAAGTAGATGGCAGCCATTACATCTTCCGCTGTTGATCAAGGTATGTCATCTCACATAAAGTTCTGTTTGTGAAATATTCGGTATTGATGATCTTTGGGCTGTAAGTTAATGAAAATTTTTACAAGGAAAACTTTTGCTTCTTTGATCAACAAATGTGCTTGAACATAGATATGATGCCATTAATAAGAACAAAACCTTAGATTGTTTTTTCTTAACCATTGCCTTAGAAGTTATAATACCCTGTCATTTATCATTAAACATCCATGAGTTGCTAGAACTGCATTAAATATATTAGCCTTTGTTGACCCTGTAGGCATAGTTCCGTATCCCATATAAAAGTAATGAGGCTTTGGATAACAAATTTCTTCTAGTTTGCTAATTGAAGAAGTTTGTGTTTTACAACAAACACGAAAATGGTTTCATTTGTTGTGCTAAACATATTGTAGAATTGATCTCAATTACGTAGTGTATCAATCTAATCATGAAGGTAATACAATTCCTTAACGTGGAGAATTTTCGGTAATCCTTTCCATTGGAGTATTCCTGTCAGAAAACACACTTCTTTCAACAATGTGAACAAGTTCCTCCCTCTCAACTCCAGGAGAAATAGTAGCAACATCATAGAATATCTTTCCTAGATTCACATTGTCAATAATGAATTAGCCCTGGCATCAAAAACTCCAATGTCTTCCTTATGGTCGTATATCTCATAAAGATACTATCCAAATTTAATTCGCTCATCACCCTCTATCCTCCAACATAATGAAAACGACCAGAGGTGTGTCACTAAGATGGGCATATTGTATATCTCCGTGTTGTCTATATGATGAGAAATCCGTTTGTATAACACAATTTTTGTTTGAATATAACAATTTTATTCAGTGTACTATAATAGTAATCCGAGGATGAAGCAATGGAAGTCTTTAAATTTTGGCATAGTTGCAAAAGACGGTCACAAATTTAGATCAGATCCATAGTCGCAAAACAAAATTGGTAGTGTAGTCATAGTTCCAAGACTTAGTGTAGTTGCAACTTCAAGGTAAAATGGACATGCATACTCAAATTACAGTGATAGTCACATCTTCAAGTCACAATGCCACTGAATACTAGAAATGTGACTTGCGACCTAAGTAAGGGAGGAGTCAAGTCAAGTCACAAATTCATAGTAGGTCACAACTCCAGGGTTTAGCACACGTCACATCTTGGAATTACAGTGCCATTGAAAACTGGAAATATGACTTGATACTTTAGGGCTTTAAGACGAAGGTTAGTTGCATTTTTAAGCTATAGCCTTACTACATGTTAGAAATGCGATGAATCACAGTTCGAAGCTTTAGCAGTTTCACTACGGATTATAGGTGTGATTTGCAACCAAAATTCTAAATATATTTTACACTAGTCGTAGATCTAGTATCTAGTGACACTAAAATATAAGAGCACGACTAGCAACCTGCGAAGGAAAGGAGACCATACCAGTCACATTTCTTAGCCACAATAGCATCAAGAAGAGTGTCGATTTGCGGTTGGTGAAAATGGGCCTTTCTATTGAAAACTCACATGGAAAATGTGTAGAAATTTCTTGTAGATTCAAACTGCAGATTGTAATACGCTAAAACAATTGACTTGAATCTACTCTACTCATTAGCGGAAAAAGTAAACGATCGATGAAATCACAAATCATACAAGAGAAAGAATTCAACCGCACATAACACAATAATTTTCTGGGGAAAGCCACAACTAAAAACCCCTGCTATTTGTATATTGCATTAATCAGAAAATATGAGAAGATTACACTTGCTTTGCTCAAGCCTGAACAACCTCTGCACTATCTCTATCTATCTCACTGCTTCCTAGACAAGATCAAGTCAATACTTAGCCAATTCTGCAACTTGCCAAGCTCCTATTTCCTTGCGCAATTTTGTAGGGAATTAGCCCATATTTAATTGGGAAATTCCACAAATATGAATTGCGCAATCCTCATAGGCCAACTAAGTCAAATTAACTTAGTTAACTAATAAAAATTGTCATGAGGTGTGGAATTATAATTTAATTCCTAATTTAATTCAAGGACAAAATTAAATTAGTATTTTCTTGTTGCATTTTCAACACTCTCTCTCAACAAGAAAGAGATTATCTGCTACCTCGATGCCTCTGTGAAATTCAACTTTTCATCTTGACAATGCCTTTGTTAAAATATCTGCATCCTTCTCCTTTGTAGGAATGTATTCCAGCAACATGATTCTCCCTTGCACATAATCTCGTAGATGGTGATGCCAAATGTCGATATGCTTGGACCGATCATGAAAAACTAGATTCTCATAGATTTTGATACAACTCTAATTGTCACAGGTAATCACTGTGGGATCCATCTACTGACCAAATAACCCAACAAGAATCTTCCTCAACCAGATAACCTCACAAGCTGTTTGAATAGCAACCATGTACTCTTCTTCTGCTGAACTGAGTGCAACTAATCTCTGCTTCCTGCTGTACCAAGAAACTATTATTGACCCAATACAGAAGATTCCCCTTGATATGCTCTTCCTGTATGATGGATTCCCTGCCTAATATGCATTTGTGAAGCCTTGAAGCTTCACTCCCTCTGTCTGTCTGTATCAAAGACCAATCTGAGTGGTGCATATGAGGTATCTCAACACATGTTTAGTAGCCTTCCAATAAAGTTTGGTTGGCTTAACTATGGCTTGACTGAGCTAGTTAACTGAAAAACACATGTCCGGTCGTGTGTTCACCAAATACACAAGTGAACCCACAAGCTGCCTATAAATAGTAGCCTCCATTACTTCACTTGAAGTAGCATCTTCCTTCCTCCAATTACCTTCTAGAGGAGTCTCCATGGGTTTGTTGCTCTCCATGTGGAACTTCTTCAGTGTTTCGTTGGCATACTTGCCTTGAGAGACAAACAGTTCCTCATCTCCTTGCCATACTTCCATACCAAGAAAGTAATGCATGAGCCCCAGGTTATTCATCTCGAATTCTATTACAAGATCCCATGCAAGATTTTATTAGCTTCTCATCACTTGTTAGAATCAAATCATCAACATATAATACTATAATCAATAATTTAACCTCAACCACAATATGGTCAAGGTTCACATTTGCTTCACTTTTGTTGAATCCCAACTCGGTGAAATAACTTGCAATCTTGGTGTACCAAACACAACGTGATTGTTTTAGTCCATACAACACTCGCTTGAGTATGCACACATGCAACTCTTTGTTGAAGGTCTGAAATCCTTCAGGATGCTCAATATACACCTCTTCCTCAATCATTCCATTGAGGAATGTTATCTTCACGTCCATCTGATGTATCTTCCATCCCATCTGCACTGATAGTGCTAGAATAGATCTGATTGAAGAGTACTTTGCTACTGGAGAAAATGTATCCTTGTAATCAATTCCCTCCACCTGAGAGAATACTATGGCCAAAAATATGGCTTTCTATTTCTCCACACTTCCATATGCCACTTGCTTTACCTTGTAAATCCATCTGGAACTCACCACTGACTTGTCTGTTGGCCTTGGGACCACTTCCCAAACACTGTTTCTGATAATGGATTCATACTCCTCAGACATGGCATCAATCCATACTGGTTTCCACACTGCTTCCTCGAATGAGGATGGCTCAAATTCTACACTCTTGCTGATCAGAGCCATGTAGCTAGTGTACTGATCTAGTGACCTCCTCTGCCTTCGCTATGATGTGGGTGCTCCCACATTCTCTCTAGTATCATGCATCAATATGTCAACCTCTCTGGTGCGCTTCCTTCCATCTCTGGAAGTCTCTTCATGAGTGGGTGCTTCCACTCTCTGCTCCTTTGCATGTGGCTTCTCCACATCATCATGAGGTTCCTCCTTTGGAGCTAAAAGCTTTTCATCTATATGTGACTGAAGCTCCATCTCAAGGGAACATCTCATGTCCTTCTCTTCATAAAACTTCACATCTCTACGAACCACTGTCATCCTGTTGGATGGTAGGTACACTTGATAGTTGTGAGGTGTATCAGTGTACCCCAAAAATATGCCCAACTCAGCTATTGGCTCTAGCTTCTTCTGTGCATACTTGGTAACATGATAGTAGACTGATGAACCAAAGATCCTGAAGTGTGCCACATCTGGTCTCTTACCTGAAAAATATTCTTCTGGTGTACTCATCCCGAGAATTTGATGAGGGCTTCTGTTATGCAAATAAACAAATGTGTTGCATGCTTCAACCCACAAGTGCAGCAATAGGCCCTGATCATGTAACATCACTAAAGAAAATCTCGTAATACTTCTGCTCTTCCTTTCAGCCACCCCATTCCGTTGTGGGTTATGAGGTTCTATCAATTTCCGTCGAATTCCTTCTGATGCACAAAATTTATTGAATTCATTCGACACATATTCTCTATTGTTATCGCTTCTGAGAGCTTTAACTTTCTTGCCAGTATCTTTCTCGACAAGATTTAAATTCACAAATTTTAGTGAACATCTGATATTTCTTCTGCATGAAGAAAATCCCGCACTTACGAGAAATTTAATCATCAAAAAATATTACATAATACCCGTGCTTGGTCGTGGATTCCGTTGAGAACGGTCCACACACATATGATTGAACTCTATCAAGGATCGCTCGCACTTGACTGTCTTTATCATGAAAAGAATATTTGGTGTACTTCCCTAATGTACACCATTTTCATGTTTTTATCTGCTCTAGTGTACCCTTTGGAAGTCCTGTAGAAATTTGCTGCATGATCTTCAAATCTCTGTGGTGCAAGTGACCCAATCTTCTATGCCACAACTCACTTATGTCTCAACTCTACACCTTCTCTGCTTTTATGCTCAAAGCAACGCAATCTTCTACATCCAATTTGTAGAGGTTCTTCACTCGAACCCTGATTCGCTTCACCTGTCCTAAGACTATGTGACGAAGGAAAGCCTTTCCCTTGCTAAATATCACATCGTAGCCACGGTCCTCCAACATGGCAACTGAAACCAAATTCTTCTTCAAACCTGGAACATACATGACATATTTTAATGTGAGAGGATAATCAGACTCCCTTTGAAAGGTAACAGTACCGATTCCGGTCATGATATACCTAACATCATCTCCCATCTCGATGTGCATCTGGAGGTACTTCTCCTCCAAGTCACTGAAGAAATCTTTGTTGCCGATCATATGAAATGGGGCTCCACTATCTAGGTACCACACACTAACCATCACCGATGTCACCATGCAAATGATGAGGGTGAAATCCAGTTCGAATTGTGAAGCAAGAGCTTCACCTACCGCTCCTCCTGAGGGCTTCTTACCAGCCTTCTTGTACGTTCACTTTGTAGCATAGTGTCCTAACTCATGAGAGTGAAAACATTTAATCTTCGACATGTCCTTCTTCTTTCCGCTTGACTCGAATATGATTTGGAATGGGATGACTTCCCCTCCCATTTATTCTCCTTTCCATCTAGGGCATAATTCTTCCCATCATCATGATTGGATGAGGATCCATCTCTGGTGTTCTGCCAAATCTCTTCTTGTACCAAGTCGGACCACAATCGCTCCCACTCTGGTAGCTTCTCCCTCCCATTAACTGAGTCCTGGTAGCTGTGCCAACTCTTGGGAAGGCCTAGAAGTTCTAGGCTCACCAGATTGTCTTCAAAAACTATAACATCGACACTTCCAAGCTCATCCCAACATTAGGTGAACTTTGTCAAGTACTTCGGTATTGTGTCACCCTTCTCCATCTTGATTTTTCTAAGCTTGTCCTTCAGTTCCAACTTCCTGTGGTCACTACTATTTTGAAACAGGTCTATCAAGGCCTTCCACATTGCAAATGGAGTTTCCTTACCATGGAGGTTCGAGACAATATGATCTTGAACTCCTTCTAGGATAATCATTCTCGCCTTTGCCACACATTTTCTCCACTCTTCCAGATCTTGAGCATCAACTAGCTTAGGAATATCTTTGTCTATGAATTCCTTAAGCCCGTTGTCTTCCAACACTGCCTCCATCCTGTCCTTCAAATAAATATAGTTTGAACTACCTTCAAGGGCCTATTCAAGTCTCAATCCATATAATGACATCATGCTGACTCTGAAGTATTATACTGCAAATTCGATTTCTCCTGGAAAATACATACTCGTATTCTCCTCTTCTATAGTGATTTCAGCTCCGATATGATGTAGAAATTCCTTGTGGAACTGCAGATTGTAATATGGTAAAACTACTAACTTGAATCTACTTTACTCATCAGTGGAAACAATAAATGATTGATGAAATCACGAAGCATACAAGAGAAATAATTCAATCACACATAACACAATAATTTTCCGGGGCAATCCACAACTAAAAAATCTTGTTCCCTGTATGTTTCAAATCATAAAATATGAGAAGATTACAATGCTTTTCTCAAGATCGAGCAACCTTTCCACTATCTCTATCTATCTCACTGCTTCCTAGACAAGCTTAAGCCAATACTTAGCCAATTTTTCTTCTTGCCAAGCTCCTATTTCCTTGCGCAATTTCTTAGGGAATTAACCCATATTTAATTGGGAAATTTCACAAATATGAATTGCGCAATCCTCATAATTCTTCCTCTGATTGCATGCACCACCTATACAATTTAGATGATTATACAACTGATAATACACTGTCCCTGAACTTCAATATCAATTGGATCTTTCTCTGATCTGACATGCATGAGTTAATTATGAGTGAATCTTCAGTTTACTGGTTGATTAGTGCTGGTTACACCCCACTACTGCAGGTTACACCTCACTACTGGATCTCCCACTAATTCCTCCATCAGTTGGAACTAGTTTAACTGAATTTAACTTAGTTAAACTGAATTAAATAATTACAACTCAAAATAAACTCAATCAGGGCTCCTAAAAAGTAGGAGACACTCTACATCACTCTAGTTAGAATCCCAAATAGAATTAACCGAGCCAACTAAGTCAAATTAACTTAGTTAACTATTACAAGTTTTCATGAGATGTGTTATTACAATTTAATTCCTAATTTAATTCAAGGAAAAAATTAAATTAGCATTTTCTTGTTGCATTTTCAACAAAATGTAGGGCACAAAATGCATGTGCCATTCACATTTGTGTAAAAGGCGTAATATTACAGTTATGAACCACAAGGTTTGATGGGAGGAATGAGAATAAGAGCTGATAATATAATGAATTGGTATAGCTCCACAATAGTTTTGGAAATGTACAATACAAGTTGAGAAAAAACGCATTCAATCCGCCTCAAACAAATAAACACAACCCTAGATTAAATTTGGTCAATCGATCTAGAAGTTACAAGGTATGCAAATGAATTTTAGTGTAGATTAAGAAAACGTCCCTTGGAATAAGAAAGATGGGGGGGGGTTCCAAAGCAACGAGCACTAAGTCTGAAAATTAGGAATAAATTTGATGCCTCTAGTTTAAATAACATACTGGAGAGGTTAAAGGAAAATCCTCGTTGGTTGGATGCAGAGATGCTAAGGAGGCATGTGTGTTGGGGAAAGGGAATATGAATCGATTTGAAGTAATGAGAGGGATAATTTTAGTATATAGGTGAAGGCAGGTGTCAAGAAGTCATAGTTTGAGGTGCAGATTACTTTTTTCGCATGCGACGGAGGTAGTCTTAGTCGCAGTTAGGATTTTAGCACACTTTTCTGTCCTAGTCAAGGTCACTGATGGGGTGAAACTGCATCTTTACGTAAATACAAAATTTTAATTAACTAAAATTCTTGTTTTTTAAACTATTGGACCTCGTCCTCATTATCGGAACTCAAAACAAGTTAAAATCCCGTGAAAACCTTCAATTACGCTATTCTGCTAAAATAGCAGAATTACTTGATTTACCCGATATTTGGCAAAAACCCAAATTACTCACGGAACCCAAAGGAATTAAAAAAATCCAGTTCAAACTTTCTCGGGTTCGAACTTTGTATTAACCCGTGCGCTTCTTTACCACGCGATCACCATCAGATCGCGTCCCTTCCTGATGAATGGTTACGATCAACCCGGAATCCAACTGGATTAAACCACAGTTGATAACTCATTGGGTCCGAAAATGAAATTAACGTATGTGCATTTTTCTGCGCGATATCCTTCGGATCTGCCTCCTTCAATCGAACGGCCTAGATTAACTGAGCTATTAACTCAGTTGTATAAACGATCGCGTCCGATTTTAGAGTTAAACTTCAGCGCTTGCTCGCACGCGATATCCGTTAGATCTATGGATCTGTTGATTGGATGATTTCCGCTCTTCTTTTGGATTTAGTGCGAATTTGTCAGGGTTCCGCCAAGACTTAGCCTTTCCGCTAAGTTTAGTCCTTCTCTAAACTATATTCACCGGGATCTCGAATACATCCAAGCACAACATTCACGTAATACAGAGGAATTTAGCCTACCATTTAATTAACCAACGAAGCATCTCTTATTCTCCCACATTTGGTTTACCTATTCATGAGAGCATTATTGACCAAGACATGAGAGTCTAAATGTAGACTTGATGATTTAAACATGAATGCAAGTGACCACCCCTGGCTAGGTAAGGGGGTACGATCACACCAATGTTAATACACTCAATCCCATAAGAACTTCACAGTAAGCACATTTAACATCTCTCGGAATAAATCAATGGAAAACCCAACCTGTATTCATGCTATGGTTAATGCATCCCTGTTTTGTAAACTTACTAGGTTATCTTGGCATCATATATACATGCTGATCTATCTATCTACCTAATTGAGTGTATGCATTTATGTATCCACACACACATATCCTAATACCCAAGACAACCTTAACTACATTCATTTCATCATATCTTCCAAGAACTGGTTGAATTGGATTGGAATTAGTTGTGGTAAACCAGTTTTCAGGGTTTCTGATTTGAGCGAGTGATTTAAACTAGTTTTATTGGGTCTGTCTTGAACTGGTCAGAGTTGGCTAGTTTAGCCAATTTTGTGTTGATGCGTTCATGTATGTCCAAAAAGTTGATATGTTTAATCCATACATTGGCTTCATCTATGGAAATTGGAAAGCAACAATGAAATATTGCATCGTTTTTAAAACTTCTATAATGGACTTTGGCTAATAACTTATGAAGGAACTTGCCACGTAGTTATCATGTTTTATGAACACCGAGGACGGTGTTCCCCTTAAGGGGGAGGGGTTGTAACAACCCCAAGCATGTTGCAAAGTACATTGATGGTCTTAGTTGACTTGATCACTTGCAACTGTATATTTATTGTAAATATTTCCTTGGTCACCTCTGTATATTGAAAATAATAAAGGTACTGTTGTCTTAAATAAGCACATGATTATAGCTTGGGATAGTTATGTCATTAAAGATATGAGGGTAACAAGCGATGTTTTCTAAAGTTGTTTTGTTTATAATTGTTCGTATGGGCATCACCCTATATGGGTGAAGTTGTGTTACCATAAGTTAGGGGAGGGATCGTATGAGTATATGCCATGGACCTAATCAATACTCTCCAAATTAATTGAACCCTATATTATTAAAAACAAACATCAACCATAAACAATGGATACACAAAGTATGAGGAGAGATGATTTTGTGGAAGGAATATGCTTAGACGCTTGGAGAGAAGGAAGGAAGGTCACGAATACTTTTTTTTTGCAGGTATTCAAGCACATGGAAGAGAAGATATTTTCTACACACCCTGCCAATTTTAGAATGGGGGCATGAGAAGATGGAAAGTGGCAAAAAGCGGGTTAGCCAAAGGAAACAATCCAATAGTGATGAGGCTAGGTGGACAGAGGGACATCGAGGATTGGTCCAACAGGGCTAGGCCCTAACTAACTAGGAGTGGTTGGTGAAGAGTAGAAAAGGGAGAGGGAGAGATAACGAGAGGGTAGTAAGGAAGGAGGGAAAAAATGGGGATACTCAGAGGAGGTTAGCGTGGACTTCAATACATGGGAAGTAAAATTTGGAGGGACGGTTGCAAGGGTAGGAGAATCAAGAGTCTGGAACGGTAGGAATAATGTCACAAGCGCTACGGGAAGACATGCAACACTAGAGGTCAGGAATAATACTGATGGAAGCTTATGGATTAAGGATATTACAATCTTCATATCTATTTGATGCCTAGATGCTAAATCTATGTAGCAGTTTGCAAACATATTATGAATGATTATGTGTTTAGGTGCTGGGGCTAGACTAGTTGATTATTTGATTATCACTGAATGAACTAAGGGGTACTTAGCAGACTGAGACAATCCTCAGTGTGTGTTATTTCTTGATAGGTTACTCACACTCGAACCCACATTTGGTTAATATTACTGCTAAATTAACCTCGCATTTCAAAGGGAAAAGACCCTATAGTCTGTAACATACGAACATATTCACCTATGTAGTGCTAATATACACTTGTCACAATACTCTGCAACTGTAAATGATGATATTGGCCAAATTCAAGGGTGGAAGTCCTTAATTTCTGGAGGCTCTCAATTGGAACAGGAAAAGAGGGAGAAAGCTTTCTGGTTGTCTTTATCTAGAATGCTCAGTATGCCCAACATTGGGTGGAGTTGTTGAGAAATCTCAAGGTGGAGACAAATCTTTGGATCCTGTTATCACTGAAAAGTCTGTTGTAAAAAAATTTTTAGCCTAGCTTAAAGACAGGGTGTTTTCGCAGCGCATAAATCCGTTAGCAGTTTCGCAGCGCCATCTGTTTTAGTGATTTCGTAGCGAAAACACTGACCTTGCACTGGTTGCGCTACGAAATTGGGAAACGACACATATTTAAGGTGGTCTGATGGCTGTGAAAGCATTTTTTAAAAAAACAACCTGATGTGCTTTGTATCTTAGGCTAGTGCAAAGACTTAAGAAATTCTGTTGATGTCTAATAAGGCAGTAAAGAATTTGCAGTGGTTGACAGAATATTTCATTGTGATTGATTGGTTTTAGAGCTAAATGTGTAGCTCCGGTTGAATGTACATGGCTGCTATTTTCCAGCCACTTGGTGAATATCCCGTGGCCTCTTTAGCAGTAGATTTTTCAGGTTTATGCACAATCAAAGAATGGAGAGACAGAGTGCAGGCACTTATGCAATATGCGGAAAAGTTGTATAAAAAGATTGTGCACTTGAAACATAATCATCTCTATTAAACACCTCTGTGATAGCACCTTTAATTCTATCATTAGCGCGGTGTTGACGTTACACCAATGCAGAAGCGGGTCAGATATGGGAGCTTTTCTAAAAACAGCTGTTAGTTCGATATGCCAATGCAATATCTAAAGGTAACATTAGAGGATGGCCGTCATTATGAAGATGATCTTTGGGTTAGTGCGCAAGAAACTTTCTGGACCAAAAGAAGCTACATACTAAGGATGGTCCGGGTAGTGGAAAGCCAACACTCTATGTAAAGTCACCCATACAAATTCGGGAAACAGCTAATGGTGGAATAAATCTTACAGGTGTAACAGAGATAGATGTCACCGCTTAAGAAGAAATGGCTTCTGTTTTAGCTCAAGGGTCGTTGTGTCGAGCTACTGGAAGCACTAACATGAATAATCAATCCAGTCGTTCTCATGCTCTCTTTACAATCAACATGGTGAATAAGAGGAAATGGGATGCGGCATTAAGTGGTGATCCAGGTACTGCAGAAGATCGGTGTGAAGATTTTCTATATGCAAAGCTTCACTTAGTGGATCTTGCAGGTTCTGAACGAGCCAAGAGGACAGGTGCGGATGGTCTCCGTTTCAAAGAAGGTGTTCACATTAACAAGGGTTTATTGGCACTTGGAAATGTCATAAGTGCATTGGGAGATGAGGAAAAGCGCAAAGAAGGTGGTCATGGATTGGCGATCTTGCTTACAATTTACATTTTGCATTTGGGAGTGCATTTGTCACGCTCAGAACAAATGCTACCTCACACATCTCATGGTTAATTAAAATAGCATTGGTATTCTGTTGTTCTTTGCGCATTTGTCATTCTTGAGCGCATTTTGTTTTTGGGAGCCTAGGTAAATTGGGACCTGTTATGCGCATTTGGGAGTTATACCAGTGTTGAAAGTATATGAGTTGAAGAGGGGAGTCTGCAACTTTAGTCTTCGGAACCAGCAGAACCGTATTTGTCATCTCAAAATGGTGTACAATAATAATGGGTATTTGTTACAGTCAATATGTTCAGTTGATGCAGAGTTACCGCACGGATCTTTCAGCTAGTACCCAAGATTGAGAACTTCCGTTCCACCCTGAGATGTATTAAGTTTTGGGCAAAGGATGGAGACGGTGATGACTGGGCATGCATGCAAACATTGGGCAATTCTGTCAGTGGCCATACATCAACACTGTGGGCGGTATCTTTTAATTCTTCCGGAGACAGAATGGTCTCCTGCAGCGATGACTTAACGTTGATGGTTTGGGATACAAGCACAAACCCAGCGGAGAGAAGTGGAAATAATGGGCCCTGGAAACATCTTTGCACCATTTCTAGATATCATGATCGAACAATATTCTCAGTTCACTGGTCAAAGAGCGGTCTTATTGCTAGTGGAGCATCCGATGATTGTATCAGGCTCTTTAGTGAGAAACACTGTAATTTTTAAATGCCTTTATCTTTTGCCAAATATTAAATGAATTCGATTCAAGGAAACTGGATCAGATAAATATATTTCGAGGTGGTGCATGATTCTTTCATCTCAGATTACAGAGCATTGGAAAGGAGTTGTAAGCAAGTCATACCGTGTGGGAATGGGAGTTGATTGATCTGTTGTTCGGAATGTTATAGACATGAAAGCAGTTTATGGAGGATTTGCAGCGGTTCTAGTATCACAGCCAGTTTGGGTTATGTATGTTGCGCCAATCGATATTTCAAACACATTTACAGTCACCTATGAGCGTGGTCTGTTTGGTATATATCAGGACTGGTGTAAGTCATTCAGTATTTACCCCAGAACATACGATTTTTTGCATGATGATCGCTTGTTTTCTAAGGTACAAAGACAAAGATGTCAGGTTCATTGCTGTTACTTGCATTAGTGAGAATCACACTGAAAACATATCTGCTTCAATGCAAACAATTAGGAGTTCAGTTTGAATGAAAGGAAGACTGTGTTTTTTAAATCACACAGCAGTTTCGTAGCGCGCTACGAAACTGCTGTAGGTGGTGATTTTAAACGCAGAGCAGCTATGTTGGTGAGATGATCGAGAAACTTGAAAGAGAGACACCTGTCTATCAGTATAGCCTACAGCACATCCAAGATGTGGCAGTCCGCTCTATTTTGGTCAATTAAAGATAAAAGGCAAGCTCCTTTGGATTCGAATATGGTGAGGCAAATCAAAGACCGACAAACAGGAACAGTTTCCTATATTTCAGGGTGATGGAAAACATGTTATATTAAAGGCCAACAAGCAACTGTAGACACCTGTTCAGTTCACAAAGCATCCAGATCATAAGGCATATGGTGTTATGCGTGGTTATTAAAGGTATTAAATAGCTTGAAGCATGTTCTTTTGGAAATGAAGACTGATGGAAGGCAGGGGCCGTGAAAACAGGGCACACATCTTCACCAACTAATGAGTCATCTGCACAGCTAGAATCCAAGGCAGCTCGTTCAGTGAATGCCTCTCCAATATATTTCGGCCACTACAGAAAGTGTACAGGTGTCAAAGCTCAAGAAAGGCAACATGCATACGAGGAGATGGAGTTTAAGTTTCAATGTGATTAGGACTCTATGTATTTACAGCACAATGCTTTATGTATTTAATAAGTTTGTTTAAAAGTAGATAGGGTTAGTTAATGATAGGCCATCGAGCTCCCCTCATGCTGGAGGAGGAGACTCAAGTAGTTTGAGTTTTGTTTTCCTATATATAGGAGAAACTCTGATGTAAGAAGGGTTGGAGATTTATGAAAAAACAGAGTTTTTATCAGCTTATGTAAAAAGACTTTTCGACAGTAATATAAGGATTACTTTTTCTTCCCAAGATTCATCATGTGTTCAATGCTCAGAATATGTGTGGTTTTGTCATTATCCTTTATGTTTTACAGCTCACTAAATATGCAATCACTCTGAATTCACCTAGTGCTCAGACTTCCTGTGTATATTTATGAGTTGAGGTTCTTTTTGAGAAATGTTCTGAGTGTTTAAACATTATATGCCTTGGCTTCCATGATTGAGTAGTTATTAGTTTACTGCAGAAGTGTTTGACTCCATGAGCCCAATGGAAGAAGTGTTATTTTGTTGTTCCAACCAGCTTATTTTCATGTACTGTTTGAAGAGTTAGCCATCTTTTCTAGTTATTGATTCCTATCAAAAATCTGTGAGAGAGCCCTCTCTGACTAAGGAGGCTAAGCCTTAGTCTAAAGCCTGGTTTGAAGTAGTTGCATGAGATCTTGCTAAGTAGCAGCCCTTAGTACACGATTTTGTGATAACAGATCCCATGAGGAAAGTAAGGGTGGAGACAAATCTTTGGATCCCCTGAGGAAAGTAAGGGTGGAGATGCATATCACTGGATTTCCTTGTTGATCAAAGGGTGGAGATGTGAATCTCTAGAGTCCCTTATTGGCCAAAGGGTGGAGATGAGAATCTCTGGAGTCCCTTGCTGACCAAAGGGTGGAGATGAGAATATTTGGAGTCCCTTGCTGACCAAAGGGTGGAGATAAGAATCTACAGAGTCCCTTATTGATCAATGGGTGGAGATGTGAATCTCTAGAGTCCCTTATGGGCTGATGGGTGGAGGAAAAAATACCTTTGGAATCCCTATATCAATCTACAACCAAAATGAAATATGTAGGGTGGAGGGGAATAAACCTCTGGAATCCCTGGCCTAAACACTAGTATAGGTTTCATAAGCTAGGGGGTGACAATTGCATAGTTGGCAGTTATCAATGGTTAGGAGGAAAATCATGAGACTTATCCCTATGCCCAATCTGAGGTGTCTTAACAACTATGATGCCTAGGAGTCGTTCAAGATAGTTCAATACAAATCAGGGATACAAAATAGCAAAGTACCGCTCAAATTTCAAGACGTGAATCATGTTGTATGCATCTGTGTATGAAATTTGCAGTCATGAATAGTGTTGAACATTAGGCATGAATGTGTAGTCTTCTCCTCTGTTGTACACCCAAACATCTAAGACCACAGGCTGCACAATCTATGCGACTTGCAAAGGGTATTATTCTTAAGAGACAAGTACACCTAGGGCTAGTGTTAGGTCTCCTTAATACTAAGTCCCTAGGCTTCAGATGAAGTTATCTCACACTCCAAGTAGCTCATGGAATAAGCATAGTACACATAACTAGTACAACTGGAATGATACTCCTTATGTACAAATTGGGGCATATACTTTAAAACTCTTTTCTAACCCTGGACATATTTCAATCGGTAGGCATATTATACTGACAATGGTTAATAATAATTTTGTCCCTGACTCTGGAATCCTTGGTCTGACAGACCTTTGGAATCCTTGGTCTGATTATTGGGTGGAAGATTAGTGGCAGTTGCATTGTTGTCAGCGTGCCAATGGTTGGGAGGAAAATCTTGAATCCTGCCCCAATGCCATTCTGAGATAATCAATTAACTATATCAACTTATCACATGCCAGGATTACCAACTCGCAAGTGATTCCTAAACTACATGGTATTTTGTATGCCTCTGGAAGTCATGGACAATGCACTATAACGAGGTATTGTGGCCATACACAATGTTGTACTCTTAGGTACTGTGTCTTCCCATGTGCTAAATGAGTTTTCCCAAATTGAATGGTTTACACGACCTCTGGTACAATATGGTTCCTATGGAACATAAGACAAGGTTTTAGGTCTCCTTATGATGGTATAACACTTGATAGACCTGTTGACGGTGCTGGACCCGCCAATATCAAGGGATCTCCCCAGTATGAAGTCCCAACTAGACCTCACAACGTTTGGTGTAGGAGTCCCATCTAGTACGATGACCTGGTTTCCATTATATTAAATGTTTTCCTCAGCTCTTGCTTGTCAGCACATGAGAGTGATCTTCTTTGTCTTCAAGTAGTGAGGTTCGCGTGCCTGGTGATTGCTAGTGTTATTTGTGTCGATGGTTCTTTCATCGCAGAGGGATAGGGTGAGAGTGAGTCCCAAGTCGGATAGGAGGAAGTCCCAACTCTATTAGGAACACATAACACAACATGATGTGCACAACTTCCAGAGGAGCAGTCCACATGGATGCAGAAATCAAAACACATAAGGAAAGATAACACATACAACACATAACGGAGGAGTCCACATGTTGGGCATGGAATGCCGTCACAACATGTTTTGGGCCTCAAAGCCCAAGTTTTGGTCAAATGTATTGTATGACTCCGCGAATTGTGGGTATAGAGTGCGAAGTATAAGTTAAGTCATAGGGTTGTCCGCCCTAAAGTATTGTAATGTAATGTAAAGTCTTGTCGGCCTAGTCCGCGGACCATGGGATTGTATAAATAGAGTGAGGCTCTAAGTTGTAAAGTGGAGGAATTGTAGAGATGAACTACGCATGGTTCGAGCATAGAGTAAGAGTCTAAGTGTATTGGGTCGTAATAGTAGGAAGAGGCTCTGCATCTGAGTGCACAGAGGCCTAGTAGAGTCTGCAGCTGAGTGCGCGGAACCTTGTAGCTGAGTGCGTAGGGCGGTGTCGAGTTTGTAATATTGATCGAAGAATAATAAAGAGAAGTTGATTCCTATTTCCGTGTATCTGCTTGTGCATTGCATTATTTACATTTATATTGTTTTATTTATCGCGCGCATTGATATGATTATTGGATATGCTATAATAATCACTAGTCTTACACAAATAAGTTAAGTAATCGGGTACTAAAAGATTATATAGCAAGGAACTTAGTGTAATATGGGTTGCACCCCGAGTATGACTGCACAGAAATAGCATCACAGGTTGCGAAGGAATAACAAGTGCGCGTAGCGACGTGCACGCAGGGTCAAACTGTGGACCTCCAGAAGCTCATCAAACATCTCCAGGGTGCGGAAACATGGTTCTAGCACCCTCCCATACTACTTCAAGTGAGACCTTAGTCCGTGCTCCACGGACTGTTCCGAAAGGGCCAGTAGTACCTGGATTTTCTTGGCTAAATCACCTCTGAACTTGGATCAGGCCCATACAAGCCAACAAATGGTTCCGTTGCCGGGACCAGGATCTACATAAGGGATGTCTGATGTCATGCCACTGGAATCAAAAAAAGAAAGAAATTGAAGAGTGGTTAGACAAGAAGATTCAAAATTTCGCAGCACAGGTAAACAGAAATCTGTGAGTATATAAAGCATAGTGATTGGAGCGCTACTTGTATACGGAAAACCATGAAATTTTCTTTGCATCCTTTCCTTTGAGCTATATGAGTGGATCACAAAGTTAGCAGACAGTTAGGGAAGGTGTAGGCTCGAAAAACCAATAGTGTGGACTCCAAAATTAGTGCGCAGACTAGAAGCGTCAGGAGATAAGATCGCGCAGGCTGTGGACCATTGGCTCAACTGAATAATAGGAGGATTTATCACTGAGTTTGCAGTAGACACGAATGTCAGCTACAGTGAGGCGGAGCGACGTTTCCTCAAGGGACTGCGAGGTAAGTATATTAAATCTTTGAACACTTGGATTAAGATGCTATTGTGTGAAAAGTGGGTTATGTGAATAAATTAATGTTTGGAGCTACGCGAAGTGGGAAGATCTACAGAAGCAGAGGTAGCGAAGAATTAGAAACCAGTCCCTTAATTTCACCCTCGCGAGAAAGCGAGGAAGAGCTTGTGAAAGTTTCTTCGAGAAGCGCAGTCAGTTTGATAAGGCAACGAATTCCACGTTTACCACCTCCACCCACACCGCCACCTGTCTCACCCTCCTCACCTCCATCTCCACCCACCCCACCTCCACCACCACCACAGTTTAGTATGGCGAGTGCGATCAAACTACCGGTATTCAGAGGAGTGGGGAATGAAGATCCGGACCAATTCTGGTTCATGGTAAGAGTAGTATGGGAAGCACAAGGCGTCGTGGATGACAATATTAAGAAGGCTACGCTGGTGAGTGCGCTGCAAGATCGCACATTAACATGGTACATCAAGCATTATAATGACCATCCAAATGCAGGAATCGCAGAAATCCAGGTTGCGCTGAACAGGGAATTTAGCAGGCCAAAGTCAGAAACACAATCAATCATCGGGTTTAAGGAGATCACGATGCTCCCAGGTGAGACCCCCTAGGATCTGGACCAAAGGCTGAAGAGTACGATTCATGAAGCCAATATGAATTTGACAGATGGACAGCACCACGCATTGTTTGTAGCGTCACTTACATCGCACTTAAGGATGGCGCTGTCACAGCAAAAACTTTTCACCTAGGGCGAAGCTTTGGAGATGGTAATGAGATTGCATGAGACCCCTATACAAGACCCTGGGTTGGGAGTCCAACAAATCCACGCGCAACTGCAGAATCTGTGTTTGGAAATGCAGAGTTTGAAACAGGATAGGACACCTCGGTCAGAGGTATGCGAGGAGGTATGGTGCATAAAATGCAAAGGCCAAGGGCATTACAAGGACCACTGTCTAGTGTTCGCGAATTACTTGGCAAGAGGAGGGCCGATGTCATTAAGACTTGAGGCACAAGCAAGATCGAGCGCGGTGCTTGCATTATGGTGCACAATCTGTCAGATAGGAGGAAAACACACTACAAATAATTTTCATCTATTGCAGAAGTATACACAGACGTCCCAGTGATCGTTTTGTAATTTTTGCAGGTCGGTAGGCCATGATGAACGCACCTGCCGAAGCTACGAACTAATGATGGATCAGACTCCTGCCTATAGGGTGTAGATCGAAATGCGAGCCCTCGACCCAAATACAGGAATGGCATGCACTAGATTTCAGGGGCGTGGTCAAGGTCAAGGTGGAATGGGACCAGGAAGGGATCGCAGACAACTAATTTGTTACAATTGCGGAGAGCCAGGGCACTATGCCCACGATTGTACAAACCCGATAAGGACATCATGTTGGTACTGTACTCAGTTTGATCATGAGGTAGAAGATTGGCCTTCGCTGATAGTGAGGATGCGCAAAAAAGGGGTACTCCAGCCCCCTCCGACTCAGAATTTATAGATGATGAGGTTGGAGCCACGCAAAGAAGACCCAAATGTAAACATGATGCTCAAGAGCGGTATGACCACGAGCAATGATAAAGGGAAGTAGCCATAAGAAAGTGCGTGGGTTTGCAAGGCTCCTACAAAGGAATGTTGAAAATGCAACAAGATGATGGAGCTTAGTGGAAAGAAGTCGCCTTCACTAAGTGGGCTCGCAGGCTATTTTTGGCGCAAAGTCTATTTTTAGACATATGGATCATGGTCTATGAGTTGCAGGATGCTATTTGTGCATGATTGGTCATGTTGGTAAAAATATATGGACTTCTATTTCTAGACATATGGGCGGATTCTATTTTTAGACTGCCAGGCTAAAAATAGAACAGTCGAATATTATTAGCTCTTAATAATATTTGTACTATAAACATTATCTTATCCTCTTGGAGCACTTCAGTTTGAGCTACAGATGTGGCACATGCAGCTGTCAGAAGGAAATACACTTTCTTTGTGGGTCAGTTGAGCTATTGCATGCAGGACTTCAGTTAGAACTCGTGTGGTTGAGTTTGGTGGAGTTGATTGTGGAGTTGATGGAGTTGTGTTCAGTTTGACTTGGTTGAACTAGTTGTATTTTTAGTCTAACTAAAGAATACACTAGTGATGAGTTGTGTGAATTAAATATTAATTAATTCACTAATTATTAACTCATAAAGCAACTAAAGAATACATCAGTTAACTCAGTGCATGTACAGTTCAGTGGAGACTGGTGTTAGAGGTTGAGATTGCTATCAGTTGTGACTATAGTTGTGCATGAGACCTTGCACAATCAATGGATTGAGTAATGCCAATGAGGATTGCACAGTGTGGGCCAATATCAAGGAAATTGTAGCTTGTGCTCACGTGATTTTCACTTGGGATTGTACAGTGGAGGCAGGCAAAGCAGTGGAGGAGATTTGAACCTGTGACTTGTTCGGATCTGAGCTAGTTTTGTGTGTAACAGGTGGAGATAGTACTGAGTACTTGTGAAGAGTATTGTACTATGTATTGTTACATGTTCTCAATCATTATAATATACAGATAGTGTGGGGTTTTCAGCTGTATGCTTTCCCCAGGTTACATACTGTGTTAATGTGCGCATGCGATTGATGTTTCATTGTTTTTAATGCTGCTAAATTGATGATCAACATAGAGGAGGTTATGTATTATGCATGTATTCCGCAATAGTGTATAATCGGGATAATCTCTGTGAATAAGTGTTAAATTATTCAAAATTTCTACAAGGAACCCGAATTTGATTTAGAACGCGCGAAAGAGACATTCATGGAAGCTAAGAAGAGCTTCACGGAGGCCTCCACTTCAGGTAGTAAGGATCAACTAGAACCAGGGATGGATCCTTCGATGCTCACTACCTTTCTAGAGACATGCATGAAACTGCTACGCGACAGCAAGGCAGTCAAAGGACTACAGGAACATCATTAGGTGCACGGGGTCAGGAGAAGCACGTGCGGTCAGGAAACTTGGAAAGCACCCATTGTGCATAGGAAGGGAAATGAGGTTGACTACACAAATCAGCGAGTATGAAATGGATCAGGTAATCTTGGATCTCAAATCGGACACGAATGTACTGCCAAAACAAACATGGGAACACATGGGCAGACCCGTGCTACAGTACTCCCCTATCCAGTTACGAATGGCGAACCAATAGAAGATTTTTCCCATGGGAATATTGCAAGGGGTAATAGTAGATATTGAAGGTGTGAGTGCGCAAGCGGATTTTGAAGTGATCGGGATTGTCGATGACAGTAATCCCTATCACGCACTACTAGGAATAGACTGGGCCACCAATATGAATGGAGTCATAAATTTGAAGAAGTGCAAAATGATCTTTGAGAAAAAGTCACTACGCGTAGTAGTATCGCTAGATCCAGCCGAAGGAGCGTGATACACTGAACCGGTGCGTGACGATGATAGTGATGACGATCTTGATTGTATTTACAAGATAACTGCGCAAGAATAGGATTGGGTGAATTCAACTGCAGATGGAAGAATTTCGTGGGAGCGCAAAAGCTCACTTCACATTCAGACGAAGAAGTAGAACGATGGTAGAATCCGCTGCACAAAGTAACAACACTTAATTGCAACATGATGATTAGATCACTGCATTGCATGACAACAGAGGCAAGGGAGCTACCGACATATGATGGATTAACAACGGTGGATGAATTTCTGAGCAAATTTGAAAGCACAGTACTAGAACAACAATGATTCGATGCTATGAAATGGGCACTGCGTGCAACGCCCGCACGATGGTGGGGTACACATCAAGAAATTTTTGAGGACTAGCGCAGATGCAGAAGGCTGATGCACCTGCATTTTGGAAAACCCCAGCTCCGAATGAGAGCCAGTCAATAGGGGCAGAAAAACTTGCTCGCCCACCTTTCCCGATGGGTACAGACAAATTTTGTACAACCCACACAAGTGCACACCACCCCCAGAATAGAGAATCGGAACAAATTGCAGCAGCAGGAAAGATGACGCACGCTTCCAATTATCCACGCTGAAGCATTCGATAGGGTGTGCGGAGTACTGAACAAGGTTCGCCAAGCAAGACACACTGACTGGGACCTACGCATACCAGCGGTTCGATGGGCCTATAGGACCATGTGCAAAACCCTGACTGCGGAAAAGATTTTGAAGGTGCGAAACAAAGTAGGGACCATAATTTCTGAAGAGAATGCAACCAGGGATCCACACGTAATAGCTCCCGCAGTTGTGACAATATGCGAAGACCACGATGAAGAAATCACATAGCTATGCGAGGTCGAACACATAGAGATTCAGGAAGCCATTTGACGAGGGAACCTTAGACTTTGCGAACTCGAAAAGGACTGGGTACGATTGCGGAAGAAAAGCATTTTGATGGATGCCAAGATCAAAAGGCTGGAAAACAAGATCAAGCAAGCAGGTCTCATCGATCAACCAAGGATAACAAGACAAGGTGCGGATGATCATACCACTGGATTAGAAGATTGTCGCTGGGAATTTATGACTCTGCTGCCATGGCTACGATCGCACCTCACCAAACGTAGTAACCAGGGGAGTGCACTACATACAGTAGAACATGTGGCGTCGACTGTCGCGAAGGAAATTGAGGAGTTTCCGTGGACTATACTGAAAGGCGAGTTGAAGTCTCGCACAGGTGGTACGACCACTTGACTAGCCATAGGGAGCACAGTCTCAACGCTCCAGGCAGTTGAAAGAGAGCGCGGGACTATAAAAGAGTCTGTTTGGGAGGTGTGCGATGAGGGAGGTGCGCGCAAAATCAGCATGTCACAAGGGTCACGACTGTGCAAGGGGGGCTGCGCTGCCGCACAGGTATGCTGGGAAGCAATCGTTGGTGTCACTATTCATGACAAGATGTCCGATTTAAGGAAAAAGGGAGTGGGTGGTGGGCATTTAAGACACGAATTAAGGGCAAGATTTGGGGCAATCTGCTGCCAAGAAAGCATTGATGGCCTAGAATTGGGGGGAATGGTCGAATTTGAATTCAAAAGGCGCTATAAAACTCCAGGGGCTAGCCATGAGACAACACTTGTTCACTTGAGATTTGAGCAGTTGATTAGAGCACAGAGTGTTGAGCGCCGAGCAATATTTGAGCCCCAAAGTTCGCGAATGACCACAGACAGTTCAAACAGGATGACGGCTACCAGGAGAGGTTTGGGCTCTGCAGAAGGAACCACCGACGAGGCCACGTAGAACCCCACGGTACATGATGTTCTCAGAGACACTGGGGTCGCACCGGAAATCCTGAAATCACCTCAGACATCGAGGCCCAAGAAAGATAAGCAGGCGGGACCAGTTCGCATGTCCCCGAGGAATCCGCGGTTCGGTAAATTCTCAATGGAAGAAAAGGGCAAGGCTGTCACCATTGAGACAGATGACGAGGAGGGGGACCTACAAGATCTCATCAATGAGATAGAGGACATCTAGCTGGTGCGCTCTGCAGCGAAATTTCCCGAGTACGTCCCTTCGTGGAAAGGGAAAACTAAGATATTAAAGGATCTAGATGCCACTAAGAGTGCACTCCAGACCTCGCTCCTCCCCGATGGAATTGTGTTTGAAGGCTTGCACCTGGGCCGAGTGCCCACAATAAAGTTTGAAGATTGGGACCTCGCGGACAATGAGAAGTTCCCACACTTAGAGACGAAGCGCCTCATGAAGCAGAGCACAGAGGGACCAGTCAAAACACTAGAGCCGTGAAAATGGCTGCGCGGTGTGGAGAAGCCCGAATTACTTCATCTGCTGTGAATTTCACACTTCCATCACGCGCCTATCACTATTTTCATCATCAGGCAGCTGCTTTTCCTGGTGCATGATGGGTACTTATGGTTGGAGGAGCCTATTCCCATCATGGCGGATCTCATCCATAGAATTTCCCGGCTCCCTTGTAAGGGAAAGGACCCTGCGGTGATAGCAAGAAAAATAGGAGATTTGGCACTCGCAGAGGCCATGAAGAAAAAATACAAGATTGAGAAGAAAAAGAGGGGTTACACAATCAACAGCATCAAAGATAAAGGGTGCACGTAGCCACCCAACTCCTGGCCGGGAAGGTAATGAGAAAATGCCGCGGTGATGAGGTACCAGTGCTAGTAGTTATGCTGGCCGAATAATGCGCAGAGGAGGTCCAATTCAATTGGCCGAGTTCCTCTGCGAGGAATTCTTGACCAACTGCAAGGAAGCCCGGGAGTAGGGCAAGACCTTCCACTACGCGTGGTTGCTCTTGTCCATTTTGTTGGTAACAGGAGAGATGCCAGAGGACAATCAGTTCCCTAACATTGAATAGGACTTACCAGAGGTTGCAAAGTACGATTTGCTCTGGGCTACCAAGGACACAAAGCAGATTCATGAAACGAATATCTTTTGGGTGCTCATGGAGGCGAGCATCCGGATGTGGATCAATAGACGGCCACGCCTGTCCCCCATAGTACACAATAGTCTGCGAAGCTTTGCAGACTTCAAGGTGGACAATGGACTAAGCTCCCCTTCATTGCCATTGATGATGCGATTTTTTCCGTGTTAGAATCATGGCCTCCTGAGTGGCGCACCCCAGATTTGGTGGAGCTGGATAGGAAAACAACACAAAAACAAAAGGATGAGGCCAAGTTGCATGTCACGAAGTTGGCTGAGAAGAGGCACAATGAAAAAGTGACCGCGGAGGTAAGGGCTATCCGTGAGGTAGCAAGGGCAGCCACAAAGCAGGAAAAGGATGCCAAAGTAGCAGCAACAGTGCAGGCAACATGGGCCACCACAATGCAGGACGAGGAGGGCCAGGACTTGTCTACAGGACAGGAAGCAGAGGACACATACCTCGTAGAAGAAGGCATGAACCCGGGAACAAATTCAACCCAACTGAAAAGATCGCACGTCACGGAGACATCGAGTCCATGGAAAAAGGTCAAGGCCTCCAAATTGGCCATCGACTCGATCACGTTAATAGAAGGCGACCTCTACGACATTGGTGACATGGTTCGCGAGGTCACCAAGGAAGCACTCCAGGAAGCCATGTTGGAGCAGCAGATTGTGTTGGGGGCCCTAAGGGCACAGTTGCAGGAACTACAGGTGTGGCCCCCACAGGAAGGAACCGTAGCCACCTACGACGCAACAAGCACATCAACAGTGGAGCAGATGCTACGCGCAAAGATGGCCAACACCATAGTGCTACCGAAAGGAGTGCTAACAGTAGAGAAAGAGGACGACAAAGCCATGGTGGGCAGGATCAAGGGACTTAGCCTTAATTTGGCTTCCCTTCCGTGAGACACATTATACCAACTGCAGGATGGCATAACAGCAGCTCCACACCAGGGAGGGCCACACGATTCAGGTGATGAGTGAGAAAAAGATCAACATCGAACAACTCAGCCTGCAGCGTGACGAACTGGTGTCATAGAACCGATAGATCATGCAGACAGTTGATGAAGCATGCTGACAAGTCCCAGAGTTGTCCATTGCCGCAGACCTACCAATAGAGATGCGGATCCCCTGTCTGGTAAGTGGAGTTCAAAACGCACGCGAAGAAACAGTGTGTGTGTAGCTGGAGCTGAATATGAAGATTACTGAGCTATGGCTGAAGGCGCAGCCTTCCATTCCTCCGGAAGTTAGAGAGCAGCGCGTTAGTGCTATTCAAAAAGGATTGGAAGAAATTGGACGGGTAGTGCAGGACTGTATTGGTATGTTGGACCAAGCCTTTAGCATCCTCACATCCTTGCAGGAGGACCCCAACATACAACACCTGGAAACAGAGGCGCACGAGCTTCAGGAGCAGTATGATAATGTAAGGGGAACTGCGCAGACAGTTGTCCTCACCCAACGACTGGCAAAGATGCAGCAAGCAAGGGCACTGAAAGAGTAGGTGGATGCCGCAAGATAGAAAGAGGCACTTCTCAAAGCATGCGTCCAGCCATGGATTGATGAGACCTTCACCATTACTACAGATATTGAGTGCAAGCTCGCACAGATGCAGGGACTCTATGCACTAAGGCAGGCAACTGATCCTCACAAAGAAGCATCGGAAGAGCGCATGAAGCAGGTCTAGCAAAACACATAACAGTATGCCGCGGACCTTCGAGAAGTACGAGACCAGTTGGAGGGGTTCCGCGCCAAGATTGCCACACCAACAGAGCGACTCGGGACGAGTCACGCTAATTGTGTTGGGGGCCTGTTGGGCATGGAATCCCCCCACAACATGTTTTGGGGCTCAAAGCCCAAGTTTTGGTCAAATATATTGTATGACTCCGCGAATTGTGGACGCAGAGTGCGAAGTATAGGTTAAGTCATAGGGCTGTCCGCCCTAAAGTATTGTAATGTAATGTAAAGTCATGTCGGCCTACCCGTGGTCTGTGGACCATGGGATTGTATAAATAGGGTGAGGCTCTAAGTTGTAATGTGGAGGAATTAGAGAGATGAATATACATGGTTCGAGCATAGAGTAAGAGTCTAAGTGTATTGGGTTGTAGTAGTAGGAAGAGGCTCTACAGTTGAGTGCATAGAGGCCTAGTAGAGTCCGCAGCTGAGTGTGCGAACCCCTGCAGCTGAGTGCGCAGGGCAATGTCGAGTCTGTAATCTTGATCGAAGAATCATAAAGAGAAGTTGATTCCTATTTCTGTGTATCTACTTGTGCATTGCCTTCTTTACATTTATACTATTTTATTTATCACGTGCAGTGATATGATTACTGGATATGCTGTAATAATCACTAGTATTACACAAATAAGTTAAGTAATTGGGTAATAACAGATTAAATAGCAAGGAACTTGGGTATAATATGGGTTGCACCCCGAGTAGGGCTATGTGGAAGCAGCATCACAGGTTTCGAAGGAATAACAAGTGTGTGTAGCGATGTGCGCGTAGGGTCAAACCGTGGAGCTCCAGAAGCTCATCAGACATCGCCAGGGTGCCGAAACCTGGTTCTAGCACCCTCCCATACTACTTCGGGCGAGACCTCAGACCGCTCTCCGTGGACTGTTGCCGAAAGGTCTAGTAGTACTGGGATTTGCTTGGCTAAATCACCTCTGAACCTAGGTCAGGCCCATACAAGCCAACATCGCACTACCACACGAGTGTGATGGTCGTTATAACAAGTTTACGTGAAAGGTATGTCTGATGTCCGAGGAGATAACCAACACGGGCATGACAACGCTAGCAACTCGTACAACACATTTTCATTAATATATATCTATTACAACAATTGAATGAGTTCAAGTGTTAAACACAGGCTAAAGCAACATGCTTTAAAGGTATTCAAGATTAGTCTTATAACAATTACAACACGTGTGAAAATGTGCTGGCCTATTCGCAGGCTTCTGAATTAAGCGAAAGTTCCAAGACACATCGTCACACCATACATCACTAACCCCGTGGGCTGGGTGTTGGAGCCACTACTTACTCTTCAAAGAAAATATTACAGACTCTCAAGGCTATGTGGGAGGAGCCGAGGTGAAAAGTCCTTTTCATGTACAAATGAGGGGTTATTTATAGCCAAGGGTGAAACTGACCCTTTTGGCTATTCGACTTCCCTCGTGGCTGTTTGACTTCCATGACCTTTAAACTTTAAATGACTCTTCATATGACAAGTGGGTCTCTTGGACTTCCACGTTACATTACATTGATTGAAAATATGGACCACAGTGGATATGTGGATGACATGACTCGTGACAAGAATTGACATGATAGTGATGGTACATTCATGCTGGTGGTGGTGTGCATGTCGAGCTGTAGTGTTGCTGGGCGATGTATGTTGTCATGGTGTGTCACAACTTCACCTCCGCATGGAAAAGTGGGTGGAGTCTTTGATGGTCATTAGGTTCGCTTGATGTTGCATTCACACGTTTCTCCTTGATTGTATGTTGGCATGCTTGACAAGTTTGTCCATTCGCGAAAAGTGCATGTTCATTTGTTCGTCCATCCGTGTGTGAACACATCCTCACATGTTTGCTCGTCCGTCCGTCTGCGAACACATCTTTGCATGATCATCCATTCACGAGCACATCTCTTTGCATGCATCGTTTTTTCGTCCATTGGCGAACATGTCCTTTTGCATGTACTCCCTTTGTTCATCCCATCCGTCGTCGCGCCATGTTTGTTTGTGTACCTGTATCTGCAGTCACTCATGACGAGATGACATCAAATCCATAAACCTCCTAGTCTACCATGATGCATGATCATTTTGGATGCAGGTGATTGGGAGAGAAGACAAGGTTGTGAGCTTTGAGCTAGGATGGAGGCTCTAGGAACTACTGGTGAAAACTGTACAAAAGTCACTGGGAGATGGTGACGGGCAATCCGGATCGACAATGACTATTTGTGGGGTTTGGCTCAGCTGGAGGACAAAACTGTGCAATTTTTGGGAGGAGCAGCCTGGGCTTCGGGAAGGTTGGGTAGACAAAATTTGCGTAGTTTTTGGAAGGAGTGGGCAGCGGGACCATGAAAGCCAAAACTGTGCAATTCTTGGAGGGAACTGGCAGCTGGGTGTTGGGACCTTGGCAACAAAAACTATACAATTCCTAGAGGGAACTGGCACTAGGCTGCTGGTGAGAAAAAATACATTAATGCTAGGAGGATGGCCTGCTGATCACCTCTATGTAGTTTCTAAGCTGAGAGGACTACTGGGTAGCAGAGGGCTTGCTCATGAAATTTGTGCAGTTTTCTGGGTGAGCAACTGACCGACTGACAGGTGGGTTGGCTAGAAAAACTGCGGAATTTTCTAAGGGACACAAGGATAGGCACTGGTGTCTATCCATCCTACTTATGCACTTTTCTCAGTAAGCAGAGTAGGCAAGGTCTGAAGCCTCTGCGCAATTTTTGATGGGAGTCAGTCCCGGTATGACTTCCAGGTCAAATTCGTGGTTGACCAACAGGAAGGTTGATTGATCAGCCTGCGGGCAGTGCAACTTGAAATGGATTTCTTGGTGCTTCTACAATGTTCTGGGTGATAGTAGATCGAGTCGATGGTGGGATGAAGGTACGACTGTCATAGGGAGATCCGATTGTCAGAACTTCATCAAAACGACTAAGTGTGTGAGCGAGTGAAAAGGTGCATAGGCGATCTTGCAAACACACACTTACATGACTTAACGACTAGACGACTCAAACCCTCCAGACATACATGATCAACATTACCGACCCACGGTGCGAGTCGACAAACATGAAGCTTCTGATTGATTGTTGGACGACTGTGACGACACTTACGCAACAATGCATACGACTTCGTGTGTGAGTGCAACAAATGCTTTCATAGCGAACACAACATGTACACATGAAGCGAAGACCTTGTGCATGACCAGAACATGGTCACAAGCATGACATAGAAATCAACATGCAAAAGACGACAGTTGGTCAAACAAGTGAAAAAGAAGCACGACATGTAGAAGAAACACATAAAGTGACTTTTCACATTTGCGCACATGCATGTTACTGAGGACAGGATGATATGATAATGAAAAGCAGTCCTGCAAACTCAACTAAGAGGTGTACTTCGAAAGATGTTCCGTACTTACCATACTTACCCTCAAGATGATCATGCATCCGATGGAGTTTTCATGTGGTCCTGATATTTTCCATTACTTGGTTCCTTGGTCCTTCTCCTCAACTCCTTGGAAGCGATTTCAACATGTTACTTTTTCTTGTAGCCATTGAGACGTAGGCCTGCGCAATTTCAGAGGACAATGGCTTCTGCCTGAATGAGGCCCTGGGAGGTCTGTCTGTTCAATTTCTACATGCAAGGCTGACAAGACAACTTGGAAAACACTGTGTAGTTTTGAGGCTCAAAGCACTGTTGTGGGATAGGGGTCCCGAGTGGACACCTTTATGTAATTTCTCAGTGCAGTGCTGCTGGACTGCTCTGTGAATTTTAGGATAGAAATGCTGGCTGGAGCCGCTACGTACTGCGGGGTTTCAGTAGGCAAGGGAGTAAGCATGAGGGTTGAAAAAACAAAGCGCATAGTTTTGGGAAGCTGGATGAGGCTAGGTTGGTTGGGAAAATGGCTAAGTGTGAGATCAGTGAAACTTATGCAAACATTGATAGGACTCAACTGTGATCGCACACGGACACGTAGACCATCCAAATACATAATACATACTTTTATTGATGCAACAACCTTCGTGACATGAGTATGTGAGGTGAGTGTGAAACATGTCTATGTGATGAAAACCACTCATATGTACACAATTCCCTTGAAGCAAGACAACATTCCCTTTGCATGACAGACAACAACCGCTATGCCTGAAAATGACATATGCTACAAAAATATGAGAACATGGACAACTCTTTAGGATCAAGGAGGGGAGCTTGAAATCATCAGCTTACCAAAAACGACCAAGGATGATTGATCGTAGGATCCAAAGTAGGCTCTGAAATTTGCATGCGAGCCAAAATTTTGGAGGGTGGTTGTAGCCACTACAACACTTAGCGACACACTGGTAGAACTCCAGCTTCTCTATTTTGGTTCATTGACAACACAGGGCCTTGGTCTTTTGGGGAGTATTGAATCGTTGTGCGGGTTACTTTGGCTTCCCCACTTACCCCATGGACAAACATGGTTCACCTTTTTCCAACTCAGTCAAACACAACAAAAGTTCAGCTTGATCACAGTGTTTCGAAATTGAGAAGGGTAGTTTGGCTCGCGAGTTGAAGATTTTCAGAGTATAAGTTTTCATCTCTGGTGTTGCTCCGCTACCAACATGCCTGGATAGTACCCTGACAGAGTCACGTAGGAACAGACACATTAATCCACTGCCAGCGAGCCTGGTCAGTACCCCGATGGAGTTGCATGCTTCATCTCTATGCCAAGAAGCCTTTCTCTTCTTTCACCTTTGTAGTAAATTTTTTTTATTAAGAGGACTATGCATTGGCACTTATTTTTTTTGGGGCATAACAGGGATCCCCTTCTCCGTTTCTCATTTAGATTTTCCCCTTCTCCGTTTCTACTAGGTGGATGAGCTTGAACACAGAGAGCAGAAGGCTGAGTACAGGCATGGAGCTTCCCAGTGTGGACACATGTTCATGGTTGGACTAAAGTACCCCTTGCAGATGGCTCGTATTTTCCGTCAAGACTTCATCGGCTGAAGGTTACAACCAAGAAAAGAGAAGACAGATGCAAGACTAGCCAAGTGTTGTAGTGTTACAAGTCTCTTATATTTTAGCTACATACTCATTCAAAGCCAGCACTCAATAGATGGAAACACTTATTTCCGGAAAACAAAAATGGCAAGGTATCAATCAAACAAAACAAAATGAAACAAAAATAGTAAGCAAAGCCAACACAACAAAATAAAGCAAAGAAAACAAGCAAACAAACTAAACCAAGTCAGTGAGCAAACTAACATGCAAACTAGAAAGCAAAGACAAGTGAGAAATAAAACACTACTACTCCTATGCTAAACAATCAGGGTTATGTGAAATGGAATTTCTAGTGAAGCCACCGTAGGCTTACCCGAATTGCAATCACGAAGATATAAGCGATTAAAATAGATAAAAAATAGTGTGCAATAGAAAATGCAAAAACTTGACAAACTTACACACAAGAGAGAAGGTCTCGCCTGTGTGCAGAAGAATGTGTCACAACCACCAACCACACATGCTTACCTCTTTCCTGACTACTATTTTTGAACAAACCTCAAAGGCCTCTTGCGAGTGTGTGTTGTTTTACACCAAGTTTCTTAGCAAGTGTGAGGAAGGACTGAAGCTTGTAATCTGCAAAACGACTTGCTAGTAATATTGTTCCAGGCATTCAACGATTGAATCATAAATTTTGTGATGGCTGTTTTATGATTCGTGATCTTTGAGAAGATGGATTCCTAATTTGAGAGAGGGGATCATGATGGGAATATGATACAGATAGATAGATCTGGTCATTCTTGTCGGTCATCTAAAGACATTGAGGGTATGCCATAACCATCAGCGTAGGCCGAAGTGCCTCACTTTCTTGACAAAAGTCTAAGAATAAAGATGTTACACGATGAAGATCATAGTGTGCGAGGCGACTGTCATTGGATGTAATTATGGGAAAATGATAAACTGCATGAAAGCCACCCAAGGTAGAAGAAAAATCAGACCAGTCCGTCAAGGTACCACATTATTAGTTTGACATGAACAAAGAAAATTTTTGAGCAATCGTGCGAATTCTCTGAATGAGGGAACCAAGTTCGCTGACTGCTAAACATGATAGAACACCCACCTGCAACTGGTGAAAAAGTGTGCATGCGTCATGGTCATCACAAAAATGTAGAAAGGATGCCAGCATTATGAATGCTTGAAACCAGTAGGGGTGTGGTGAAATGAGAGTAACTTGATTCGTGCGATAGTTTGTGCACTCGTCATCACACAAGGATATTTCTAGTGTGATGAATGGGCAAATTTGACGTGCGAAATTTTGAAAAAATTCCAAGGAGCTAATTACGAGAGAGAACATCCGATAAGTGTGATTCCAGATAAAGATAGTCTTTGAGATGATCAACTTCACTATCCCATGATTGAATGAGGGACGAACACTCCCAACCCAAATTGGATGTAAGAGAGGTGCATGAAGACGAACATGCTGTAACGGACTCGTGGATTCGTTCATTAGCGAAAATCTGAAATTTTGAAATATCACACCCAAAATAGTAAATATTATTTACTTGGGGATCCATGTCGAGTACAACCATGCAGATAGACAGATTGTGCGTGAGAAATGAGATCTGATTTGGTTTGGTGGGCTTACTAGAGTTGCAAGGTCCTGACATAGCCATCAACGAATGTTGAAGTGCCTTGACTCCCTGGTAGGTCCCAAAACTTTCTAGAATTGAAAAAATGCATTTTGAGATGTGAACCAGATCATGCATGGCTTGAGGATTGCTATTGTTACTGATTTCAAAACTGCTCTTAGGATGACAACCATCTCTGTCATAGGCTTCATCAATTTTTTTAGCAAGTTGGCTTGACGAGATGTCTTCATGCAACACACAAGATGATGACGAGCGGGAAGAGTCCTGTGTGTTGAGACTATTTTCATCGTGGACAACCTCATTGCCTTATGTCGATCGAGGAGATAACTCATAAGATGAAGAAGCAAGAGAACATGGAATATCTCTGACGCATGTTTATGCAGTGTGAATGATAGGAAACACAGGCAAGTGAGGTGCAGAGGAAGCTTCGATATGGATGTCTTCTTTAACTGGTGCACATTCCAGATTTGAGTTAGAGTGTACATGAGATGACATTAGATCATATGATGTGCTTGGGCATTCATCTCAACATACGAAAGCGTGTGAGTGATGACATCCCAAGACTGGAGGTTGATTGAAAGAATTGATTGTGCATGATGTTTCACCAAGATTCACAGATCGAGAATTGATCAAGAATGGAAGCTCAATGTTTTGAGAGGAATTGATTATGTCTTCACCGTCTTGGTCCTTCACTTGTATGATGAGACTTCCTTGCACATGACTGAAACTTAAGCCAACAGCTAGAGAATCAAGATAGTGTGCGCAACTAGCTTGTGAAGCGGATCTCTCAAGTGAGTCACGGTGCAAGGATTCATGGCTTGTAGATGATGGAGGATGGTAGAAATGCAGATTGGACTCAAGACTTTCATTATGAACGGTGATGTCCTCTTGTGGAATGGAGGGATGAGTTTTCACCGTAGGCTTTCTAAACCATTATGGAATTTCCTTCATTGGGGCGGGAGACAACCAAGCAGATGGGTTGGGAACATGCTGCACATATTTCTCATCTTTGCAACCACTACGAGGGGGTACCCACTGTGAAGATTTCTTAGGTTTGCGGTTGCTGTGAGGGGGCACCCTCTTCGAGACATGAGGTGTCTCATGATCTACAAGAGTTGAGGAAGAAGGGAAATCAAGAGGTTCATTGTTTCGAGAGACATGAACCAAGTGTTTCAGCTCTTGGCTCATGAAGTCAAGGTCCATAAATCGTTCAGGAATTTCATGACATAGGTGAAGGAAGCGGGCAAAAAAGTCCTCAACTGATTCGCTAGGCTTCTTTCTTAAACGAGAGATTATTTCATAGACATCTTGGTGGTCACAATTATCGAAGGCTTGATGGAGCTCCTTGAGGAAAGTGAGAAGGGAATGGACATAAGCAGGTGGCAGTGTATGACACCACCGATTAACATGACCTTCAAGGGTGAGGAAGAAGAGTAAGAAAACAAGCTCATCACTATCGATTTCATGAGATTCACAGAAATGAAGAAAATCATAAATGTGCTCGGTTACGGATGTTCTTTCCTCACCGTCAAACTTTAACAAGGACAAGTGATCGAGAAGCTCATCGAGGATTGATAGTTGATTAAGGGATAAATGAGAGAAACACCCCGGGAGCACGAATTGTGTATGATTCACTGGGTAAGAGATTCAACATAGATGTATAAGATCAACTTGTCATCTGGCCCTCCTTATAGTGCCAAAATGTTGATGGTGCTCGACCCGCCAACATCAAGGGATATCCCCAGTATGAAGTCCCAACTATACCTCACATTGTTTGGTGTTGGAGTGCCATCCTGTACGATGGGCTGGTTGCCATTATCTTAAATATTTGCCTCAGCTCTTGCTTGCCAACACATGAGAGTGGTTTGCTTTGTCTTCGAGTAGTGAGGTTCACGTCCTTGGTGATTGCTAGTGTTACTTGTGCCAATGGTTCTTTCATCACAGAGGGAGAGGGTGAGAGTGAGTCCCAAGTCAGATGGAAGGAAGTCCCAACTCTATTGGGAACACAAAACATAATAGGATGTGCACAACCTTCGAAGGAGCAGTCCACACAGATGCGGCAGTCAAAACACACAAGGAAAGATAACACGTACAACACACAGTAGAGGAGTCCGCGCAAGTGTGACAGTCGTTATAGAAAGTTTATGTGAAAGGTCTGTCTGATGTCCAAGGAGGTAACCAACATGGGCAGGACAACATTAACAACTCATACAACACATTTTCATTAATATATATGTATTACAACAATTGAATGAGTTCAAGTGTTAAACACAGGTTAAAGCAACATGCATTACAAGTGTTCAAGATTAGTCTTACAACAATTACAACACGTGTGAAAACGTGCTGGCCAGTTAGCAGGATTCTGAATTAAGAGAAAGTTCCAAGACACATCGTCACACCATACATCACTAACCCCGTGGGCTGGGCATTGGAGCCACTACTTACTCTTCAAAGAAAATATTACAGACTCTCAAGGCTATGTCGGAGGAGCCGAGGTGAAAAAGTCCTTTTCATGTACAAATGAGGGGGTATTTATAGTCAAGGGTGAAGCTGACCCTTGTGGCTATTCAAATTCCCTCATGACTGTTTGACTTCCATGATCTTTCAAATTTACATGAATCTTCATATGACAAGTGGGTCTCTTGGACTTCCATGTTACATTACATTGATTGACAATATGACCCATAGTGGAGATGTGGACGACATGGCTCACAACAAGACTCGACATGACAGTGATGGTACATTTGTGCTGGTGGTGGTGTACATGTCGAGCTGCAGTGTTACTGGGTTATGGATGTTCTCATGGTGCATCACAACTTCACTTCCGCATGGAAAAGTGCACAAATTCTTCGATGGTTTTTGGGTTCACTTGATGTTGCATTCACGCGTTGCTACTTGCTTGTATGTTGGCATGCTTGACAGGTTCGTCTGTTCGTGGAAAGTGCATGTTCATCCATCCGTCTGTGTGTGAACACATCCTCGCATGTTCACTCGTCTGTTCGTTTGCGAACACATCTTTGCATGATTGTCTATTCTTGAGCACATCTCTTTGCATGCATCATTTTTTCGTCCATTGGCGAACATGTCCTTCGATATGTACTCTCTTTTTTCATCCCAGCCGTCATCACGCCATGTTTGGTTGTGTACCTGTATCTGAAGTCACTCATGACGAGAAAACATCAAATCCATAAACCTCCTAGTCTACCATGATGGATGATCATTTTGGATGCAGGTGACCGGGAGATAAGACAAGGTTGTGTGTAATGTCCTGTTATGAAACTAGCTCAAGAAAAAGATAGAAAAGATAGATCAACGCCTTAGAATTCAGCCTCTTCGAGGGGGAAACCTCCTTTACATTACATAAATGAACAATTCTTCGATGATTCAAATGACAAAACCTCCTTTCTATATATAGGAGTCTAAGGAGTCACAATATAACCCAGCCGACCTAACAATAATAATATAAAGCCACAAAAATAACAATAGAGGGATTCTATGGGGCACTGCAATAACAATATGGGGACAATAGGGGCACAACAATATTAATAAGGGGTACAACTACAATAGTAATGGGGTAATCACTAGTATTATAGGGACCCAACATGCCCCTCTCCTTCAAAAAAGTGTTGTCCTCAACGCTTAGTAGTTCTGGATGCTTACGTATAAAATTCTCATCCTCCCATGTGGAATCTTCAGCAGATAAGTTCTTCCACTTGATAAGATACTCTGAAATTGATCGATTTCGTAGCTGTTGAGTTCTTGTTTCTGTGACTGCTTCTGGTTCCAATATAATTTTTCCTTCCTCATCAAGTTTTGGCAATATTGTTTGAACTGGGATCTTATCGCCTATAACCTTCTTTAAACATGAAACATGGAAAACTGGGTGCAATCGAGAAGCTGCAGGAAGCTCCAATTGTATGCCATAGTGCCAATCTTTTGCAACACCTTGTACGGACCATAATACTTTGGTGATAATTTATTATCCTTCTTAGCTTGCTTGAGGGACATTTGCTTATATGGTTGTAGCCGTAAGAATACCCAATCACCTACATCAAAACTTCTTTCACTGTGATGTTGATCTGCCTGTTGTTTCATTCTATTCTGTGCCAACACGAGGTTATCCTTTAGGAGTTGGAGGACTTGTTGTTGATGTTCGATGTGATGTTCCACTTCTTGAACCTTAGAATTTTCTCTTAAATATGATGTGATGGATGGTGGCTGATACCCATAAAGTGCCATAAATGGGATCATTTTTGTTGCTGTATGGAAGGAAGTGTTATACCACCATTCAGCCAGAGGCAACCATTTGACCCATTGTGTCTGTTTATCAGATACAAAGAAACGAAGATATCCTTCCAAACATTTGTTTACTATCTCAGTTTGCCCATCAGATTGAGGATGATAAGATGAGCTATGAGCTAACTAAGTACCAAGACAAGAAAATAATTCTGTCCAAAAATTTCCAATGAAAATGGGATCTCTGTCACTTACAATAATCTTTGGGTTTCCATGTAACTTTTGAATTGTTTCCATAAATGCAGTGGAAATTGTACTGGCTTTAAATGGATGTGATAATGCACAAAAGTGTGCATACTTGGTAAGTCTGTCAACTACCACCATGATGACACTCTTTCCCTCAGACTTGGGTAAACCTGTGATAAAATCCATTGAAACCTCCTCCCAACGTTGGCTTGGAATGGATAAAGGTTGTAACAAACCCGATGTCTTAATTGTTTCAACTTTATTTTGTTGGAAAACCAAACATTCCGCCACAAACTTTTGAATATCTGATTTAAGGCCATCCCAAAAAAATTCCTTCTTAACCCTGTGGTAAGTTTTTAAAAATCCCGAGTGCCCTCCTAAGGGAGAAGTGTGTAATTCCATAAGAATCTTTTGTTTTAGCTAGGAATTCTTACAGAGGTATAAGCGATCTTTGTACCATAACGAATCATTTTTCCAGCTAAATGTATCAGACGTACTAGAATCTTGTTGTAACTTTCGAATAAGTGCCCACACTTCTTCTTCATTCTTCCATTCCTCCCTTGCTTCATTTATCCAATCTGGTTGGATAATAGAAATGGCACACAACAATGCTTCCACATCCTCATCATTTCTTGAGAGTGCATCTACCACCACATTTTGCTTCCCTTTTTTGTAGATGATTTCAAAGTCATAACCCAACATCTTTGTGACCCACTTTTGTTTCTCTTCAGAGGATAATCTTTGTTCTAAAAAGTATTTAAGGCTATCATGATCCGTTTTTACCTTGAAGTGTCTTCCCATCCATTTCTTAAGTGCATGGAGTATTGCCAACATTTCCTTTTCATAAATAGCTTTGTGTAAAAACTTTCCCTTGATTGGATGACTTTCAAAAGCAATGGGTCTTTCATCTTGCATTAAAACAACACCAATTCCATTTCCTGAAGCATCACATTCCACAATAAAGGTTTTTGTGAAGTCCAGTGTAGCTAAGATAGGTGCTTGGCACATTGCCTCTTTAAGATGTTCGAAGGCCTTTGTTGTTTCTGGAGTCCATGAAAATGCATCTTTCTTCAATAATGTTGTTAGAGGTGCTGCTATTCTCCCATAATTCTTAACAAACTTGCGATAATACCCTGTCAACCCGAGAAATCCTCGCAGATGCTTTATGGATGTGGGTATTTTCCATTCCTTAATGGCTTTAATTTTGCTAGGGTCTACCTTAACTCCTTCATGAGATACAATATGACCCAGATATTCCACCTCTTGTACTCCAAAGAAAAGTTTGGATCTTTTTGCATATAATTGTTTCTCCTCTAATAGTTGTAGCACCCTGTCAACATGTTCAACATGATCCTTCCAAGACTTGCTGTAGATTAGTATATCATCAAAAAATACAAACACAAATTTTCTAAGGAATGGTTTGAAAATTGAATTCATCAAACCTTGAAATGTTGAAGGTGCATTGGTAAGGCCAAAAGGCATGACCAAAAATTCATAATGACCCTCATGAGTTCTAAATGCTGTTTTCAGAATGTCTTTAGTCTTCATTCTGATTTGATGATATCCTGAATGAAGATCCAACTTGGTGAAGTAAATTGATCCATGCAATTCATCCAGTAATTCATCAATGACAGGAATGGGAAACTTATCTTTAATAGTGAGCTTGTTGAGCTCCCTATAATCCGGACACATGCGCCATGATCCATCCTTCTTGTGCACCAATACTACTGGAGCAAAGAAAGAACTTTGACTTGGTTGAATTATACCAGCCTCTAGCATTTCTGCAACCATACGTTCAATTTCACTCTTTTGGGCATAGGGATATCTGTACCGTCTGATGTTTGGAGGAACACTTCCTGGAATCAGATGAATAGCATGATCATGATCATGAATAGGTGGGAGACCTTTGGGAGTCTCAAATACCTTGGAATGATTGTCCAATACTTTTTGGAGATCTGGAGAAATAGATGATTCCAATGTGGAAACATCTAGCGAGCATAATTGTGCAATTACACCTTTTCATTCCTTTTTTAGAAGCTTTGTCATACCGTTAGAGCTGATTATCTTTCTCAGTTTCCCTGCAATACCCCTTAATTCAACTTCCTTTCTTTCCACAGAAAATTTCATGAAAAGTTCTTGAAAATTAAAAGCTATTGTACCCAAGGATTGTAGCCATTGGACTCCTAGTACAACATCAGCACCTCCCATTGGAATGGAAAGCATTGGGCTAGTCAATACATATTCTTGCATGGATAGCTTGATATTATGGCACTTTCCAGAGCAATTTATTGTTCCTCCATTTGCAACCATCACTTGACACTCTGGTGCTGGATATAAGAAGCAATTCAATTCTTTTGCTACCTTACAATGAATAAAATTGTGGGTACTTCCTGAATCAATCAACACTATTACCTTTTTCTTCTTGATTTGTCCTTCTATCTTGATGGTTTGAGGAGTGGTAATTTCCGCCAATGCATTACAAGATATGGTCGGATTCATTTGTTCTTCATCTAGGCTTTGTTCCTGGAGTATATCCTCTTCTTTTGACCTTTCTTGCTCCTTTTCTTCTTCCTCTTCACAATCTATGTAGAATAATTTCTTCTCAGCACACTTATGACCTTTAGTGTATTTGCTATCACAACTGTAACAAAGCCCTTTTGCTCTTTTTTCTTCCAATTGTTGTGGTGTCAACCTTATAGGTTGTGGAAGACTAGGGGCAACAACACTTCCGTCTTTATAGTTGTGAGTGGTATGCTTCCTGGTTGCCATAATTTTGCTTTCCATTTTTCTTGCTAACCTGAATGCCTTCTCTAATGAATCAGGTTCCCAAAGGCGAACATCATGTTGGATATTATCCTTTAAAGACCCTATGAACACATCAATCCTATGCTCCTCTGGAATATTTTTTACCCTTATGTTCAATTTTTGGAACTCCTCAATGTGCTCCATTATTGAACCCTTTTGTTTGAGACTTATCAATTGGCTAAAAAAAGTGTTGCTTTTTGTATCTTCATAATGTGCTATCAATTCTTCCGTAAAAATTGCCCAAGTGATAAATTGTTTACGAGAGCAAAGCCATTGATACCATACAAACTGATTTGGTTCCAAATATAAAGTTGCAATACATACCTTTTGTGTGTTTTGCACATTATTGAGATCGAAAAATTGCTCCATCTGTAATATCCATGTTGCGGGATCCTTGCCATCAAACTTCCTCATATCGATTTTTGGAATATGGTGCGTCTTCGATCCAACATTAGAGTCTATAAAATCATGATTAACATTTCCTTTATTTGCATCATGAGTTTCCTTTACTCCCCTTTCACCATTAGTAAGTATTTCTTGTAGAAAATTTGTCAAATTTGACTTCAAATCTATCTTCAAATCGTCAATCTTGGCTTCCACGCCCTTTATCTTAGATTCCACTCCATTTATCTTAGCTTCTGTTAGCTTTTGTGAGAGTGAAATTTGTTGCACTTGGTCTTGTAATTTTGATATATCATGTAGCATTTCTTCCTCTTCTTCATGAGTCATGCTAGAGCTTTTAGATTGCTTACTAGGTGTTTGAATTTTCTTTCGGGGCATCAGTTACCGATACTAATGCTCTACTATGCCCTTTGAATTCCTTCAAAATAATTTTTCAAACCAAGCTTAAGGAAGAATTTAAAAAATCTACACACCTTTTTCACTTTGTAGGAGCTCGATATTGCCTCTGATGTATCTCTGTAATTTCGGATCATCCAATTCTGAAATTGCGACCTGTGGTAGCCCTCTATGTCCTCTTTCCAATGCCACCAGTCTGACCCCAATTGGATTCTCCAATGAAGAGTTATGCCAAATATCCCACAGTGACCTAATTATAGACTAATTCAGTAGAGCGAACTTGTATGACGTGCCACGTGTCCCTATTTTGACCTTTGGCTCTGAAAAATATATACAAGAAACTACAGTCCATCATCTTTCTGTACCTTCTTACAAAATTTCAATCCGATGCTCAGATAGATAGTTATGATGATTTTCCCCAGGTCACCTGTTTGGAATGTAATTCAGGAGTCTGCAAAAAGACCAACTTCCTCAGATCATATCTCCGCAAATATAGCACGGACAACTCTAAAATTCGGACCCGAGCTTCAGCGTGATGTCTTCTCAAATGGTTTTTTTTTTAGCTTCTGAAACGTCGCAGAAAAAAATTATAGCGAAAATACCACGATGACCTGTTTGGAGCAGCGAAACCCTAGAATCCAAAGCTTTGATACCAAATGTTATGAAACCGGCTCAAGAAAAAGATAGATCAACGCCTTACAATTCAGCCTCTTCGAGGGGACAACCTCCTTTACATTACATAAATGAACAATTCTTTGATGATTCAAATGAAAAAACCTCCTTTCTATATATAGGAGTCTAAGGAGTCACAATATAACCCAGCCGACCTAACAATAATAATATAAAGCCACAAAAATAACAATAGAGGGATTCTATGGGGCACAGTGATAACAATATGGGGACAATAGAGGTACAACAATATTAATTAGGGGTACAACTACAATAGTAATGGGGTAATCACTAGTATTATAGGGACTCAACATGTCCCTTAATAATAATAATAATAATAATAATAATAAAATACAAGAAAATAAATAATAAACAATAAACAAAAATAGTAATAGTAAATAAATAATAAATAATAAAAAATAATAAATAAAAATAGTAAAGCTCTAAATAAATATAAATTAAAATAAACAGAAAAATAGTAAAAATCAGTAAAGCTATCAAAAAGTAAAAACAAAAGAAATAAAACAAGAAAGCAGTAAATTTGCATGTTGACACATGGAGTGTGTGCATGTGGTTCCCCTTCCAATGTTTGCTTTATTTAATAGATGGTGAGGAAGATGAGAGACATTCCATCATCCATTCTCTTGGGAGAATAGTGTTGTGAGACAAAAGATAGGTAAGTTGTCTCTACTCATATTTTTGAAATTTAATGTTAATTAGTTGATAAATTGCGTGTTGATTATAAATCACATGATTAATCTAATTATTTACATGTTTTTATTTCGGGGCTGTTACATATGGTATCAGAGCCAAGTTCAAACACTGAGGTTTATGGACTAATTCCACCTCCGTAGCATTTTCATAGATGGATTTTAATTATAAAATCCCAATATCGATAAGACAAAATTAAGTCTTAAAATAGGTTAAGACAATATTGATTTTTGTCATTAAAATTCATTGAGGTTGAATACAAATGTTAATATGGTTTACTAAGAAATTATTTGCACAATAATTTAGTTGGACTAAACAACTAAATTTAATGAAGATAGAGTTATATGCATATTAAAAAAAAAAAAACCGTCAAAAATTTGGCATACTCTTAATATTACAAATATATATATATGAGAACTTCGATGGAAGAATTTAGCATACAGAATTTACCGTATGCTAAAGAATAAATATTCTAACTTATAAAAGGTAAAGTGGATGTATATATATACACGATGGTATATGTGATTAAAAGTGATCGGCCTCATGTGGAAACATCGAGGTAAAATCCGAATTGTGCATAGTGAAAAATGCATGCTCACTCAGTATGGGTATTATTGTCGCTGCGGCGTCAACGAAAGATGGGAGCTGGTTAGTGCTAATGGGGAAAGCCTTGAGAATGAGAATGAGATGTGGAGGCGGCTCAGAGAGGTTGGGTTGAAATCCGAAGAGACTTTTTTTGAGCCTAGTTATGGGTTTTGTTTTTTTTCACATACATGCATGCACTGCAAAACCCTCCGTAAGTATCAGTGAACCTATTAACACAAAATTATTATATATCCTATAATCATATTATGGATCGTACTGAACAAAGATTTGGATGTGGGTGCATCCTGCTCCAAGTACAAAGTTCTTATGGAGAAATTGGTGAACAAAGCTATGGCTATAACCCAAGCCAAAAAGGTAGGATTTATCCACATTGTATAGTCGAATTTAAAAAGCTGATTTCTTTTCCTTGCTCACGGATATAGGAAATCCTTTAAACGTCGGTAAAAAGCACCAATGCATTTAGGAAATGGCGTCCTCACAGTCTGTTGGATTATGCCAGCTCCGCCGGATGCACTCATGATGATTATGGGAGACCTTACGACATTGTAGTCTTTAGATTTTTTTTTGGAAATGTATTTTTTTTAATTATTTTATTTTATTTTTTATTACGCCGTAAGGCGTTTCCCTATGAAACCAACTCCTTCACCTGATTACGTGTCCTCTGTTTGCGCCTTTGGATATTTTGTTAGACGATTAGCTTCTGCTCGGCCATTGATTTGAATTGCAAACCGTTTTGGCAACAGCCTTCTAGACGTGGGCAAGAAGGGGCATGCAGAGTCGCTTTCCAACGGAGATATTTGAGCCGCCTCGTGGCGTCGCTGCACCATGGGAAAGTCGAAAATTCGAATGCCAGACGAACCTCACCGCCTGAAGTCGAACCATGAAATCTTTGGCGGATCTTGTTTATTTAAGCACCTTGATGCAATCTATGAACTTGACGATTAGTATGTTAGAATTACTGTCATACCTACCATGTTCAACATGCTATATTTCGATATGTGGTTAGAGAATCTGCTCCTGTATTCTTTCAACTATCATAGAAGTTAGAACCTTATATCATAGTGAGCTATATGCAATTCTTTTTCATTTTGTGCTTTGATCATCACTCAGATCCTTATGCTTGAAAATAACGTTTAGTCTGTTTTAACTTTTAACTTCTATCTGTCTTCATGTTTCCATGCTTTTGCCTATTTTTGCGTCAGTTGTCTCATAAACATTTTACCTTGTTAATTGAGCAGTGAGTTGTAATTCATCTGTTCCAGTTTAGTATGGACTACAAGTTTTCAAGGCCCTAGAAATATCATTACAAATGCAGAATTATTCAATTTTCCAATCCATTATAAGACGTATATGGTTTATAGATTATTTTCTTGAACATATACATTAGATCTCAAGAAATTCATTGCCTGTTATTAGTTTTTGTTGGTATTGCATGTTCACACAAATTTTATTCAATGACAAGGCTAGGGCATGTTGGCAATAGTGAATTGGAGCACGGAAGCATGTGTCCAGACAGTATTCTTGCTTGCAATAAACCTGGATTGGCAGGAAATATTAGGAAAAGAAGTTAACAGTATTTGTGGCACGGGCATACCAGATGCAGACATGCTTAGCAGGATGAAATCAGTATGTATTCCATCACTTTTCTCATTCGATTTGTTGATTATTTCTCATTTAAGGTAGCATAGTGACTGTTGTCTGTTTTTTTTTTCTCGCTCGCAGATGACTATGGTGTTAAAAGAATCTCTACGGCTATACCCACCTGCGCATTCGATAATAAGAGAACCATGCAAGGGGATGAAGCTCGACCCGTTTTCACTTCCAAAAGGCGCACTCCTGAGTTTCTCAATTTTGGGAGTGCATCACAGTGAGAAGTATTGGGGGCCAGATGCAAACATGTTTAAGCCCGAAAGATTTGCAGATGGTCCCTCAAAGGCAGCTACTGACCCGAATGCCTTTTTACCATTTTCAATGGTTCCAAGAACATGTATTGGCCAAAACTTTGCCATGTTGGAGGCCAAGACTGCGTTAGCTATGATTTTGCAGAGATTCTCATCCAGTCTTTCACCTGCATACAGGCATGCTCCCATCGCTATGGTTACCGTACAGCCTCAACATGGCATGTAGATCTTATTTAAACGTATGGAAGTGTAAACATAATGATTCCTTCATGTCGTATCACTAGATGCTTATGTAGCAAACCAATACTCCCATAGACATTTCAAAACCGCGTACCCAAATATGGAGGACGTGACCTTTTGCTGTTCCATTTTTTCCCTTTCCATGGTTATTTGATATGTAATTTCTAGTGGTGCTTTTTAAAGTTTATTCAGTTTTAGTTGTGCATTATTTATTTATTTATTTATTTTTTATATTATTATTGTGTGGAAAAGTACATTTTCTATTTAAGATGATTGTTATGCGTGACTTTGTCAATACACGTGTCTTTTTAAATAAAAATAATGGTAAAGATAAAAATGGTTTTTCATAAAAAAATGAAATAGGGAAACAATATAATATTTAATTATTATTATTTTTTCCTTTGTTATAGGAATTATCAGTTCTATTAAAGTATGTTATTTAAGAGAAACCAATTATATATATTTATAATTATATAATAATAATAATGTAAGTATATAAAAAAATATTTAAGAAAAAATAATTAAGATAAAAATAATGTTAAAAATTGTTTTTCAAGAAAAATGAAATAGGGAAACAATATATATCAATTCTATTAAGGTATGTTGTTTAAGAGAAACCAACTATATATATTTATAATTATATATAATAATAATAATGTAAGTATATAAAAAAATATTTAAGAAAAAATAATTAAAGTAAAAATAATGTTAAATGTTAGATAAAAATTGTTTTTTCATGAAAATTTAAATAGGAAAATAATGTGATAATTAATTTTTTTAGGAGTTATCAATTTAATTAAGATATGTTATTTAAGAGGAAACAATTATATATATTTATAATTATATATAATAATAATGTAAATATATAAAAAAATTAATTATAAATATGTAAATATCTATCTATCTATATATATATATATATAAAAGATAGATCCATCTTAATTACGAATTTAGTAAGTGTTGAGAGGGATCAAATTTTTTAAAGTGCAGAACTTGTAAATAGTCTTTATTTTTAGAGAGAGTGCAAAGCATGTAAATCCTCTGTACTCTTAGAGATTTGATCCTGTGTATTTTTAAATTTTACTTTTGAATGCATAAATGGATCCAATGACTTCAAAATCCAATTGGGCACTTGGATTATGTAGACTAAACAATTTAAATTACAATTATGCATATGTTTACTACACCTTAGACAAAATTGACTAAACTAGCAATTGTCCCAAAAGGTACAAAGAGAGGCCGATAGGATTATTAAATTAGAATTGTTGAATTTCTCTAGAAGAGATGTTGGTTCAAGCCAATTGACTAAACTAGCAATTGTCCCAAAAGGTACAAAGAGAGGCCGATAGGATTATTAAATTAGAATTGTTGAATTTCTCTAGAAGAAATGTTGGTTCAAGCCTAACGGATGAGCAATTTGAGCTCGCTAAAGGCCTTCTAATTGTTTTTTATTATTGTAAAATTATATTGATAATTCATTGGTTTTACTTTCAAAAGCTTGAAGGAATTTGAAGAGCAGGGATAGAATTGCTTTGTGGGATTTGATCCCAAGTGCTGAGTTGATTGCTTTAACTTGCTTGGAATAGCAACCTTGAGTGCTTTGATAATTGTACATCTGTTGGGTACTGGTGATTGTATCATCTCCCCCTGCATTTTGATTATTATTCAGAGAGCTGAAGAACGTTCCACTAGAGTCAACAACGGATACATTTTTATTAAGTGCATTTGAAACACTCATTACAACCATAGGAGAATTGAAATCTAAATATAAAGTGAAGAAGTCATCAACTTCAGAGGATAATTCTATTCCCGTGGCTGCCTCTACAATAACCTTACTATTGGTTGCTACCTTCCTTGCCTACTTTCAATCTGGTGGCCCCGGTAGCACAGCTTGGCAATGGATGACGGTAGGCTATGGACACCGGGGCAGAGTGGAGTCTCATCTCATTGCAATAATCGGGCAGGTGAGGAGGAAAGGTTATTACTGCCATTTCAAGAAGGCATGGATATTTCAAACGAGTTTGCTTTCGGCAGCAGTAGGAATCATAAAAAAATACTGAGATATTCTTCACAGTTTTCTGAGTAATTGTTTATAAAATCTCTACTTTAGATAAGGCATGCAGCCGGAACGAAGGATATGCTAGACATATACTTCAAGGGAGAAGATTCCCTTTCACAGAATTGCTAACTCTTGGGACTTTCTGCAATGCAGGTTACAGTGGAGATGTTTGGTTTGCTCAACCTGCTCCAAAGGATCATCCATGGCGGTCCATGCCAAACCATGCTATACAAAAACGTGAGAAGTCTTATATGCTTTCCCTCCAGCTAATCAGAATAATCATTTTGCATATGGTTAGAGATTATATCTAGTCACATACTTAGTAGAAAGTTCCAAATGCAAATTTTACCATGTGTCCAGAATCAATTTTGAACGTTTTTCCTCATTGAAGCAGATCGATAGTTATTATAAATCGTGAACCCCCTCTGTGTGTTTGATGTTTAACAAAGGGAGTGAAAAAAACTATTGGTGATGTGGCAGCAGCAGGTTCATAGTAGCACCCCCTTGACAGTTTTCTATACCATGGAACCCATCCCTCCTCTCCCCTTCCACCGAGAAATTGCTTTTGGAAACCACTCATCAAAATTTCATGGGCATTTTCCAACAATGAACTTTAGGTGCAGTTTCCAGGAAATTGAAGGAGAATTTCAAAATTCCAAACAATGGGGTTTTTGAAAAATGGCCTCAATTAGATGAGACACGAGAATTTTTTTAAAATTGTCAATAGTTTGGGAGATTTTGTGGGTTTTCTAAAGGGTATATACTCAGTTTTTGGCATGGTCGAGTTTTTCAAAACAACTGATCCTTTATTTGAAGGTTGGTTGTTGGGTGCATGTTTCCTTCGTGGCTTGGAATTAGAAGCTTTGATATCATGAAAATGTTTTTTCAGATCTGGTTGCATTTTCTACCATAGTTTTAGAGGTCACTGGTTTTGATATTCAAGAGAAGATTATTCATAACTCTTTTGTATTCATTCAATTTTATTCATCGCATGAATAGCTTAATAATTTTGGCTCTGAGCACATTCTAATAGCAAATATCTTGAGTCTGCTAACCAATTGCATTTGTTATAAAGGGAATTTCCAAGATCTTGGTCCAATTTCTGACTAACATTTAAGAATGTTGAAGTTTTTTCTATATCAAATCTTGGGGTTTCGTGTAGATCTAGTATAAGACGATAGCAGATCGATAGTTATTATAAATAGTGAACCCCCTCTGTGTCCATACTAAAGCAACAATATCAAATAAGGAGGAGACATTACATAAGAGAGACTCCAAGATTTGCTAATATTGCTTGTCATAGTATGAAAAATCTAGTTTACCTCTGTATCAGATCTGTAAAGATCTTAGAATGAGATCCAGACATATTAATGTGAAAATTTATGTGCATATTAGATATAAAAGATTTGAGTTTTGGGTTATCAAAGTTATATATTGAGAACTACATGGATTGCTTGATAGGATGCCTGGTTCGATTTTTATATCAGGATTGCTAGCTTCTTTGTGGTGGTAGTGTGAGATCAATTGGGAATTGCTACTCGTTTCATACTTCAAGAGGGAAATGAATTTCCCAATGATGGTGGTGATGAAGGAACCCAGCAAAAGCACACAGAATGTCATAGCTGATTGAATAAAAAAATCAATTGTGTAAATATAAATAACACACCCTACAAAGTGATGTCTTCTTGAATATTGATCAATATGAATGATTTTCATTTAACAGTTCTTGCATTTTGATTCTTTATGAATATGAATTGATTCATTCAACTAAAATTGGTATTGTTGATTTTGATGGTACTTCTGTTCTCCAGCTTGATGATTGGGTGCTGTGCCGAATTTACAAGAAAAATGGTCATTCTCAGAGATTACAAGGGGTAGAATGAGATGAATCACCAAGTGCAGATGAAGTGATGGCTTCTTTGCCTGATATTGATCAGCAAAACAAACTGCAACTGCCCATAATTGCCTCTTTCAGTGGGTTGTTGGAGAGTGACGATCCTTTCATAGATGGTTTTTTAAACGATGAAGCCATGGATGGCAATGGAAACAACAGCGGGCTACCTCAAGTCCAGTCCTCCAACCTCTCTCACAACAATTTCAGCGATAACAATGACAACTATAGTGATTGCCGATATGAAGTTGTCCCAAAACAAGAAGAATTAGCAGTGGAGAATGACAACAAATTCAATTCTCCCAAGAGGACCCTCTCCTTAGCATATGGGGACGATGAAACCAACCCTGCAAAGAAATTCAACAACATGCAGAACAACTATAACGACAACATCAACAATAATGTTTCAGCCTTGCTTAATTCAATGCAGCCCAATCAAACTTTCCAACAGTAGAACTTCCTAAGCGCATTGAATGACAGTCAAGAGAATTTAAGACTTCCCTACATTTAGAACATGCATTGGACCACCTAAGCAACTACTCCTCACAGAGATTTTGAATTCTTTTCAAAAGGACTAAGATTGGTATACGTCAAAATTTTCTGGATACTAACTCAAAATAGATTGTTCTTTCTACAACTTATCTGTATAATAGTTTCTATGGTATACATGAAAATTTTCATAATTTGTGCATGGAATGAACAGTAGCAGCTTGCTATATTCTGTGTATAGCAATAAGTATATACAATCAGTATATCAGGTGCAAAGAAACTGTCTATAGCTTCAGGCCTTTACTCATGAGACAATTGTAGCATTTCACTATGGTATATTATTGTTTATAGAGTAGACAAGTTGCTCATACAAAAGCCTTCCTAAAGATGAGAAGGCTTATACTACCAATTTCTGCATAAGAGCAAAAATTTGTATGATAATATCCCTATATTCAATCAGAAGGCTTGCAGTTAAAATCTCCATAGTATTCATGGGATGCATAGCATAACAATCATCAGATCAGAATGTTTGTAAGAGATCAGGAGACCAATATCTACAATTAAGTTTTTGTATCAAACCATACTAAAGCAACGATATCAAATAAGGAGACATTACATAAGAGAGACTTCAAGACTTGATAATATTGCTTGCCATAGTATGAAAAATCTGGTTTACCTCTGTATCAGATCTGTAAAGATCTTAGAATGAGATCCAGACATATTAATGTGAAAATTTATGTGCATATTAGATATAAAAGATTTGAGTTTTGGGTTATCAAAGCTATAGACCGAGAACTACATGGATTGCTTCATAGGATGGCTGGTTCAATTTGTATATCAGGATTGCTAGCTTCTTTGGGGTGGTAGTGTGAGATCAATTGGGAATTGCTACTCGTTTCATACTTCAAGAGGGAAATGAATTTCCCAATGATGGTGGTGATGAAGGAACTCAACAAAAGCACAGAGAATAACATAGCTGATTGAATAAAAAAATCAATTGTGTAAATACAAATAACACACCCTACAAAGTGATGTCTGCGTTTTCTGTAAGGTTATCATTTTATCAGTATTTTATAGAACATAAACAGTTAGCAAAGCTACAAATGTGAAATGTTAATTGGTCTCTGTTAGTCAATTCCAGTTTGTGCCCATATAGAATATTGTCCAGCGTGTTTCTTTGCAAAATATACACATTGCCAAATAGTTATTTTTCAATAGCGAGTTACTGCTGCAACTCCACGTTGTAAATGCTAGAGCCTGTGGAAGGAGACCTCCTTATCAGTATATGCTGTGTTACAGAATTCTTGGATTATATAGTTTATTAGATATTCATTGGGGCATACGGCACGTTGGTCGGGGTTAGATACAGCTAATTAGATTCCACCCACAAAGGTAGCATAGTATTTGGTTCTCATTGGTTGGCCACAGGAATCCACAATATGGTACAACAAGTTCTATTGGACGTATACTAATAGAAACAATGTGCCTTTTTATGTTTTTGGCGACGATAATCCTTGACTGTTCATGGTTCCAATTGGATTTATGGTTTAGCCAAGGTTACACCATTTTGGGTTTCGTAATATACTCGCTAATTCTGGATTGTTCATGGTTCCTCTTGGATTATGGTTTAGCCATGGTTTCACCACAATCCAAGAGATTTTGACTTTTGTAATATAGTCAACATCAGAGAAAATACAAATGACCCAGAACATCAGAGAAAATACAAACGACCCAGATCCATCAAAACCTTCAAAGTTTGTTCATGAACTCCAGATCCATCAAAACCTTGAAAGTTTGTTCATGAACTCCCCGAATCTCGTATAAAATGTGTACTATATTTGAAACTTCAATTTGCCATTAAATTAATGGGACATGAATTCCCACAAAGGAGTTCAGAAAGGTGCAATTAAGTTGAGCTTTCAACTTGTCATTCAATTGATGGACACTGAATATTAAATATAAGATAAATATATAGGGGTAGCATGTGAGTGTTAGTTTTATAAAAAAGATTCTTTTTATTATTAATAAAAATATAGATAATTAGTTTCATTTTAAAGGGTTATAAATATGAGTTATAAATACAAGACTTAAAGGGTTGTAAATATGAGTTATTAATTGTTTTTATGCAAAACCTGATAAATAATAATTTGGTTATTTCTTTTTAATTGAGTGACTCAAATTCATGTTTCTTTAGGTTGAAGGTAAAGCCACTAAAGTGGAAAAAATTGTGATGCCAATAATCAAAGGGATTGTAATAAGAAATTTAATTTCCAAGAAGAGGAGGTAGTAGTAGATTCTAAATAAATTAGCAATGCAACAACATAAATGTTTGCAACAAATTTTGAGAGATCCACTTTGTTGAATAATGCACACACTACATGGATAATGGATTTCCGCACTTTATGTCTTACGACGTTTCCTTTGCAACATCTGGTGCAAATGCTAGTATTACGAAATTATCACCGCAGAAGTAGATTAAAAAAAAAAAGCGAGCTTGGTTCAGACGTTATTTCTCAAACTTCAAGCAAGTGTTGGGGCATTTGCTGTGCCACTGGGGAAGGTCGATGAAAGTAGTTTTCTTTCTCGAATATGATTAGAAATCTTCTCAAATAACATGAAAGCGTGTGCGGGTAGGTCTAGATCCCTGAGTTATAGGTAAAAAGCAATGAGACATTGGAAGAAACTGAAAATCACTATAACTGTATTCTTTTAGATGTCAATTGAATGGCTGCACCGTTCCATGAGGATAGAAAGCCAGAGTGTTGTTGCCTTTGACAATCTATTGTTCACTCATATTGTGTCCTTGATAAGACTTTCCTTGATAAGTCGTAACGTAGCTGTTTCTTTTGTTGGAACTGTTGAAAGCAAGGAGTATGCTGAGTAACGCTGGGTTGCAAAAGGAGTTGTGGACGGAAGCGGTGGCAACAGCTTGTTATGCGATAAACCGATCTCCATCGAAGGCGATAGGCTGCAAGATTCCGCAAGAGGTATGGAAAGGACACCCTTGTGACTATTCTAAACTCAGAGTGTTTGATTGTGATGCATATGCTCTAGTGCCTAAACATCAGCGAACTAAATTAGATCCAAAGTCTAAAAGGTATATCTTTGTTGGGTATGGTGTTGGAACAAAGGGATATAGATTGTGGGATCCTACTACCCGCAAAATCATCATCAACAGAGATGTAAAGTTTAATGAATCCTCTCTTGTACAGTTAGATGTAGATAGTAGATTGAAACATGATGATGTATCTGACTTTCAGCACATTCAGTTTGATAGCATTTCTAATGATAGTCATGATGACCATAGTTCAGATACTAGTCATGAACAAGTTTCAGAATCAGAACATGAACAGGGTTCAAGTTTAGATCATGAACAGATCTCAGATACTGATCATCAAGAAGTTCCTACAGATGGTAGTCAGCGAATCGAGGAAGCGCCAGAAACATCCTTAAGGAGGTCGACAAGAATCAAATGGCCACCGAGAAGGTATGATGATTATGTTACTTCAGTTGCATTTACTGCTAATGACGATGAACCTCTGTGCTATCAGGAAGCAATAGAAGGTTCGAAAAGTGACAAGTGGAAAGCATCCATGAAGGATGAAATGATGGCCTTGGGTAAGAACGACACATGGGATCTGGTTGAGCTTTCGAAAGACAGGAAAACTGTGGGGTGTAAATGGGTTTTCAAGCTGAAACAGGGTGTGAATGATACGAAAGACAGGTACAAAGCAAGGCTAGTTGCAAAAGGGTTTTCTCAGAAAGCCGACATTGACTTTCATGAGATTTTTTCACCAGTGGTTAAAACTGTTTCAATTAGAATTGTGTTAGCATTAGTGGCTTTGCTTGATTTAGAGTTGCAGCAATTAGATGTTAAGACTGCATTTCTACATGGAGACTTAGATGAGGAAATATATATGGAACAACCGGAAGGGTTTGTTTAACATCGCAATGAGAAATTTGTTTGCAGGCTCAAGAAGTCATTATATGGCCTGAAGCAGTCGCCTCGGCAGTGGTATAAGAAGTTTGATTCTTTCATGTTGAGTCAGAAATATGTTAGAAGTGAATATGATCATTGTGTTTATTTTAAACAGTTAAATAATGACGTATTCATTATATTGGTATTGTATGTTGACGATATGCTTTTAGCAAGCAAAAGCATAGAAGAAATCAAGAGGTTGAAGGCTCAGATGGCAAGGACATTTGATATGAAAGATCTAGGAGCAGCAAGACAGATTTTGGGCATGGAGATTTTCAAAGACAAGAGCAATGGTAAGCTATGGCTATCACAACAAAAGTATATTGAGAAAATACTTTTGAGGTTTGGTATGAATAACATGAAGCTTGTGTCAGTCCCTCTCGCTTCCCATTTCAAGCTTTCTTCGAATTTATGTCCTAATTCAGATGAAGAAAAGGATTATATGTCTCGAATTCCATATGCTAATGTAGTAGGGTGTTTAATGTATGCGATGGTGTGTACGCGACCAGATATTTCACATGCAGTTGGGGTTGTCAGCAGGTACATGGAAAATCCGGGTAAAGAGCACTGGTCAGCAGTGAAATGGGTGCTTCGGTATTTGAGAGGCACAAGTAGTTATTGTATCACTTACAATAAGAGTAGTGAATTTGTTTACGGATATGTTGATTCCGATTTTGCAGGTGATTTGGATAAGAGAAGGTCAACTTTAGGGTATGTCTTTACTCTTGCAGGTGGAGCTATAAGCTGGATGTCAAAGCTACAGAACATTGTTGCTTTATCCACTACTGAAGCAGAATACAATGCTGCTTCTCATGCTTGCAAAGAAGTGATTTGGTTGAAAGGTTTGGTTGGTGAATTTGGTAGGTTGCAGGACAACATCAAGTTATTTTGTGACAGTCAAAGTGCAATACATTTGGCTAAGAATCTGGCCTATCATAGTAAATCAAAGCATATACCGATCAAGTACCATTTTGTAAGACAGGTTATCACTGAAAGAGGAGTCTCTCTTGAAAAGGTGCATACAAAGGAGAATTGTGCAGACATGTTCACGAAACCAGTTTTGTTAGAGAAGCTACGCTGGTGTTTGGCTTCTCTTGGCTTGCAGAAAAGATAAAATAATAAAGAACAGGGCATCAGGCTAATTGTTGTCAAGGTGGAGATTGTTGAGATTTTCTGTTTTATGTAAAATAGGCAAAAATCTCAGTAGATGACAACAATAGGAATTTGTTGCTAGATTAGCTCCAGGTTGTTGGGAGGGAGTTAATGCATCCTAAATTTGAGTTGAGAGGATTTATGAGGCAGTTAGATTCTCCTTGCTATAAAACAGGTATCCATACGGATTGTTTTTGGGTGTGAGAGTTTGTGAGGATTTGATTAATTTTGTAATCTCCTGTTTGATTAATAAAGATTGCCGATGCCTATGTTTGGTGGACGTAGCCCAGATTGGTTGGGTGAACCACGTTAAAAAGCTGTGTCTCCTGTGCATGTTTTTAATAGCTGTGTATATGCTTTTTTATGTTTTCTATGCATCTGATCTCCAACAGGAACAAGTGCGAATACCTATACGCTATGGGATAATGATTATCATCATAGGTGGGTGATATCCATGCAAAGAGCATGATTCGCTCAGCAGAAAAAAGGACATCTGTGTTCCAGATTTTCTCCATGACCCTTTACTTATCTTGTTGCTGTGAACAAGAAAATTCTAGTGATTGGAGCACCATGGATATGAGAATAGAAGCAGCTAGGCGACTGCGGCTGTAGAGAAAAAAATGACTATAAAAGGATGGATGGTGAAGGGTTCCTCCCTGTGTCTGCAAGTTCAGAGTTTTCCAGAATACATCTCTCTATTCATTTTTAAGGTTCCTAAAATTTTTCTAGGCATCTGTTTATGCGTAGCGTGGTTGGTATTGTTCTTTATTTTAAATTCTGTGCAACTTGGGTGACTCTATTTATATGTATTGGTCAACACTTCTGTAAGGTTGTTTTAGAATGAGCATTATTAGAAGGTCGGGCCCCTCGACTCATGTTTATGTTACACAATGTGGAGGTGTGTGGTAGGGTATGGTGGTTTGTGGTTTGAAGTATGTGTTGGTTTATGATTTAAATGTTAGCTGGACTTAGGCACTTGGTTAAATATTTTTTTTTTAAATAATCTCTGTACAGTCAAAATACTATGGTATGGATGGGTGAGGAAGGAAATCATGACTGTGAAAAGCAGGTTTATGAACATCTCATTTTTTTTGAAGCTAGAGAATGTTCACGTGTCCAATGAAATTGGAGAAGGGAATGATGTAACCAAGAAGAGGAGTTTGTGTGTATTTAATTGACCAAATACGATGCATTGCTTCATGTAAACAATGGAGTAAACAAAACCCTCTCTTTCACTCACACAAACCATCTAATTAAAAACACACGGTTATGTAGATCTTAGAAATAGATATGAGTGGGAAAATGGGTGACTAATAGACCAGACTCTCACTTACACCCTCTGCCTGTAAACATGCCATCATTGCGGCATTACAACATTTTTTTTTATTAGACTTGTTCTCATTTGCTTAACCATGGATTAGTTCTTAAATATTGGCACTAAAACTGTTTTTGTTATCATGTACACATTAGACTTATAATGACTTACCATGATTATAAAATCCGCTTTATATCAAATAAAGGGATGACTCTTAACATGAGATTATACTAATGTTAATAAGTTTTGGTTATATATGATAAAAAAAAAATATCCCTCGTTCTCTCTATTATTTTTGTAGATAAAAATAAGAAAATGTTAAAAAGAATTGAAGGACATCTTTTACTAATTCTACCCCATAGGCAATGTTTAAACACTAACCAAGGTATGGTCAACAATGAAGAATTTGTTTCTAAAAAATTTTGCTTGTGGGTAGGGGAAAATTATGCCTAAGGCACGATGAATGAATATTGCAAATTGTTGAGATAAGTGCAACATAGATTTGAAAACTCTTTTGGAAAAACTTGGAAATTATGCATGGAAAAAGTAGTTTGCATGGGATTAATAACTGCTCATTTGGAATTGTGTAGAAGAGTTAAGTAGGAATGGATAATGATTTTTGTGGAAATTTTCTACCTGCAAAATTTGATTAATTTTTATGTAGTTCTAGTTATAGTTATGAAATTGAGGCAGTAGCATTAAGGATTATGTGTGATTGTTATGCCTGTGACTCTTATTACTTAAAAGAGTAGCTGCATAGTAGGTAGTTGTTGTGGCTTGGGGCTATGGAGCCATCTTACTTATTATGAAAAATGCATGGGACCATTATACTAAAGTGGAATAGATTACAATAACCTTGTTGTGGGATGTACATATATGGGTGTATGAGACATCTAGTAAATCTAAATGTAATCATCATTACAAAACATATGATACCTATAGTTAACTGGAAAAATATTCATGCATAAGACCATGGTACATGAGAAATCAATATGGTATAATCTACGGTTCCAGTTATCTATGCTATACATTGATACTAGTTTAGCTAATCCTGGATGTTGTTTAAAATAAGGGACCTGGAAGAAATTTGTGTGGTGCATATCATGATATATGCCTTTCTCCAAGTTGGGGCTTTTTGCTAAAGTAAAGAGTCATTGTGCATACATGCTTGTGATAACCATTGAATATTAACAGTACACGAAGAAATATTAATATTTAAGAAGCCTTGGAGCCAGTAAAATAGTTGCCTCTGGAATTGTTTAGAATATAACATTATGTTATCCATTGAAGGTTGGATAATGTGACAACTAAAAAGCAATGTGAACATAGAGTACCGATGAGGAATTATACTTGTTCAATTTTTATTAAGGATATGGTTGTGCTTATGCCCATGTTTGTATTTACAGATATTCATAATAATAGTTAGGGCTACATACAAGTGCATTGGATTGAAAAATTTAATCTTATTAAAGTCACCTAGAATATTCTTGTGGAAAATTAAAGTCGGGAATGATATAAATTATTCTAAGAGGTGGATAGCACAGATGAAGTTAATGATATAGTCATCATGTTATCCCAACTATAACACAAATAGATGGACACCCCTACAAGTGTTGTAAAGAAGATTGACTAAATAAAAGGACAATTGTATAAAAGAATAAATGTTAAACTATGGTAAGGGTTATACAATAAAAAAGGTTTTCATGAACAATAATGAGAATATAAAGAGCATGCATCTCTATTGTATCAAATAGTAGAGTTACTGGTATGTGACATAGTAGGTAACTGATAATGCTTAGGCCATAGAGCTATCCCACTCACTAGAGCTATCTCACTCATGATAGCATCTGCATGGACAACGATGATGTATAAGAAGAAATACTTATATTTTGAACTTAACCATTACTATGTTTAGTATAGAACATAGTATGCTTCTAACAGATAACTAGATAAATATTTATACATTAAATCACTATGTATAATGATTTTCGTAAATAAGCAAAGCCAATTCTAGTTTATCTTCGCAGGATGATTTTTCATTTAAATCTCCAAACTAGTCATATTTGAGCATGTGGATTATAGTTTGGGAAGCAAAGGTAAAATACATATATGCATGATAGAAGCTAGAGGAAAACTTTGGAAAAATTGGTGTTATGAATAATGAAGAGAAATTAGAAATTTTTTTCTTAAAACCTCTAACACAAACCATCACATGTACCAGTTGAGGAATTGTGTTGAAAAAGAGATTTAAATAAGGATTGGTAAATAAAAACAATTCTCACCTAACGCATGAAAGGAGGATTAGATAATGGAGGAAGTCCATGGCCGTATATGGATTTAATTATCGTATATATATATATACCTATGCCTTGTCATGGATAGTTTTACATGTTATTACCATAGTGTGGTTAGGTACTCATTAAGATAAACATGTTGAAGAGGAACATGCTTAATATCCATGCATATTAATGAGTTATAATAATTTACTGTGAAAGTACATGTGTGTGCAATATTATAGACTTGTAAGAATAATGTATTTATCAAATGGTTAATGGTGGGATGGTCTTGATGTTATGCATCCATATAAGATAGAATCTTGAGTCTAAATCAAGCTATGTATGCATAAGCTGTTATGTGCCAATAGTAAATAGACAAAGTATGCATGACTATGTTAAAAGTCAGGTTGGACTATAAAAACAACTTATAAATGGTTATACACAATTTGCTATAAAAGTATTATACCAAAGTAAAGGATGGTGAGAGCATGTTATAGTATAAAGACTATATAACTGTACAAATTATGGTCAAATTAATCCTTTTATTAATGCATCTGCTGAAGGTGACTCGTTCTTTGGTTGGAAGAAAGTATGGTTAAAGGGGAAATTTAACTTAAACCAATTTCAAGGACATATCCATCCTTTGAAGGATATGTATAATAAAACCTATAAGTATCCTTGAGTGCAAACCATAGTGATTGGTGAAGTAACACAAATGGTATGGACCCCTCGGTCAATTAAATGATATTTAACAATCTATTTAAAATAGATTGATATCATAATTTGTACCAAGAAATTTTGAGAGGATCTCTTATCATATTGCATTGATAAGGTGTCTGGACAACATAAGGAAATGTTGTGTGATTCAAACCGAATTCTTAAATAGATAACTTAGCTTTGGTAAAGGGTGATTTAATGTTAAGAATGAAATAACATGTAAATACCCCAAGATCATAAACACTTAAACTACAAGGAGTGTAGGATTGTAAGTAGTAAAAACTTTCATGTATAACTACAGAATTATGCATGATCAACAGGCTGTTGAAACATAAATAAGGCAACAATAACACAGACGAGGTGAATTAATGATCTCATGAATATTAAACTTCAACAACTATGAGTTAATAATTTGCTTTAGAACATTAAGAAGAAGGTATGATTAAGATGAAAATATGCATGAATCCAATAATATGCGATTGATATTGTAACCACATGACATCTGGAATTGATTTACACATGACATAAAAACTTTCTTAATTACATATATGAGCCATGAAAAATGAATGTTGGTATGATATTAACATGGTAGAAAAATATGTGGATGAATTTTATGTCATGCAGGTGATACCATGAGGATGGTATTATATGATGTACCACAGCTTGACTATGTACATCAATACATCAACATTCCCTCTTAGCGAGGACTGTGCTCTAGAAATACTCCTCACTAAGTATTATTATTATTATAATATTTCTATCATCATTATTATTATAATAATAGTATTAATATTATTATGTTATTTCGTCCTTATATTATAATATCAATTTTTATTTATATTGTGTGGTGAACTAATTAGGAGTGTTTACTTAGCTAAGACAGATAATTTTATGGAGCATCTAAATCATGTTTTATTGTTTAAACTTTATGATACATATAAATCTGTAATATCCCATATCAGGAATATACCCCAAACACAAGCAAACTCCAACTAGAGATGGACTGGGAGGGCATTTACCAGATATGTCGCCTCTAAAAAGAGGACGAGATCCGAAGGCTACCTGGCCCTTTCCAGACTATGTCTAAGAGTATAATAGAAACACACAAGTGGTATAATAGCCGAGAATGCTCAGAGAGATACAAGTAACAATGATACTATATATATATACATACATACATACATACATATATATCAAACAGATACACAAGAAATGCAGAGAGAATGCTAAGCCATTTTATTATACTGAGTAATAAAATGAGTACAAGAGGTGATTAGGAAGATGGCACCTCTACTTTCACAAGGCAAATGAAGAAATACACTCAGAATAGCAAAGGAATGGCCCCTCTCTGATCTGTGTCCAAGCTGCTGGGAAAACTGCCGTGTTGCTACTACTGCTAGAAATCAAACAAGGATTTGGGACTGCTCCCCTCCTCAGAAAAAGCTAAAACTCTAGAATCAGACTCTACTCAAGAAACCCAGAAAACCAGAAAGCTTTCTTGGAATGGCTGACCCCCGAAAATCACCCCCTTGGGGTTTTGTGTAGTTCCTCACTGCTCTGCACTGCCACTGAATAGAACCCTCCGAAACTCAGTCCAAAACTTTGCCAAACTCCTCCAATATGCAAGAGATGATTTCTTGCTCAATCCCTCGGCTCAAATCCTCCACAAACTCTCAATCCAGACTACTCCCAAAAAGAACTGCGTCCCTATCCTAGTGCTACGCAGTCCTCTAGAACACTGATAAAACCACTGCTGAAATGCTGAAGATACTGCTGCAGAAATGCCAACGAAAATACATTGCCCGAGCAGGCACTCAAAGTCCCTCGGGGCTAAGGGTGAGATCTCTGAACGGAGACACTCAATGCACTAAACAGTGCTGCAGGCTAGCTAAACAACCAGCGTGCTCTAAGCCAAAACAACTATCACAAATGCACATAACCGAATGATCAAAATGAGGGGGCTCTCTCTTTTATAGCTTCTGCCTCTCTCAATCTCAATGCTCACCTTCTCTTGCGTGATTCCCCTTTTTCCACGTGTTCCTCCCCTCCTGCGCAGTCCCTCCATGTGTCTGCGTGGGCTCCATTTCTGCGTCCCCCTTTTGGCCCCCTTGGCTCTCCCTTTAAGTCACAACATTGTGCTACTAGGAAGTGACTTTTATTCTAAAAGTGAGTTATGTCCCCCTTTCTCACTTTTTTATTTACAAAATAACTATAGAAGGCAAAATTTGGCAAAATCGAATATTCCAATTAGTTGGGGCTAATTAGGAATATTACAGTCTCCCCCAGAAAAATGTTGCTTGTCCTCAAGCAACTGAAGTGATGGATGCTGTAAGATCTTCTCATTCTCCCAAGTGGCATCCTCATCCGGCAAATTCTTCCACCTCACCAAGAATTCCTGGACCGTCCTGCTTCGCAGCTGCCTCTCCCTGGTATCAATGATAGCCTCCGGCTGCAATACCAAATGCCCCTCATCATCCATAGGTGGTAGCTCATCTGTCACTGTTACCTGCTGCCCCAATGCCTTTTTTAGGCATGATACATGAAAAATGTTATGAATCTTGTTGCCTTGGGGCAGCTCCAACTCATATGCAACTTGTCCAATCCTGCATATCACCCTGTATGGCCCATAAAAGCAGGGATTGATATTTTCATCCCCCTTATGCTTCAGTGACGACTGTCGGTATGGCTGTAATCGTAGGTAGACCATGTCCCCCACCTCGAATTGCCTCTCTATGCGACCCCTGTCGGTATACAGTTTCTGCTGGTTCTGTGCTGTAGCCATGTTATCCTTGAGAGGTCGGAGGATATCCTGACTCTCTTGGATCCAAATCTTGGCTCTAGGAGCCCTGCTACTGCTAAACATCACGTCAACAAAAGATAAAGGATGATACCCATATAAGGCATAGAATGGTGACATACCAATGGATATGTGATGTGAAGTATTGTAGCAATACTCCCCCAGATGCAGCCACTTCAGCCATGCTCGCTGCTGCCCACTGACATAGTTACGCAAGTAGCCCTCCAACCACTTGTTAACTATCTCTGTCTGCCCATCTGTCTGTGGGTGATAATTGGTACTCAGAGTCAACTCCGCCCCACCAACTGGAAAAGCTCCTACCAAAACCCGTCCATGAAACGGCTGTCCCTGTCACTGACGATGGTCTTAGGAAGACCATGTAGCCTGAAGATCTCCTTGAAGAACAACCCGGCCACCTGTGCTACTATGTAGTGTGCAGATATGGCAAAGAAATGTGCGTACTTTGTCAGTTGGTCAACGACGACAAAGATACAATCCTTGCCCTGTACCATGGGCAATACTGTGATGAAGTCCATCGAAATGATCTCCCATTTCCCCTCCGGAATGGGTAGCGGCTGCAATAAACCCACGGGATGGCTCATCTCTCCCTTGTTCCGCTGGCAAACATCACACTCCCTGATATGCCGGAGTACGTCCTCCTTGAGGCCCTTCTAGGAGAACCTATCTCTAATGGCCTTGTAGGTTTTGGTAAACCCCTGATGGCCTACCAATGGTGAATCATGTGATGCCTAGAGTATCTTCTTCTTGAGCTGAGACCCCTCAGTCAAGAAGATACAATCCCTGTAATAGATGATCTCATCGATCACCCTGAACCTGTCATCTGCCACCTGCCCGTCCAGAATCTCACATGCAAACCTGTCCTTGGAGTACTCTACTAAGAGTCTAGCCCTCCAGTCTGTATCCAAGCTCATAAGAGACAACATGGCTGGTCTACATGAAAGGGCATCTGCTACCACGTTGTTCTTACCCTTGACATACTCAATGTCAAAGTCATATGCTTGGATCTTACTGATCCACTTCTGCTGCCTCTCCTGCAACTGCTTCTGCTCCAAAAAGAACTTGAGGCTGTTGTGATCAGTCCTCACCCTGAACTTGTTCCCCACCAAATACTGCCGGTACTTAGCCAATGCATGCATGATGGCTAGCATCTCCTTGTCGTATATAGAATACAACCTCTCATGTGGAAGGAGCTTCCGGCTCTCAAAGGCTATAGGGTGACCTCCCTGCATCAATACTGCGCCGATCCCCTCTCCTGATGCATCACACTCCAAAACAAATGGCTGCGTAAAATCTGGCAATGCAAGCACTGGGAAACTGCTCATAACCTCCTTGAGCCTATTAAAGGCTTGTTGCGCTGTATCCGACCAACTGAATGCCCCCTTCCTCGTCAAATTTGTCAGGGGTGCAGCAAGCTGTGAGAAACCTTTGACGAACTTTTGGTAGTAAGTACAAATGCCAATGAATCCTCGAAGTTCCGTCACGTTTCTCAGCTCCGGCCAATCTCTGATGGCCCTAATCTTCTCCCCGTGGACCCTCACTCCGTCCACTCCAATGATGTGTCCCAAGTATAACATCTCCGTCAGCTCGAACTCACATTTGGAGAGCTTGGCATAGAACTGCTGCTCCTCCAAGATGCATAATACTGTCTCAATATGCTGTAGATACTCCTCCCACGTCCTGTTGTAAATGAGTATATCATCAAAGAACACCAACACAAACTTCCTCAAGTGACTATGGAAGATGTGATTCATGCAAGACTGGAATGTAGCTGGGGCGTTGGTTAGCCCAAAGGGCATCACCAAAAACTCAAAGTGCCCATAGTGACATCTGAAGGCGGTCTTGGGAATGTCCTGCTCCCTCATGCGAATTTGATGGTACCTTGATCTCAAATCAATCTTTGAGAAGAACCGTGCTCCTCTCAACTCATCCATCAACTCATCGATCCTGGGTATGGGGTACCTGTTCTTCAGTGTCCTCTTGTTCAGGGCCCTGTAGTCAATGCACATCCTCAATGTACCGCCCTTCTTCTTCACCAACACCACAGAAGAAGCAAAAGGACTCGTGCTCAGTCAGTGTAGAAATTTTGAATAATTTAACACATATTCAACAGAGATTATCCTGATCATGTACTATTGCGGAATACATACACAATACATAAGCTCCTCTACATTGATCATCAATATATCAACATCAATAACAATAAAACATCAAGAGCATTCACACATTAACATAGTATGTAACCCGGGGAAAGCATCTCGCTAAAAACCCCACACTATCTGTATATTAATGATTGAGACCATCTAACATTACAAAGTACAATGCTTATAACAAGCAATCCAGTACCAGCTCCACCTGTTACACACAATACAACTAAGATCTGATCTCCAAATCTATTCCACTGCTTGCCTCCCTCCACTGCTCAATACCTGCTCAAGAATGAATGAGAATGGTCTACCAAACTCGTATTTCACCTCCAAAGAATCACTCACAATGTGTAAGACGTGAGCAGAAGCTACAAACTAGGCAAATACATGAGCAAACTCATTGGCATACTCAATCCCTTGATTGTGCAAGATCTGATGCACAACTATAGTCACAACTGATAGCAATCTGATTCTCTAACACCTGTCCCTACTGAACTGAACATGCACTGACATGCAACTGAGTTAACTGATGTATTCTATAGTTGTATTATGAGTTAATAATTAGTTTAATAACTCATCATTAGTCTATTTGCAGTTAGACTAACTACAACTAGTTTAACCAAGTCAAACTGAACACAACTCCATCAACTCCACAATCAACTCCACCAAACTCAACTGATTGAGTTCTAACTGAAGTCATGCATGCAACAACTCAACTGACTCATAAGAAAAGCGTACTTCCTTCTGACAGCTGCATGGGCCACATCTGTAGCTCAAACTGAAGTGCTCCAAGAGAATAAGATCAAGTTTATAGTCCAAATATTATTATGAGACAATAATATTTGACTTTTCTATTTTTGACAGCCAGTCTAAAAATAGACTTTGATCACCCACACTGTGGTCACCCAAACTTTGGTCACCCACATTGTGATCACTCACACTTTGGTCACCCACATTGTGATCACTCACACTGTGATCAAAAACACTGTGATCAAAAATAGAACTTGTGCCATAATTTGCCTGCGGGCCCACTTAGTGAAGGCGACTCTTTTCACTAAGCTCCATCATCTTCTTGCAATCTCAACAGTCAGATGTGCCCAAGAGCCAGCAACTCCTGAATGGACCGCTCTATCTTGTCCCAATAGGCCTTGGGATGCATATAGGGGGTAGTAATCACTGCTTGTATACCCTGCTCAAGCTCAATAGTGTGCTCAAACCCCCGGTCCGGTGGTTGACCTGGCGGAATCTCCCCAAATACTATGGCATACCGATCAAGGATGGACTGTATCTCCGGGTGCACTGTCTGCCCTATAGTCCTTGCCTCCGATGCACGCAACTCTACTGCCCACTCTATGTCTCCCTTGCGGAAGACTGCCTCCATCCGATGAGCCGAAACAGTTTGAGGCAGATACATATGCTGTCCTCATATCTTCTCATGCCTCCCTGTCTTCTCATCATCTCACTCCATCTCTAGGGTCTTCCAATCCGTCGTGACCTTCCCTAGAGTGATGAGCCACTGAACACCTAGTATCATGTTGGTGTCCAGAAAATTGATCACGAAAAAGTGATCAGTTAATGTGTAGGTGCCCATCGTCACTGAAAGCTCTGGGACATAACAAGCACACGTCATGGTCTGATCTCTTGGGACCAATACTAAAAACCCATCGAAGCTCTCTGTCTGAATACCTCTCTGCTCAACCATCTATGCATCGATGAAGTTGTGGGTTGCCCCACTGTCAACCAAAACTGATACGCGTTGGCCACGTGCTGTCCCTCGTACGTGTAGCGTTAGATACTTGGGAACTCGTCGCAACACTGCAAGGGCCCCTCCAGTGGGTGTAAATGATGCACCACCTGCTGTTGGTGGTGGAGGTGGCAAAGGTCCCTGTATGGCATGGCTATCTCCTACCTCCACATCCTCCTTGTCATCCTCTTCTCCACTGCTCTCAGAGAAGACCTCAATGAAATGTGCCTTGCCAGCAGCACATCTATGCCCTGGTTCCTATGGCTCTTGACATGTGAAGCACAACCGCTTCTTCTTCAGCTCCCTCTTGACCTCATCGTCAATCTGCACTCGTCCTAGATTCCCCTTTAGAGGTGGAATCCTCACATCCTTCCCATTAGACTGGAAAGTCTGTCTCTGGGGGTAAGGTGTCTGAGTCCTGGGTAAGACATCCTGTAGGTCCCGGGTCCTGCAGATAGCATCCCGAAGGGTCGTCGGTCTAGCAGATATGACTAGACCCTGAAGTGGCTCTACTAACCCCTCAACATACATATAGATCCTCCGTGCTGTGGATAGGTCTGGCACCATCACGAAGACCCTCAAGAAATCTGCAATGTAGGTCTCTGGGCTCCCTGTCTGTTTGAGCCTCGTCAGCTCAACGAAATGCTGCTCTGGATCCCTCCGATCAAATCGCTCCATCAGTCTCCTGGTAAACTCGGCATACACCATCACTGTGGAGTGCCCCAGTGTAACCATCCCATGAAACCACCAATCTTGGGCCTTGCCATCCAAATGAAATGTTGTCACCTTGATGGCCTCTGTCTCTGACATCTGGTTAAGCTAGAAATAAATGTCCAGCTTCTCCACCCAAGACTTTGACGAACTGTTTGATGAGCCATCAAATGTGGGTAAGTGGAATCTACTCACTGCACAGTGGGTGTCGCCATCATGGTAATTCCAGTACCCTCTGTGATGGTTGCGGGGTCTGCTATCCCGCTGGAGCTGAACAAAATCTCTGAATGAGAGGGCTTCCTTGAACTCTTGCCCATAGGCCTGGTACTCTACGAAATAATCACCCATATGTCCGGGCTCTGCCTCCTGTTGGGCTATGGCTCCCATTTTTGCTTCTAAGAAAGTGGGCATGGTAGAGCGTGTAGAGGCATATGAGGCCACCTGCTATGCAGTATCACTCTACTCTAGAAAGTGATGGGATGCACCTGATCCCTTACCAATCTGAAAAACTCATGGGCTCTCACGCTGTCTGGCCTCTACTACTGTGAATCTCTGCCCCATCACCTCAATCTGCCTCGACAGATCCTGCACTGATTTGAGGAGCATATCCGCAAATCTCTTCCCATCCTCGTCAGCCATCTGTTCTACGTCCACCATTGGCTCCTCATGTTCTGCGTCCACCACCGGAACACAGTCTCCCTCTCCGTAGGTATTCTCCAACCTACGCCCATCATCTCTATATCTTTGACCTTTGTAACAGATATAGGGTTTCTCCCCCGGTGTCATAGAATGCTAGCTCCACAAGCTAAGCCAGATCTATGCTCTAATACCACTATAATATCCCATATCAAGAATATAACCCAAACACAAGAAAACTCCAAATAGAGATGGTCTGGGAGGGCATTTACCAGATATGTCACCTCTAAAAAGAGGACGATATCCGGAGGCTACCTGGCCCTTTCCAGACTCTGTCTAAGAGTATAATAGAAACACACAAGTGGTATAATAGCCGAGAATGCTCACAAAGATACAAGTAACAATGATACTATATATATATATATCAAACAGATAAACAAGAAATGCAGAGAGAATGCTAAGCCATTTTATTATTCTGAGTAATAAAATGAGTATAGGAGGTGATCAGGAAGATGGCACCTCTACTTGCACAAGGCAAGTGAAGAAATACACTCAGAATAGCAAAGGAATGGCCCCTCTCTGATCTGCGTCCAAGCTGTTAGGAAAACTGCTGTGCTGCTGCTGCTGCTAGAAATCAAATGAGGATTTGCGACTACTCCCCTCCTTAGAAAAAGCTGAAACTCTGGAATCAGACTCTACTTAAGAAACCCAAAAAAACCCAGAAAGATTTCCTGGAATGGCTAACCCCCAAAAATCACCCCCTTGGGGTTCTGCGCAGTTCCTCACTGCTTTGCACTAACACTGAATAGAACCCTTCGAAACTCAGCCCAGAACTCTGCCAAACTCCTCCAATATGCAAGAGATGATCTCTTTCTCAATCCCTTGGCTCAAATCCTCCACAAACCCTCAATCCAGACTGCTCCCAAAAAGAACTGCGTTCCTCTCCCAGTGGTGCGTAGTCCTCTAGAACACTGATAAAAGCACCGCTGAAATGCTGAAGATACTGATGCTGAAATTCCAACGAAAATACCTTGCCCGAGCAGGCACTCGAAGTCCCCCAGGCCTAAGGGTGAGATCTCTGAATGGAGACACTCAATGCACTAAACAGTGCTGCAGACTAGCTAAACAGCCAGCATGCTCTAAGCCAAAACGACTATCACAAATGCACATAACCGAATGATAAAAATGAGGGGGCTCTCTCTTTTATAGCTTCTGCCTCTCTCAATCCCAATTCTTACCTTCTCCTGTGTGATTCCCTTTTTGCCATGTGTTCCTCCCCTCCTGCGCAGTCCCTCCATGTGTCTGCGTGGGCTCCATTTTTGTGTCCCCCTTGGCTCTCCCTTTAAGTCACAACGTTGTGCTACTAGGAAGTGAATTTTATTCTAAAAGTGAGTTATGTCCCCCTTTCTCACTTTTTTATTTACAAAATAACTATAGAAGGCAAAATTTGGTAAAATCGAATATTCCAATTAGTTGGGGCTAATTAGGAATATTACAAAATCGTATACTATGATTTCAGTTTAGTTTAATTAACTATTATGAAGTTGAGTATAATGTTACATGAGGTTTCGTGATATAATGGTAGGAGGATAATGATGCACATGTGATTCTTATAGTGATGATGTATCCTTATGATGATGATGATATGCATAGGCATTATGATGTTATGTCGAGGTATATTGACATATTCATTTACTACGTGATGATAGGTATTTAAGGTTGAATACTCATGATGGATATGATATGCATAACGTGGCATAGGAATTATGATGTTATAATATGAGGTTTATTGACATGTGGTTCATTTATTATGTGAAGTCATGATATGTCTCTGATGCAAATATGTTGATGTTATAACTTATGATGGTCTTTCATGAGGTGAACCATGTGATAGTTGCGTACAAATTTATGACATGCATGAGCATGTAGTTCGTTATTATTCATAATGTTGCGATTAACAATGATGAATGTTCTCATGATGACATGCAAGACTTGGCATGTGGATTATTTTCTATGATACTATGATGGTATAGCTAATGCATTGGTTGCATGTTGAGGTGTGATGATTGACAAGACTCCACAAATGGGCCGAGAGGGCCGGTTTATTTGATGATCTCGTGCGAGCCCATATGCACGAGGGAGAATAAGTAACACCATATGGGCTGGGACAAACTCAATCAACACTACATATGCCAGTGGTTCCTTTGTCTTGTATAGCTCTTGATGGATAGCTCTTGAGGGCTATGGGACCATCTTGAGGAGGCCAACTGCCTAATATTGAAGGCTAGGTGCCTAGTATTGTATTGGGATGTCGAATTTTGGTAGGGGTGTAAGGACTTCGATGCCTGGGGTTGTGCGCCTTAGTGAGTTGTGGAGGGAGTGGGCCAACCTTGCGAGATGCCCGGAGACATTGAGCGCTGTACTGGATGCCTGCCTTGGGGCAGATGAGGTTTGAGTCAGGCGCGAGCCTTGGGGCCAGCCTTAGACTAGGATACAGACTGGGGAGGCTTATACCTGGTTCCAAAAGTGGAAAAAAGGACAGAGATTCCTTGGGATTTCCAAGGGTGTTGTGAAACTTTCGAAGCCTGCTGTTTATAGTAGTTCAGTAGAGGGTGTTGGCGAACATGAAGTAATAAATAACAAAATAAAATGTTAAATAATTCAACTTAACTTCGGGATGAAGTTCCTTAAAGTGGGGGAGTATGTAATGTCCCTTAATAATAAATAATAAATAATAATAATAATAAAAATAATAAATAATAAATAATAAATAATATAATAGAATATTAAAATACAAGAAAATAAATAATAAACAATAAATAAAAAATAGTAATAGTAAATAAATAATAAATAACAATACTAAAGCTCTAAATAAATATAAATAAAAATAAACAGAAAAATAGTAAAAATCAGTAAAGCTATCAAAAAGTAAAAACAAAAGAAATAAAATAAGAAAGTAGTAAAGTTGCATGTTGACACATGGAGTGTGTGCATGTCGTTCCCCTTCCCATGTTTGCTCTATTTAATAGATGGTGAGGAAGATGAGAGGCATTCCATCATTCCATGATTCCATCATCCATTCTCTTGGAAGAATAGTGTTGTGAGACAAAGGATTCCTTAGCAGTAGTACGTTGATTGAGGGCTCGGGGGCGGCCAGTTGTAGCAAGATTTTGTGCAATTGAGCCTATGGTTGGGTGGAGAGTCATCCCCAATACTTTGTTGTAGTTAGCAGAATTCAACAAGCGTTCAACCTTGAAATCATAAGTGAGAAACATCATCTCCACAAGTAAGTTGTCTCTACTCATATTTTTGAAATTTAATGTTAATTAGTTGATAAATTGCGTGTTGATTATAAATTGCATGATTAATCTAATTAATTACATGTTTTTATTTCGGGGCTGTTACATTTCAAGCTTCGAGCTGGGATGGAGGCTCCAAACATTGCTGGTGAAAACTGCACAGAAGTCATTGGGAGATGTTGACGGGCAATCCAGATCGACAGTGATTGTTCGTGGGGTCTAGCTCAGCTGGAGGACAAAACTGCACAATTTTGGGAGGATCAGTCCAGGCTGCGGGAAGGTTGGGCAGACTAAATTTGTGAAATTTTTGGAAGGAGCGGGCAGTGGAAGCTTGACAACCAAAACTGTGCAATTCCTGGAGGGAATTGACAGTTGGTTGCTGAGACCTTGGTAGCAAAAACTGCGCAATTCCTGGAGGGAACTGGCAGCGGGCTGCTCGGAGTTGCTGGCGGGAAAAAATGCACTGATGCTATGAGGCTGGTTTTTTGATCACCTCTGTGTAGTTTCTGAGATGAGAGGATTGCTGGGTAGTAGAGGGATTGCTCATGAAATTTGCGCAGTTTTCCGAGTGAGCAGCCGACCGACTGACTGGTGGGTTGGCTGGAAAAACTATGCAATTTTCTGAGGGAGACAGGGACAAGAACTAGTGTCTATCAGGACTATTTACGAAATTTTCTCAGTCAGCGGAGTAGGCAAGGTCTACAGCCTCTGTGCAATTTTCTAGGGGAGTCAGTCCCGAGATGACTGCCGGGTCAAATTCTCCGGTTGACCAGTAGGAAGGTTGATTGATTAGCCTGCGGGCAATGCAACTTGAAATGGCTTTCTTGTTGCTTATGCAATGTTCTTGGTGATAGTTGATCGAGTCGATGGCGAGGTGAAGGTCCGACCGTCAGAGGGAGACCTGGTTGTTAGAACTTCAGCAAAATGACTAAGTGTGTGAGCGAGTGAAAAGGTGCATAGGTGATCTGGAAAACACACACTTACATGACTTGACGACAAGATGACTCAAACCATCTAGACATACATGGTCAACATGACTGACTGATGGTGCGAGTCGAGAAGCATGAGACTTGTGATTGATCGTTGGACGACCGCGATGATGCTTGCGTGATAGTGCATACGACTTTGTGTGTGAGTGCAACAGATTCTTTCATAGAGAACACAACATGTACACATGAAGCAAAGACCTTGTGCATGACTAGAACATGGTCGCAAGCATGACATAGCAATCAACATGCAGAAGACGACAGTTGGTCGAACAAGTGAAAAGATGCACGACATGTAGAAGCAACACATAAAGTGACTTTTCACATTTGCACACATGCATGTTACTGAGGACATTATGATATGATAATGAAAAGCAGTCTTGCAAACTCAACTAAGAGGTGTACTTCGAAAGATGTTCCGTACTTACCATACTTACCCTCAAGATGATCATGCATCTGATAGAGTTTTCATGCAGTCCTAATATTTTCCATTACTTGGTTCCTTGGTCCTTCTCCTCAACTCCTTGGAAGCGATTTCAACATGTCACCTTTTCATGTAGCCACTGAGCGGTAGGTCTGCGCAATTTCAGAGGAAAGTGGCTATTACCGGAATGAGGCCCTGGGAGGTTTGTCTGCACAATTTCTGCATTCAAGGCCGAAAAGATAACTTGGACAACACTGCATAGTTTTGAGGCTCAAAGCACTGATGTGGGATAGGGGTCTCAGGAGGACATCTCTGCACAATTTCTGAGTGCGATGCTGCTGGATTGCTCTGCACATTCCCGGAGAGCAGTGTTAGTTGGGGCCTTTGCGCACTGCGGGGTTTCAACAGGCAAGGTAGGAAGCTTGATGGTTGTAAAAACAAAGCGCATAGTTTCGGGAAGCTCGATGAGGCTAGGTAGCTTGGGAAAATGGATAAGTGTGACATCAGTGAAACATATGCAAACATTGATAGGACTCAACTATGATTGCACACGGAAACGTGGACCTTCCATAATACATAGTACATAATTTGCTTGATGCAACGACCTTCATGACGTGAGTGCGGGAGGTGAGTGTGAAACATGTCTATGTGATGACAACCACTCATACGCACACAATTCCCTTGAAGCAAGACAACATTCCCTTTGCATGACATATAACAACTGCTATGCCCAAAAATGACATATGCTACAAAAAGATGAGAACGTGGACAACTCTTTAGGATCAAGGAGGCGAGCTTGAAATCATCAACTTACCAACAAACAACCAAGGATGATCGATTGCAGGATCCAAAGTAGGCTCTGAAATTTGCATGTGAGCCAAAATTTTGGAGGGTGGTTGTAGCCGCTACAACATGACCACATGATTGTAATCCATGAGGTTCATGGTGGAGAATCCAACCTTCTGAGGGCACCTAGAGTGATACTTTTTGGCTTATGTACAATCTAAATATACTAAATTAGGCTGACCATAATTCTATTCCTAGTGTAATTATACACATGTTGCATTGAAGGATTGTACAAAATTGGGAATATTACTTATGACTCTGTCCTAGTGTAGCCATGTACATACCCTGTTGACTCACGTGGTTCTATTCCTGAGCATTTAAATCCTATATGCCCTCTTTAACAACAACAATAAAAGCTAGTAACTAAATGTCACATTTTCTCTATTTGTTGGCAAATATAGTTAGACTGATAGCAGGACGAATTTGAGCAGAGTGGTTTTGCTTGCACAAATGATTTGGTTAGTTGTAGAATAGCTTTACTACCACACCCATGGATCATACCAAATTCGGAGGTTACTTGCAATATATTTCTCAACATTTTTACAGTGTTTTCAAATAGATTTTGAGGTTTTTTAATCAAATATTTCTCTTACAACCTCCAAAAGTAAAAAAATTGGGTATTTAGGTATATGAAGAGTAAAGACTTGGCTTCCTACAATATACCATGCACTTGAGTAGTGTAATCATGCTCCATCCCTGGAAAGTAAGGAGATAGTCATTGTTGCACTACTATCACTATCACTAAATTGTCGAATGGCTAACAATTAATTTAATGGTCTATCCAAAACCTCTGTTAATACGCTGGAAATGGATGCTGATTCTGTTGTACGACTGGGATATAGAGTGTATGCAGAAACCATAATAAATGGTGCTCCAGATGAGAGAATTAATTACTTGAAAGCATATCCATGTTAGGCCTAAGAACATAGGTAATCAGTTTTTGTATGGTATCTACAGCATTAAAAACTTGGAAGTGGTCATGAACATATTGATGCTTTTGTGGTATCTTAGAATAGCCATAAACATGTTTGTTGATGCTTGTGTGACATGACTCTTCACATTCATTACATAGAGAGAAATGTATGGAATTCTATATATAATACCTTCTGGAAATAAGGGCTGTCATGCTAAACCCACTCACAGGTGTGATGCATAGCAAATATAGAATGGTCTTCCTTTATGTCAAGCGATTATGATTATGCTTCCCTCTAGACAATAGCCTTGTGCTAATTTCCTTGGAAAAATATCTTGGGTCAATAATTCATATTCATGCAATAGGATTCCAAGCTCTCATAACCAAGCCAACAATTCTGCCCTGTAGACAGAAGTAGAGGTAGAGTCAATGATTGTGATCACAAGAGGTTCAAGAAGAAACCTCCAAAAATAAATTTCCTAGTGGAGGCCAACGGTGGCAAAAAAGAAAAATATGTCTGGTCACCTCTAGTGATCTGTCACCCACTAGTGTATGAGGAAGCCCTGACAAAATGATAATCGATTGAGTGATAGTCACCCAAATCTTAAGAAGTCAAATCACAAGAAGATCTTGGTTCACCCAGTACAGGTTATGGGGCAATACATACATACAAGCTTGAAATTAGGGTTGACAACTGTATCAGGCTTGAGTATGCAAGGCAGCCCGCAGACCTGTTATTTAAAATTGCAATAAGTAGTTATAGGGTAACTTATAGTCTTGAAAATACATCTAACAGAATTCAACCATTTAAAACACAACCAGGAGGTTGGAGACATTAAGTCAACCTCCACGACAAGGTATTGGGAATCAACACGAATAATGGCCAAGTCCAATTCATTCAAAAAAGCAAAATTTTTTGTAGAAGGGTGTGTTACAAACACAAATTTGGAGTTGATTCTAAATTTTGGAGCATAGGCTCCACTGTGAATCTCTTATGTCAATTTTATGTGGTAGCTTATAAGGTAAGGGGATTAAATTGTTATTCCTAATAAGGTTATGAACTAGACTTTTATGTTAAAGCTAAGGTGGATGACATCACAACGATGGAACGCCTCATGAGGTGTTATGTGAAAGTTAACGTAGAGAATCATTGGCCAAGCATGATGATTTCCATTTCAATTACCCTCATAAAGGCCATAAATAATGTAAATTACCATCATAAAGTATTCAATAAATATTTCTTAGCAATTGGAATTACCTTAATAAAGATCCTAGATCCTATGAACATTGTGCTGAAAAGAATACACTATCACTAATCAAATGCATAAATAACACTACATTTAAATTTTGAAATTAATTTAGTCACATTTACTATAAAGGGATTGTTGCAGTAGCTACAACAACCCCAAATTTTTTACATTTCTAAAATTTGGAGTCCCCACTTACTTTTATTTTCAAGAAATGTGCATCCCTATTTCTCTAAGTCAATAAAGTGAGATATCTGCACTAGCACATTTTGTAAAAAGAGCTCAATTCCCCTCACCTCCTTAGTGCAATGCAACTCTAACTAATAGCCTCGTGTAATTTCTGGCTTAGCGCTGCACAGTGCTATTCGTCAGTGCAACGTGTTGCACTCAAATTGTCAAAGTTCTATGGAAATGGAAGTGCCAACTTTTTTAACAAGGATCAAATTGCATATCAGTAGTATGTGTGTCATGGTCATCCCATTCTACAAGTTATATATTGTAAATGATATTAGTAAAACCTTGAATCTATGTAACAACCTAGGTAAGCTTGAAATTTGATGACGAATTCCATCCTAGGAGGTTTTTTAACCTCACCAATTGCCTGCGTTTTTTGACACTGGTAATTAGAAGAGTTTTTTCCCTCCAACTTAAACCCACAAAGTTAGGGTGAAATTTATTGTCGGATTATTAGATGAGTCCTAGTGTTTTAGTCGAGTCAGGGGTAAAAGTGTTTTGGGAATAATTTAAGCTAATTGGCTTAATTATTTATTACAAATCACTTGGTTTACAAGATCATATTGAGTCACAAATGGTTGTGTGTCTTGAGGGTCTTAGACGAATGTGTTTTTCCTCTTTGAGTCTTATAAATGAAAATATTATGTATTAGAGGGTTGGAAAAATAATTAAATCCCCTTATGTGTAAATTATTTAATTTTTTCGCAAAATAAAATTAAATCCTAAGCCGGAAAATTAATTAATTAGAGTCAAGTTAAAATGTCTTAGGAAAATAAATTCTCCAAATGGAAAAATTCATAGGTCTTAAAAGAGTCAATTTTTAAAGGTCCTCCACCAAGGAATATTATCTTTTCAAGAAAATTTGGACCCTTGGACCTTGGTTGTTAAGTCAAAGTCAATTTTTTGAGGAAATTAGCTCTAAATAATTAATTTTGAGCTAACTAAAATGAAATTAAATGATAAATTCGAAAATGCCTCAAAAATAAAAATCAAGGGTCAAGATCAAAAGATCTTGGAGTGTTTATCAACGACCAAGATTATTTTGACAAGGATCAAAGAAACTAGCAGTTATTTTTCCATTTGGAGGATTTATATATAAATTAGAGAGTGAGTTGAGTCTTTAGTCATCTTGATCTCTGGATAGTGGTTAGAAAATTTCTGCTGAAGCAACCGTGTAACTATTGTCCTGCGCGAAACTATTTTTTCAATCATAATAAAGACTTTGGGGTGCAATTCAAGGTGTTCTTACTTATTGATTTGTGGTATGTGCTGACTACGAGCATCTCTATGTTGTGCTGAATATTGGTAAGATTTGTTTTTCATTAGATTGAGATAGAACCATACTATTGATAGTTTTGGGATAATTTTAGGTGGTTTGATTCACCATGTGATTTAACAAATTATTTTGAGATAAATTCATTGTGTTTGCAGGTACTTCAGTCCTTGGCCTCCAAGTTCACAAACTTGGGCAATAATCACTATTGCTTGGATTCCAAATATTTATATGGTGGATTAAATCGTCGTTAAGGCTATAATATACATTGGGGTTTCTAAAGTATTTTTAGCCATTCTTCAAAGGAAAAAACTCCATAAAAATATTTTTCTAAAAAATTTAAATTTTTTAAAACCCTTGTATATTTGTAGATCTTGTGAATAATTTTGTGGATATAACTTGTAAATTATTTTTTCTAACTTGGTTTTTGTGGATTTTTAGTATTTTGTATATATTTGGGGTTTGAGTGTTTTATTTTCATTTTTGCAGGTTGAATCAAGGAATCAAGTGAGAGAATAGTTAGATATAGGCCACTGGGGGTAAGATCTAGTCTCGAGACAATTTTGCAGGGATATTTACTAAAGATTTTATGTTAACATTCAGATCCGGAAGAAAAAAAATAAATTAGGACACAAGTTTCAATTTTAGCCTCCTCTTTCCATTTCAGCCCCTGATCTATCATTTTAGCCCTTTTATCCCCACAATTTGGCTTTCCTTGGCCTTGTTTTGCCTTTTCTTGGCCTCTTTTTCCCTAAACCCTTATCTGAAGTTTTAAGGCTAAATACTTGGCGGTTTTGCAGGCTTAAGGTCTCAAAATTCATATTTTTCAAGCAACAACGTGATCCCAAAGTTTCAACTAATTTCAACCATGAGATCTTCAAGGCTTAAGGCCTAGGGTTTGATATATAAACCCTAGTTTATCTCTGTTTTATTACAGCTATCAAATCACTAATTTTTAAGCCCTAAAATCACATGCTACATGGTCAAAATTGTTTAGATTTGCAAAATCTTCATTTTCGTGAATTTTGGCCACTTGGGCATCTTGAATTTGGCCTAGATCTAACTTTCAAGCTTGCTGGAATTTACTGCATAACTGAAAAATTCAGATCTAAATTTTCTAAATCAAATACTTAAAAAGGGCTAAGAAAATTGAATTTTCAATTTCTGGCAAAATTTTACTATTTTTGGAAATATTATGGTTTTTCTTAAGCATCGTTGGGTTGCTGATTTGGCACTATTGCACTGCTGTAATAAACATATCAATTCTGAAATTTCTGAATCACATCCTCTAAATAACTCCAAAAATTGATTTTTTTCAAGTTTGGCGAAATATTACTATTTTTGGACATCTTGGGCCTTGTCCTGGGTCTCATTAGCTTGCTAATTTGTGATTTATTTATTACTGTTATAAATTTATCATATTTGAAAAATTTGCTGAAAACATACCTTAAAGGCCCTAATACATCTAATTTCTTAGTTTACTTGGCAATTGGGCACATTTTGCAACATTCAGTAAGCATATGCATCATTGAAGTAGCATTTATTTATGCTGTCATAAATTGTTTACTTCTATCATATTAGTCACTTACTGATCATAAAAAGGATCATTGGAACATAAAGTGCCTAAGTGTCTTCATATCTTGTTACGTGTTCCTAACATTTACATAATTAAAGTGACTAACATTGTTGGTTTCTTGAGAATTTAAGTTTCACATCTCTTTGGCATTATCACGTATAATCTTGTTGAACTATGATTGGCATCTTGATTAATAAGTGAATAAGTTGATTTAATTGATTAAGAATCTTGTGGAATATTGTTGAAGTTTACACTTGTCTCGTTTAAGGATTGTCATTTTAATATTGTTGAGTACTCGTGCTATAAGCAGATTCTCACTAAGATAACCCAAACAATTTGAACTCAAGACAAATCTCACTCATAATCTCTTTCATTAGCATACTAAGTCTATATTTCACTAATAATTTACCTCCTAGCATAAGCTAGGTTGATAGAAACAGAGGACAACCCTTCTCACTTGGCTTGAGTGGGCCTCGACAACTCTTCGGTGGTTAATACGGTGACCTTGTAGTTGTTAGATCCACATTGTCTGCAGCGCCAGAGGCATCGGGTGATACAAGCACAACAGAAGACATCGTTAATCAATCCCTAGCTTTCTTCTTGTTGTCCTCCTTCCCACAACCTACCTTGGAGCCCAACTTCAAAATAGTTTATGGAAGGTTACATCTAGATTAGGCATTTAACTAAAAAATAACCAATATCTCTGCATTACACATAGGTAATAGGTTTTCATATCATTCAAGTTAGTCAATCATCTTAAGCAACGAGTGTCCATCCAGTCATTTGGATCCAATTTATTATAAGCAAGAATTTGTGACTCCATTAAGGCAGTGGTATTATACTTCAAAACCTAATCTAATCAATAATCTTGCTTGAATTTAACCAATTGGCTAGGCTACTCATCTGTTTCTCCTAAACAAGTTGGCTTCCAACTTGGTTTCCTTCAACTCATTCCATAGGGATCAGAGTGACATCCCCCATCTTGAGCGTTGTCGCGGTGCTTGTACAATACGAGCGACAACACAACGCAATTTTGTTACTTAGCACAACACATCACAAAGCAATTCTCTAATGTGGCACATCACAAATAAATTCTTTAACGTGTCGCCTTAAATCTTAGTGCAAGTCTTAACGCAAAAGCATTTAATGCACCAAGACCCCCTTGCACATGTGGAAAAACTTTAAAAGGGTGGAGCCCTAAGTCATTTTTACCCCGCTTCTTTGTCACCTGAGCCCTTAGCTTGTTGGCGCATTGAAGCTTAGTAGTTTGCGCATTTCTATTGATTGTTGTGCCACCGCCAAGAGTTGAACTATCATGCCAAGTGTCAGGCTGGTGTTGAATTTTGTAGCTATGGCCAATCTTCATAATTTATATTTTAAGCCCTTGATGATAAATGTAAAGCATGTTCTTCATGCTTGTGTCAAAGAAAAATATTAAATCTACGTTCTTCATCTGCTTTACAAAAGATAAAAATTCAAATTTTATAATTTGAATATTTTGGCTCCAAAAATGTAAAGTTGGCCCTTCAAAAAGTTCAGGTCAACTTGCTTCTATAGATACACCACTCGAGATCATCCAACCACTCTATAAAGATGCCTCGTCTCTCCTCTTCACCACCAATTTAGATCAAGGAAATTCTTCTGTTACACAAGTGAAGGAGTCTTCTTTGGCAACTGAAATCCATCTTTTAGACATATTGTATTTTTTAGAAGACACATGTTTTGAGCAAATTGAACTAAGGCATCTCGAAACCTGAGTTTTTAGGCAGGCATATTGAGCTCTATGTTAGGAAGCTGAGCATTGAGGCAGGCGGGCTGAGCTCTGAGAGAATGATAACAAAAAATCTTTAATGGGAAACAAATGTGGAAACAACTTGCACACCCTTTCTTGAGGTTCTTTGTTTTAAAAAGTCTACATACATGCTTTGCCCACCATACTTAGACCATAAGTAGGTCCACCAAATTTTCTCTAACTATCGAAACCAAGTTTAATTAGGGAGCCCACATGAGGCATAATAGATATGATAAGTTGGAAGTATGCATACAACAACCGTTGGCTTCCCAACAAAGAGGAGTTCCTTATGATTATAGACACACAATTTCCCCTAAACCCTTTAAAGACCCCAATCCCACATAGTCACGAGTGGCATGCCCACCCCAAAAGGTGTTAAGGATGCCAAAATATGTCAAAATAGCCCTAGGTGGAAAATGCATCCCAGTTGCAAGAACAAAATCTGTTAGAGCATCCATCCCTATCACCCAATGGTTTGTCTTGTGAACATTGACCACAAAACCTGAAGCCACACAATGTCCTCAACCAAATAGAGTTCCATCAACCAATCTCTACTTAACATTCACAGAGAGACAAGATTCATACACAAAGTAATTATTAACCATCTTAGAACCACTTAGTAGAGAATAGCTGAAACCTACCTTGCAACATGAGCTGCCTCTAACAAAGAACCCTCGGGATCCATCATTAACATGTGCAAGGATCCAAGGGGCACCTTTATCTAATGGGCCGATGCAATAGGATCTTTAGGATAAGATACTTTTGATTAAGAAAAAAATAGAAGCATCAATGAAGAGAGTATGCACCCTAGCCATACAACGTAGGCCAAAGCACAAGCAAGACAACTATTAAGGTATTCAAACACTTAGGAAGTTGATTCAGTGGTACACAAAGAGAATTTCCACAGCCAAAGAAACTTATAAATTTTCCAGTCATGTTTGTCACAATTTATTCTTTCTTAAGGCATACAAATCCATCCAGAGATAGTACTTTGAGGCTGCAATATTCCTTGAGCAACAACACTTTTAATCTTGGAGCTATTGCAAAGTGTGTTTTTTAGCCTTATTGTCAAGGTAGAAAACCTCCAGCTGTGAGTATGTGATATATTCTTCTACATCTGATTGGTACAATCATTTGCACTATATGAACTGCTAACATCTTGAATATCTCAAATTATTGAATCCTTCAAGTTATTCATAAGCATCAACTGAATTTTGAGTTAAACTAATTATGTTATAGTTTGATACTTGAATAGATGGTTAATAAGAATCTCATGATGGTTAATCTCAATAGGTAAGAGCTGAATGTATCAATCCATTACTCTTGTCATACACATACCAACGTAGACTGACATATATTCTAAGGATCATTGTCAACCAAAGTGGAAAATATAAAAGTTCCTCCTTTAAAATAGAAACACATAATGATGGACCTTGCATTTGGTAAAGATGGGTGAGAAGATTTCAGAAAAAACTATTGCGACTACATACTTTTTATTAGATATGACACAACTGGAACTGTCACTTCTTTTGGAACCGGTATTCTCTGCCATCCGCTATACCGCATACATGTATGATTAAACCTCTCCTCCTATCTACCTTTATTATGCACTAAACTATATGTGGCTTATAGGTGTCTCTCTTGCAACTTGACCTGTCTTTCCTCTATGACCTGAATCACATGTTACCCAAAAGTTTGATAAGTAAACAAAAAGGGTCTTAAAAACTTCATTTGATAGATATTGAAGGTCAATAAAGGATGAGCTACTTTGTAGAAAGGCATCTTAAATTTTGGTAAGAGAGCTTCATTGGAAGAATATGCACTACTGTTGTGTGATGCTTACAAAGTCCTATCAAGTGTAGGTAACTATTCCTTATGGGCCACCACTGACACTTATTTGAAGAATGAAAATAAAGGGGAACATTATATAAAAATTGAGATTGAAAGGAAATCTGCTGTAAGATCGAATGATTTAAAGTATGCATCCCTATTTTCCTCTAATGATAGCAATAGGTCTAGGTTGGAATCTTAAACAAACTTATACGGAGGCTAAATTGAAAGCGCAGTTGCTGGATATGGTGCCATTACCAAATCCATGGAAGCTAGTGACAGAGGAAGATTGCTCCAGAGCTCAGTCTATACTCAAAGAAATAAAAACATATATTTTAAAAGGATAGGAGGACATGTGCAAAGAAATGAAAAGGAGACTATGATTCATTTGTGATTGTGCCTTGGAATACTGGCATATGTGGTTGTGAAAAATATCATGAGAGCTTGTGGCTAGATATTTTTCCCATTTGTTTTACTTTGATGTAGTGCTAAGATACCCCATGGACTGAACCTTGTAATCATCCCATAAATTTTGATAAAGTGCCATTTATGAAAAGGTTACAGGATTGAGACAATGCTGATTAGCTTCCTATGATTAGTCGTTAACTGATTACAACCATTCAGGAGTTGAACCTCCACTTTTATAGTGTAGTTACCTACAGAAAAGAAAGAAATCTGAAGTGAAATGTTGCGGTCATAAAAAAAATAATGTGCTCAGACTTGATATACATTTGTTAGCACAACTCTATCATTTTTAGACCTGTAAGAGAAGGTTATATATATGGTATGCCATTTTGGTTTAGGAACAAAGGAACCTGAAAAATTCATCTTGAGGCAAGATCTTAACTATAATGTAAACATCTGACAATACTATCTTCCAGATAATCCATAGTAGTCAGTTTTCATTGTCAACATTTCGAACCCTCAGTGATTCATTCAAGACCTTGTTCCCACCAATATTCTAGATTAAGATTTTATATATCTTGGGATTGATAGTCAAACACCCTATGTATACAGAGTTCATTACATGACATAAACTATACCTAGCACATTATAAACATTATATGCATACCATACACACACAAGTCATTGCATAACCACATTTCAACTTATGTAGGTATCCATGATACGCCATAGGTCCAACATACTAATAGCAACAATAATTACATTGGGTAAGCACTATAAAACTACCATGAAAGGCAAGAAATTCCCTACTAATATGAGAGATACTTACCTCAAAGGAAAATGGCGACTGAGCTAGGGACAATGACTCACCTCCCAACCATAGGCGAGCTACAATAAGACCCCTTGTGCAGTTGTCCCCCCTGAGCTAGATTCTAGGGCCTGAGGAGGCTTCTCAAAGGATATTACGACTCCTACCGGTAAGACCAAGGGCTCCAACGATGCTGCACAACCAATGGAACCACCCCTTCATACTGGACTCTACGCACATTGTCTGCATTGCCTCAAGCAGAGTAGAGATATTAACAATGATTGAATCTCCTCTCTATTTTCCTAAGCCTTCACCCTCGACTCCTTTCCAGTACTTCCCACAGAGTTAACCATACAAATATAAACACACCCAACCCTAGATACACATAAAATCAACAAGGATATTAACGATAACCAACAACCCCTATGCAGCGGCACAACATAATGAGGAAACTCATGGTCCTTTCTAGCACACACACACACACACACACACACACACACACACACACATATATATATATAGATAATCCTTTAGAAGTTTGGTGCACCCTCTTAGTGAAGCACAAATGTGTAAAACATAGTCAACAGTGAGGTAAATTATTGTATATACTCAGATTCCCACTACGAAGGAAGGAACACCACCTAGGCTTCCAATTTAGTGCTCAGAAAAATACCATCCCATTCAACATTACGACCTTGTGGCCATGAACACAAATTGGCCCATTGATACATAAGAAACACACACAAACAAATTAATGGCTTCGACCCACAAAAGAAGAGGATGACTCAACATCTTGGCCCCCAGGAAAATCGTGCTATAGGGGTAAGTATATCTCCTCTTGGAGATGCACCAACAAATCAGATCAATCCCCCCTTTGAGCTATCTAAAATATGGTGTTGGGTGGTTAATTTCTATTCTGGCTTGATTCTCTTTTAACCAATCCACACTGCTCTAGTTGTCCTTTGTCCCCTGATTGTTTTTATGATGCCTGCCCAATATTGTAGGCCAATCACCATAATGCCACCTGTCCCATTTCTTGTCATTTATCAGTCTTCATGGTTGTAATAAGAGCCCAAAATATGCCCCAATCAAAATCCTCCTCAACCCTGGAATTAATGTCCCTTTGACTCAGCCCGTGTGTGTATACATATATTTTATTCTTTCAAATATTTACAACATATACAAAGGTGAAAAGTGATTGAGGCTATCATAGGGTCACACTTCTGTTGTGTGAGCCCTTGAAGAACAACAAATTATTGGTACAATGATTGCTAGACCGATTTGAAGCTGAGCCATTGAATTTCTTAAGGAAACAAGTTGATATCACTTTCAAAAAAATTCTGAATATCTCTTAAAGTGTGTTCTGGACAAGAAGCCACTCTATCTTATATTTGATAAGCCAATATCTAACTTGAGTATGCGACTTATGGAGCAACATTGCAATAATTAAGGAGCATCAAATAGAAAGTTCAAAGATTCTCAGGAGATATTTTGTAAATGTTTCGGCTAGCAAAGTTACCTTTTCAAGGAATTTGCTAGAGTTTGTTTGTATTATGTATTATTACTCTTAGTAATTTTAAATATTCTTGGGCAAAAGTTACAATTATCAACAACAGGAAGCTTAGAATCTCTTAAAGTATAAGTCTAAATGCCTCAATAGGCCTATCAAGGTGAACATATGATCTTTGAAGGTCCATATGAGGAAAGGAAATAAGTTCACATGCAAAGATTATTTGAAGCTACATTGAAGACCAAATTTTGATGGTAGTCTAGGACTTGGAACTATAATATTATGACTGTGAAGCCAATTAACCATGTTGCCGTGTAATAGGAAGAAAAATTCTATTTTTATTACATATTGGTTCCAACAAAAGAACATTGTTTCTTTTGACGAGTATGAGGTTGTAAAGTCTAAAGCTTGATTATTGAAATGTAAGGTATGTTCCATCAATCTCATTTGGAATCAAAGGTTTACCTTGGAAAAATTCTTATAGACCTCAACTAAAGGAAACAATCATTTAGTTGTTTGGTTAAAAAGTCTTGTATCTGAGTTGTGATCATAAGAAAAGTATCAAAGGTTTGATTTGTGATCCTTGCAGAATTCTTCAAGGGTATGATTAAAGAAGGTTGGGAACCTCTACTTCAAAAGAAAGTCTAAGACTTAAGTTCTAAAGACCTCAATACCTTTGTCAAAAATCTGAAATACCTCAGAAAGGTTGCAAATCAAGAATCCTAAGAAGAATTCTTACTATATCTTTGTTCAGTCAAAATACAAAGATGCTTGGATGTTAGTGCTGATCAAAGGAATAAAGAGAAGAATTTGTAAATCACTATGGTATCTAGAACCATGGAAAATTCATAGAATTTAATTTTTTATATATGAAAGATAAGGCAAAGTATGAATGAACAATTCCCTGAATACGTTGAAAAATCTTCTATGTCAAATATGCAGATGTTGCCGGAGTATGATTAAGTTTATTAATATTGTCTTAAAGTTAGAAGTGTGTTGTAGTGTTAGAGTACATTTGGATTCAATGGTCAGATGTAAAAGTGTTAGTGAAAGATATCGTTGTTAAAAGATTGACATACTCATAATATGATGAGAAAACTTGTTTCTAGGAAACTTGAGTGTATATGCTTGAACCAAGGAGATCTATCATATCACTTCTCGTGATGAAGACAACTTATTAAAAGATCATTGACTAACATCAATATGGTACATCACTGATTTTGCAGCTTGAAAACTCTATTCTGACATTTTATGTATTGACCTATAAAGAGTGCAAAAAAAACTGGGGTTTGTAAACACTAGACTAATTTTGAAGGGTTATGAGGACCTAGGGCTTGAAGGTAAAAACCATAGTTAGATATTTGAAAACCCTAGCTAGATAAAATTGACTTGAATAAGAAAAATTTAGGATTTATGGACAAAACCCTAGAACTAAATCAACATTTGCCACTGAAAGAAGGATCCCTAAATCATACAAGGAAGGTATGACATCATGCTGACGATGAGGACAAGGATGATAAAGTTTCAAGATGGATGCATGAAGGGAAAGATTAAGAGGGAGCTGGCATTCTCAAAGATAAGTATTTTATATCTCTCTTCTTTGATTATTACTATTGTTATTATTAATTATTCTCTTGTCTTTGTATCCTTTGCTTGGTTTTAATTGTTCTTCCATGACCTAGTGAGGATTGCAGGTACATAGTGAAGGCTGCCAAGGCTTTGGCAACAGATGGAATGTTATGCAACCAGATCACAAAATAGAAGGAAAGATAGATCAACGACTTCAAAATTAGCCTCTTCGAGGGGGCAACCTCCTTTACATAACAAAAATGAATAATTCTTGGATGATTCAAATGACAAAACCTCCTTTCTAGATATAGGAGTCTAAGGGGTCACAATATAATCAAAGCCGACATAACAATAATAATATAAGGGTGCAACAATAACAATAGTGGGCTTCTATGGGGCACAATAATAACAATATGGGGACAATAGGGGCACAACAATAACAATAAGGGCTACAATGACAATAATAATGGGGGAATCACTAGTATTATAGGGACCTAAAATGCCCCTCTTCTTCAAAAAAGTGTTGTCCTCAACGCTTGAGTAGTTCTGGATGCTTCTGTATAAAATTCTCATCCTCCCATGTGGAATCTTCAGCGGGTAAGTTCTTCCACTTGATGAGATACTTTGAAATTGATCAATTTCGTAGTTGTCGAGTTCTTGTTTTTGTGACTGCTTCAGGTTCCAATATGATTTTTCCTTCCTCATCAAGTTCTGGAAATATTGTTTGAACTAAGAGCTTGTCATCTATAACCTTCTTTAAGCATGAAACATGGAAAACTGAGTGCACTCAGGAAACGGCAGGAAGCTCCAATTTGTATGCCATAGTACCAATCTTTTGCAACACCTTGTACGAACCATAATATTTTGGTGATAATTTATGATCCTTCTTAGCTTGCTTGAGGGACGTTTGTTTATATGGTTTTAGTTGTAGAAATAACCAGACACCTACATCAAAAATTCTTTCGCTACGATGTTGATTTGCCAATTGTTTCATTCTAATTTGCGCCAAAGTGAGGTTATCCTTTAAGAGTTGGAGAACTTGTTGTTGATGCTCGATGTGATCTTCCACTACTTGAACCTTAGAATTTTCTCATAAATATGATGTTACAGATGGTGGATGATATCCATAAAGTGCCATAAATGAGGTCATTTTTGCTGCAATATGTAAGGAAGTGTTATACCTCCATTTAGCCAGAGGAAACCATTTGACCCATTGTGTTTTTTTATTAGATACAAAGAAACGAAGGTATCATTCCAAAAACTTGTTTACTATCTCATTTTTCCCATCAGATTGAGGATGATAATATGAGCTATGAGCTAACTAAGTACCCAGACAAGAAAATAATTTTGTCCAAAAAATTCTAGTAAAAATGGGATCTCTGTCACTTACAATTTGAGTTTCCATGTAGCTTTTGAATTGTTTCCATGAATGAAGTAGAAACTATACTGGTTTTAAATGAATGACATAATGCACAAAGTGTGCATACTTGGTAAGTCTATCAACTACCGCCATGATGACACTCTTTCCTTCGGACTTGGGAAAACCTATGATAAAATCCATTGAAACCTCCTCCTAATGTTGACTTGGAATGGATAAATGTTGTAATAGACCTGGGGTCTTAATTGTTTCAACTTTATTTTGTTTGCAAACCAAACATTCCGCCACAAAATTTTGAATATCATATTTAAGGCCATCCCAAAAAAATGCCTTCTTAACCCTGTGGTAAGTTTTTAAAAATTCTGAGTGCCCTCCTAAGGGAGATGTGTGCAATTCCATAAGAATCTTTTGTTTGAGTTGGGAATTCTTACAGAGGTATAAGTGATCTTTGTACCATAACGAATCATTTTTCCAGCTAAATGTATCAGATGTATTGGGATCTTGTTGTAACTTTTGAATAAGTTCCCACACTTCTTTATCATTCTTCCATTCATCCCTTGCTTCGTTTATCCAATCTAGTTGGATAATAGAAATGGCGCAAAGCAATGCTTCCACATATTCATCCTTTCTTGAGAGTGCATCTGCAACAAAATTTTTCTTTGCTTTTTTGTAGATGATTTCAAAGTCATAACCCAACATCTTTGTAACCCATTTTTGTTGCTCTTCTGAATATAATATTTGTCTTAAAAAGTATTTAAGACTATCATGATCCATTTTTACCTTGAAGTGTATTCCCATTAGGTAGGGTCACTGATTCTTAAGTGCACATAGTATTTCCAACATTTCCTTCTCATAAATAGCTTTGTGTAAATAATTTCCTTTGATTGGACGAATTTTGAAATCAATGTGTCTTTCTTCTTGCATTAAAACAACACCAATTCCATTTCCTGAGGCATCGCATTCCACAATAAAGGTTTTTTTGAAGTCCAGTGTAGCTAAGACCGATGCTTGGAACATTGCCTCTTTAAGATGTTCAAAGTCCTTCATTGCTTCTAAAGTCCATGAAAATGCATCTTTCTTCAATAATGTTGTTATAGGTGCTGCTATTCTCCCATAATTCTTAACAAACTTGCAATAATACCCTATCAACTCGAGAAATCCTCGCAGATGCTTTATGGATGTGGGGATTTTCCATTCCTTAATGGCTTTAATTTTTCTAGGGTCTACCTTAAAAACTTCATAAGATATAATATGACCCAGATATTCCACCTCTTGTACTCCAAAGAAACATTTGGAGCTTCTTGCATAGAATTATTTCTCCTCCAATAGTTTGAGCACCCTGTCAACATGTTGAACATGATCCTTCCAAGACTTGTTGTAGATTAGTATATCATCAAAAAATACTAACACAAATTTTCTAAGGAAGGGTTTGAAAATGGAATTCATCAAACCTTGAAATGTAGAAGGTGCATTAGTAAGGCTAAAAGGCATGACCAAAAATTCATAATGACCCTCATGAGTTCTAAATGTTGTTTTCAGAATGTATTCAGTCTTCATTTTGATTTGATGATATCTTGAATGAAGATCTAACTTGGTGAAGTAAATTGATCCATGCAATTCATCCAATAATTCATCAATGACAGGAATGGGAAATTTATCTTTAATTGTGAGCTTGTTGAACTCCATATAATCTAGACACATGCACCATGATCCATCATATTGTGCACCAATACTATTGGAGCAGAGAAAGAACTTTGACTAGGTTGAATTATACCATCATCTAGCATTTCTGCAACCATACGTTCAATTTCACTCTTTTTGGGCATAGGGATATCTGTAAGGCATGATGTTTGGAGGAACACTTCCTGGAATTAAATGAATAACATGATCATGATCATGAATAGGTGGGAGGCATTCGGGTGTCTCAAATACCTTGGAATGATTGTCCAAGGCTTTTTGAAGATCTGGAGAAATAAACAATTTTGATGTGGGAACCTCTAGCGAACATAATTGTGCAATTACGCCTCGTTGTTATTTCTTTAGAAGCTTTGTCATGTCGTTAGAGCTGATTATCTTTCCCAGTTTCCCTGTGATACCCCTTAATTCAACTTCCTTTCCTTCCGAAAAAAATTCAAGAAAAGTTCTTGAAAATTAAAAGCTATCATACTCAAAGATTGTATCCATTGGAGTCCTAGTACAACATCAGCACCACCCATTGGGATGGAAATCATTGGGCTATTCAATACATATTCTCCCATGGATAGCTTGATATTATGGCACTTTCCAGAAAATTTTATGGTTCCTCCATTTGCAACCATCACTTAACACTTTGGTGCTGGATATAGGAAGCAATGAATAAAATTATGGTTACTGTTCGAATCAATCAACACTATTACCTTTTTCTTCTTGATATGTCCTTTTATATTGAGAGCTTGAGGAGTGGTAATTCTTTCCAATGCATTACAAGATATGGTCGGATTCATTTATTCTTTCTCTAGGGTTTGTTCCTGGTGTATATCCTCTTCTTTTGACGTTTCTTGTTCTTTTTCTTCCTCCTCTTCACAATCTATGTAAAATAATTTCTTCTCAACACAATTATGACCTTTAGTGTATTTGTTATCACAACACTAACCAAGCCCTTTTTCTCCTTTTTCTTCCAATTATTGTGGTGTCAATCTTGTAGGTTTTGAAAGGCTAGGGGAAACAACACTTCCATCTTTATAGTTGTGAGTGGTAGGCTTCCTTGTTCCCAAAGGCGAACCTCATGTTGGATGTTGTCCTTTAAAGTCCCTATGAACACATCAATCCTATGCTTGTGTGGAATATATTTTACCCTTATATTCAATTTTTGTAAGTCCTAAATGTGCTCCATCATTAAACCCTTTTGTTTGAGATTTATCAATTAGCTAAAAAAGGTGTTTCTTTTTGTACCTCATAATGTGATATAATTTCTTCCGTAAAAATTGCCAAAGTGACAATTTGTTTACGAGAGCAAAGCCATCGATACCATACAAACTGATTTGGTTCCAAATATAAAGTTGAAATTCATACCTTTTGTGTGTTTTGCACATTATGGAGATCGAAATATTGTTCCATATGTAATATCCATGTTATGGGATCCTTGCATCAAACTTCCTCATATTGATCTTTGGAACATAGTGGGTCTTCAATCCAAAGTTAGAGTCTATGAAATAATGATTAACATTTATTTTGTTGTAAAATTTTGTCATTTCCTAGTCAATCTGAGTCATTCAATAGGCGGATGATCTAACGGTAGAAGTTATGTTTAATTTAGGTTTTTTTCCCTAGAAGGAAACCCCTCGCTATATATGAGGGAATTGTATTGCGGTTGTGGATATGTGTATTCTGAGCGAGAAAGAGAGGAGATTGTGTGAGAGTGAAGAGGAAATTACAACAGATCTATTGTAGGTTGTATCTCTTCATTTTGATGGATAATATAAAAGGAAGGACTAGCTGTTTCTCCGTGGACGTAGCCCAAATTAGGTGAACCACATATATCTGTGTCTTTCTTGTTTTATGCATTTTTTATGTTTGTGTTTTTGCAATATTTTATGTGTTCTAATTCTCTGTAATATATAATTCTCTAACAAATGGTATCAGAGCCGAATGTCTATTTGGCTGATAAACTCGTAGGAGAGAAGGGTTCCTGGTTCGAGTGGGAGAAATGGTGAAAGATGGTAGGTTTAGGGTCGAAAAATTTAACGGCCAAAACTACCAGCCTGGAAGATGCAGATGGAAGATTATCTATATCAGAAAGATCTGTACGAAAAAGAAAGACGACGATGAGTATGACAAACACAGAATGGAATATTCTCGACAGAAAGGCATTTGGAACAATAAAGCTATGCCTAGCGGCGTCGGCAGCCTTTAATATTTCAAAGGAAATGACAACAGAGGGTTTAATGTCGGAATTGGCTAAACTATATGAAAACCCTCGACCTCAAATAAGGTATTTCTTATGAAACGTTTATTTAATATGAAGATGTCAGAAGGTGGATCTATTGCTGATCATTTAAATGAATTAATACTATTACCAATTAGTTAAGTTCTGTTGGGGTAAATTTTGATGATGGATTTAGGCTTTGTTATTTCTGTGCTCATTGCCGAAAGTTGGAATGGTTTAGTTATGGCCATTAGTAACTCTGTCTCTGGATCTAGCACTTTAAAGTTTGATAATGTTGTTGGTGTAGTTGTTAGTGAGGAAATGCGATGGAAAAGCTTTGGTGAGACATCAAGTAATCATTAGGGGATTTTTGAGGTGTAAAATGGGCCTCTCATGGAAATTATAAAATAATAGTGGAAATAATAAAATAAGATTAGATTACATCATCAATTTTTAGAGGGAAAAAAAGGAAAAATTGTTTTTTCAACTCGTATTTTCAACATCTCTCCCTATGGGTTTGCTCAGATTTAGAGCGGAAACACTCGTTGGATGTAGAATTTGATTCCTCATCCAAGGAGTACCCATGTTGCATAGTTTCAATGGACCCTGCTACATGAAAATGAGAAATACATGAAAAGTGTAATTGCAATCAATTTTTTTCATGTATTTCTCATTTTTCGTGTAATAGGGCCCATAAAAAATATGCAACATGGGTACTCCTTGGATGAGGAATTAAATTTTGCTTCCAATGAGTACTCGCTCAAAATTGGAGTAAAGCCTTAGGGAGATACGTTGAAAATACGAGTTGAAAAAGTAGTTTTATTATTTTATTATTTTGTGATCTTTTTACTTTTTTACTCCAAAATGGTGAATCATCCCCCATGGTTGACATCATCATCTTGAATCCTATTGGTTCTTATAAATTTTATTTTGGTTGTACATTTTTATTAGGAGGCCCATTTTAGACCTCAAAATTCCCCTAATGGCTTTGACTGCAGAGAATAGGGGAAGAAAAATGGAAAGAGGAAAGAGGCTAGGATATTGCAGTAAGTCAAGGAAAGGAAAATCCAAGTCCAGATTAGGGATAATGTGTTGGAAATGCGAGAAGAAAATACACTTGAAGAAAGAATGTAAGCCTCAGAAGGGAAAAGGAGACACACAATAAGAAAACAATCATGAAGCGAATGTGATAGGTGATGTGTTGCAAGATGATTTGATTCTTTCATTAGAAAATATTATTGATGCCTGGGTGGTAGATTCAGGGGCCTCATTCCATGCCACACCTGATAGGAAACATTTTCATGATTATGTTCAAGGAGATTTTGGACAAGTTTGTTTGGGTGATGATAAACCTTGTAAAATCATTGGAATGGGTAAAGTTTTCATAAAACAACAGAATGGAAACCAATGGCTATTGAAGGAGGTAAGGCATGTTCCATATCTGAAGAAAAATATAATTTCAACAGGGAAGTTGGGAGGTGAAGGCTGTGTAACTACTTTTACAGATAAAACTTGGAAGGTCACTGAAGGAGCCCTGGTAATAGAAAAAGAAGAAAATGCTGGTACATTGTATTTATGCAATGGTATTTCTAATTTTTTTAATGCTTTAACCTCTACAGGAGAAGATACAACATTTTGGCATCATAGGCTCAGGCACATGAGTGAGAAGGGGATGAATATTCCTCACTTAAGAAATTTGTTGCCAGGTTTGAAGCATGTTGATTTGGAATTATGTGAGAATTGTGTTTATGGAAAACATAAGAGAGTCAGATTCCTCAGAGTTGGGAAAGAAAAGAAGAGCAAAAAATTAGAGCTTGTGCATACAGATGTATGGGGAGATGCTCAGGTATCATCTCTCAGTGGCTCTCGTTGTTGTTGGGTGTGGAGCTTGATTATCTTATGTATTCAAAGGTATCGCTGCATTGGACCCCAGCTCGTAATGGGGCGGCAACGTCGCCTGTAAAATATTCGATGCAAGGGGGGTCTAAGTTGGGCCGACTGCGACCTTGGGAGCCCCCCTGGCGGCGGGATCAGGGGTAGTGCCTTCGAAGCTAAGAATAGATGTAAAATTGCCTTGTAAAATGTTGTAATTTCGTAGTCAATTTGGGCCGTTCATTAAGTGGAGATATGACGGTAGAAGTTATGTTTAATTTAGGGTTTTTTTTCCCTAAAAGGCAACCCCTCTCTATATATGAGGGAATTGTATTGCGTCTATCTATATCTATATTCTGAGTGAGGAAGAGAGAGGAGATTGAGAGCAAAGAGGGAATTACAACGGATCTGCTGTAGGTTGTATCTCTTCAGTTTGATGGATAATATAAAAGGAAGGACTTGCTGTTTCTCTGTGGACGTAGCCCAAACTGGGTGAACCACGTATATCTATGTCTCTCTTGTTTTATGCGTTTTCTGTGTTTATATTTCTGCAATATTTTATGTGTTCCATTGCTCTGTAATAGATAATTCTCTAACAGCTATTATGTTACTTTTATTGATGATGCAACCAGAAAAACTTGGATTTATTGTATTCAAAATATATCTGATGTATTTGATACTTTCAAGAAATGGAAAGATTTGGTTGAAAATGAGACCGGAAAAAAGTTGAAGTGTCTTAGATCAGACAATGGAGGTGAATATTGCAGCAAAGAGTTTGATAAGTAATTTTTAGAGCATGGAATTTGGAGAGAGGAGACAGTTCTAGGAACACCAACAGAAAATGGTGTGTCAGAAAGGATGAACATGACAATCATAGAGCGTGCAAGGTGCATGAGATTTCATGCAGGATTAACTTTACAATTTTGAGCAGATGTTGTAGATACTGTTGTTTATCTAATAAACAGAGGGCCTTCAAGTTCCTTGGATGGAGGTATTCCATAGGAGGCATGGATAGGTAAATAGGTAAACTAATCATTTTTAAAGACTTTTGGTTGTAAAGCCTTTGTCCACATTAATAAAGAAAATAGAACAAAGCTTGAGGCAAAATCAAAGAAATGTACCTTTATTGGATATGGTATTAATGATTTTGGTTATCGCTTATATGATTATGAAAATCACAAAATCATTAGGAGTAGAGGTGTCATATTCAATGAAATTTTTTTGTAAAAGGATCAGATGCAAGAAAAGAAACAGGAAAAATAAAACATAGAATACACAGTGCTTGATGAGATCACAGAAAAAGTAAAGGTGCCTGAAAATCATAATGATCAACATATAGAACAAAAACAACAACCACAATAGCAACAGGCATCTCAAACACTTGAAAGGGGTGTTAGAAGATCTACCAGGATAAGTAGACCCCTTGAACGATATTCTCCTTCATTATATTATGTATTTTTGACTGATTCTAGTGAACCAGAATGTTGTGAAGAAGCAGTGTAGGTAGAAATCAGGAAGAAGTGGGAACCAGCCATGAAAGAAGATATGGAATCCTTGGTACATAACCAGACTTGGGACTTAGCCAGGTTTCCTGCAGGTAAAACAACATTGCAGAATAAATGGGTTTACAGGTTAAAGGAAGAAGATGGAGGTATAAAAAGGTATAAATCTAGACTTGTGGTGAAGGGGTTTGCACAAAAAAAGGGATATACTTTGATGAGATATTTTCTCCTGTTGTTAAAATGACTTGAATCAGAACTATTTTAATTCTAGTAGCAGCAGAAGATTTTCATCTTGGGTTGTTAGATGTAAAGACGACCTTTCTAGATGAGGATTTCGAGGAAGAGATATATATGTAGCAACCACAAGGATATGAGGTCAAAGGGAAGGAGAAACTAGTGTGCAGGTTGAAGAAGAGCTTGTGTGGCTTAAAATAGGCTCCAAGGCAGTGGTATATAAAATTTGAAAGGTTTATGTCTGAACAAGGTTATACTAGATGTCACTTTGATCATTGTGTTTATCTCAAAAGGAAAAATGATGGTAGCTATATTATATTGTTATTGTATGTAGATGACATGCTTGTTGTAGGTTCTAACAAGTAGGAAATAAATGTGCTCAAAAGAAAATTGGAAAACTCATGTGCAATGAAGGATTTGGATGCTGCAAAACAAATCCTTGGTATGGGAATAAGTAGAGACAGGAAATATAACAAATTAACATTGTCTCAAAGTGAGTGCATACAAAAGGTGTTGAAAAGATTTAATATGCAAAATGAAAAACCAGTTAGTACACCTTTGGCTAGCCATTTCAAACTAAGTAAGGAGATGTGTCCCAAGACTCAGGAAGAGATGGATTATATGTCTAAAGTTCCATATGCATCAGTATTTGGAAGCTTAATGTATGCAATGGTCTGCAAAAGGCCTGATATTTCACATGTAGTGGAAGTTGTAAGAAAGTACCTGAACAATACATGAAAAGAACATTGGATGGCAGTGAAGTGGATTCTCAGGTATTTGAGAGGTACCACATATCAAGCATTATGCTTTGGTGGTTTAAACATTGCTCTATGGGATATGTTGATGCATATATGGCAGGTGATAGAGATAATAGGAGGAGAACCACAGGGTATGTGTTTACTATAGGTGGAACAATTGTTAGTTAGGTTTCAAAATTGCAAAGTGTTGTTGCATTCTCAACGATGGAAGCATAGTATGTTTCTGCTACAAAGGATAATAAAGAAATGATTTGGTTACAAAGGTTTTTGGATGAACTCGGTTAGAAGCAGGAGTTGGGTGGGTTATACAGTGACAACCATAGTTCCATTCATCTTAGAAAAAACTTAAAATTTCATTCCAATACTAAACATATACAACTCAAGTACCACTTCATACGGTCAGCGTTGGAAGATGGATAGTTGATGCTGGAAAAGATACACACTAGCCAGAATCCCACAGATATGTTAACAAAAGTTGTGACGAAGGAGAAACTGAGATTTTGCTCAGTTTCAATTAGTCTTCAAGTATGATGATGAAGATGAGAAACATCCAGGTCCAAAGTGGAGTCATTTTCCAACAAATGAAGCAGCGGTGGAGTTGCTATAATCAGTCTCCAAGTGGGATATTGTTGGGTATGGATCATGATTATCTTCTTTATTCAGAGGTCTTTGTTTCATCCAGATGTATACCCCTCCATGCGGGGGGGACTTGTCCCTCCTGTGTGGATCTGGGGAGGGGCATCCCCCTTGGCTGGGCCCCCGAAGCTAAAAAAATAGATGTAAAATTTCCTTGTAAAATGTTGTAATTTTGTAGTCAATATGAGCCATTCATTAGGCGGATGATCTGACGTTTGAAGTTATGTTTAATTTAGTATTTTTTTCCCTAGAAGACAAACCCTCACTATATATGAGGGAATTGTATTGTGGGTGTGGATATGTGTATTCTGAGTGAGAAAGAGAGAGGAGATTGTGTGAGAGCGAAGAGGAAATTACATCGGATCTACTGTAGGTTGTATCTCTTCATTTTGATGGATAATATAAAAGGAAGGACTCGCTGTTTCTCCATGGATGTAGCCCAAATTGGGTGAACCACATATATCTATATCTCTCTCGTTTTATGCATTTTCTGTGTTTATGTTTATGAATATTTTATGTGTTCCATTACTCTGTAATATATAATTCTTTAACATAGTTTTCAATAGCTCTGATACCATGTAGAAATAACTAGAAATTGGGAGCTGCTAATGAAATTAGACTGAAATCAATAGACACAAATTTCTTCTACTCAATCTGCGGAAGGGAAAACATACAGTAGAAACAAATGCAATCATTCAATCACAATGAACATAATTTTTACTAAGGAACTCAACTGGGAAAAACCCCTCCCCTGTTTTGTATTCTATTAGATGAGACAATGATCTATTACAATGATAGCTTTAATTATTGAAGCTCAACCTGCATTGCAATACTGATCACCTCCTTAATTTGCTCTGGCCAACACTTAGCCAAAATAGGACTCATGCTTCCTCCTATTTCCTTGCGCAATTCTTTCTCCTAAAGAATATGGAAGCTCCTATTTCCTTGCACAATTCCCAAGAGAAATGGATTACTTGCTACATGCAAACAATGTACACTCACTAGTATATAATAATGATTACAATTATACATTTTCCCTCCAATTCACTAGGCAATGTGAATTGCATGAATGACTAAGGCTGTTTTTAGCAAATTGACTAGTTAACTGAGAGATCAGTAAGTTAACAACAATTACAACTACTCAACTGAACTCATACTGACTCTATTCTAGACTAGAGCTCAGATAATTGACTTTCACTAAAGATAACACCTCTAGATAACTAGATCATAATAATCAACTCATGCACAACCCTACTTCTTGCCCACAAACTCAAATTGACTGAATTAACTAAGTGGTTTGGCCATGTCACTCCCACTAACTGTCTGATAACTCATCCCGTTGAAGTGGAAATTCAAATTTCTCCATTTGACTAAGGTACAAGTCAAATGAAGCCTTTTCTTGCTACAATTTAACAGATAAAATGGAGTGGAAGGATCCTCTATTTATATGAGGTATATACTTTCAATTTTATAGAATAATTAAGCCTACAATCCCTAGAACACGTTTAATTTTGAATGTTTGAGAAGACAAGAGGTTAGAACCCAACCTCATAGCTCAACACCATAAAATAATGTCATAAATTCCCACGTGCTTAGGTTTATTTCCCCTACAATCATGACGTCATATTGTTTTTAAGCAATAAATTCCATGATAAAGTGTGGAATGGGGCTAAGGAGATGCTTCACCACCATAATTAGCTCCAAACCTTAAGGAGAAGCCTCAAGAAGTGCCTCAAATTGCTTCCATGTCTAAAACCCATGCTCTAGGTGCCCTGTGTCACCCTTTCAAGGGCTAGATAAGTGAAGTGGCACCTTCTCTCTCTAGTGTTTGGTATCCAACTCAAAGTACAAGTCCTCCCTTATCATCCTGTGGATGGCTATCATTATTTAGACTACTAAAGACAATGTACAAGTCCCCCATTTTTATTCTGTAGATGGGCATTATCATCCAGACTACGAAAAAAGTAACACAGATCAAGTGGTGTTAAGGCTAGATTAGGGGCATCTTGGGTTAGTTGGGTACACCATCAAGTAAATCCAACACCAAGAAAGAGGATCTCAATGTTTTAGTATTTGGGGGTGCTCTAGGGTATCAATCATCTCGTGGAATTATCAAAGTGCTCAACACTCTACTCTGGAGGGGCCACACTGCATTCGCAAGGTCATCAATGATCCGTGGAAGGTGTAAAATGGTTTGGGCATGCTATGCAGTGGAGTTTTGTAGGGTGCCCTCAAAGGCCTTTCTTTCTATGTAAATAACCACATAGAAAAACCATCTCAAGATCAAGTGACAATCACCAATCATTAGGGACAATGACCATAGATGCATCATAGTGGACCATACTTAATGCTTGGGGGCATAATGCCACTTCAAACTGAGATCAATTTCAAATATTTAACTAGACCAAGTACTGTAAAAGTGTTCCCTCCTTGTGTTAGGGATGGCTAGATGGTCAACCCTATTAGGTGTTTCGAACCCCTAAGGGGGAGTCACAGGTCCTAGGTCAACACTTCAATCTGTTGATGTTTGTGATCATAATGGTAATGGAGGGTAGGGGATTTAGGGAAAGATGCCATGAAAATGGAAACAGTTAATGGAGTTCCAACATCCTGAGTGTATAGATGTAAGGATGGAGTGTTGATTTTTTCTTGCCCCTTCGAAATTAGGTCTATGCCTAAAACACAATCATAAACACACTAAATTGCCACAACACAAGCACCTTGCACAACAGAAAATGTACAACAATCAATCATTGAAGTACACTAGAAAATTTCACAGTCCAAAACTTGTTATATTACAACTTTAACACAACGAGCACAGGGCTCCCATACCATGGATCATGGCCCTTAGAATTAGCCCCGATACAAGGATAAATAGTGCTTGATGTAAACTACAATTACCATCAATCTGCCCTTGAAGAAGACACACTTGACTTAATTGTTGAAGGAATATTCGCTCCAACCCTTTTAGTCCACATACCTTGAACGCGTGGTAAACCCTTTGCCATCTCTACTGCTGCTCACAAGAAGGTCTGCAACTTCAAATTCTCTTGTATCATCACTTGACCAAACTGCCTCATATCAATGACATTGCCCTTCAATGTCATTGAACTTAAGTTTCCCTCTAGCATTGTCTAGCTACTCATTAAGGGGACTTGACCCTCACTCAGCCTAGACTTCCAGCCTAAACAGGGGTCTCAACCCTCTCTTTGCAACTTGATTTCAACATGACCCTGTTATAAATAATCCCACATAAACACATGAACTAAAACCATGCTTAGAACATCCATGGACAAACCTTCCAAACTCATCCAACTAGAACCTAAGACAAGAACCCAAACTCTTCCTTCTCTCCTCACTAACCTTGATATTTTGAGGTATGCGGCCTTCTTGTGAAGTATTCTCTTGATGAGATTGCACTTGTGGATGCCAAATGAACTTGACCTCATCTCTACTTATAATATCTGAGGTCGTGTCATGTTTCACTAAGGGGAATGAAATTTTAGCCCAAGCTGACTTGAGTTAACGTATGAAAACCCCACTAACATTAGAGATAAATTCATTTTTCACTTGTCTTTTGCCACTCCACTAAAGACCTAGGTTCCCCTTAGCCCTTCAAGGGTGCCCGTCATGAATCCAATGATTAAACAATTAATTTTTCACCTTGGTCTTGTGCCCACAATTTTGAGTACAAAATCCACAACTTGGGTACATTTCCAACAAAACAACTTTTCAGTGGGTCAATTCCTCACAAACCCAGTACCCCCTGGGTTGTGGGAGTACCTACCAAGCTATAGATTTCAACACTCCCTCTTAGCGAGGGAGGTACTTCCACCACTTGGAAGTATCTCATCATCGTCAGTGACACTAACCCAATATTTGGCATTCACCACTACAACATACCCTGTAGAATGAACCACACTATCCTCAGTAGTGTCCCTGCCTATAGAATCTTTTCACTTCTTCTTCTCCTAAAATGATTTCAGGCCATTCCATAGTTCCTTCTTGCTTGCATAAGTCTCCTTACTCCCCATTGACCATGTGCTCTTTTTGGGTTGTGGATTCTCCCTTTGAACCTAGATAATCCCACTCGAACTTGACTCCATCTGAGTCTCAAGAAATTTCTTCTTCCCTTGATGTATAAGCTTTCCAATTAGTCGATATAGACCATAACACATATTTCATTAAATTTATAACTAAATAGTGGATCTATAATTTCAAAATAACCAAAAAACTTAATTCTATTAATGTCTTTGTAATATAATTTTTACAATTTTAATGAAATATGTGTTCCATGCTCCCTAACTCCAATGATAGATCCAACAAATTTAGAGAATTTTGGCTTGAGTTTCGCTTTCCCATCCTAGAAAATCACCTCAATCTCCTTCACCTCAATCACTGAGATAGACAACACACTGTATTTGAGCTTTCGTACTCATAATAAATCTTGAACTCATAATATCCCACCTGAATTCATCTTGAATGGCACAACACTTGACTCTCTTATATATTTATGAATCTTGCACCAACCTCCATGTGTAACTTCGAGTCCCATTTAGTTAGAGTACTAAAAACTTCACACAAACCTATCATATGCTTCGACACTCTGCTATCCTCGTACCATGCAGCGTCATTAATGGCATCCTCGAGAAATGAAAAACTAGTGCAAAGTCCTCCTTGAAACTTCTTGAGAATTCATCTAACTCACCTAAATATGTAACAACCCTACCTACTTACTTCTCCCTTCCTCTTCTCATTCTCACCCTTCCTCTTCTGCAGACACTTACTCTCAAATTGACCATATTCGCCACAGGTATAACACTTCAACTTGCTCAAGTCCTTCTTTGCCTTTCCCTTCACCTTACCTACAAGAGCCATTATCATTAGAATACTTCTTCTTTTGATGGCCCTCGTCCCGCATTTCTTCCTAGAAGAGATCATCCCATATCATGTTCCAATATGGAAACTTATCACGAGTTATAATCCCTTTGATAAATGGCTTACATTCCTTGGAAAAACCCTTCAAAGCAGTCCTCCTCACCAACTCAGACTCTAGAATGTTATCACCAATGGAAATAAGCTCATCATGAACTTGAGTAAGTCTCGTCAAATACGAAGCCACATCTTCACCATTCGACATATTGGTGTTCTTAAACTTCTTTGTCAATATTAGCAACTGGTTCTCGTTCTTATTCTGGAACAAATCCTGAAGAGATTTCCACAGCTCATGGGTATTTTCTTCCTAGTTAGATGAGGTATCAAGTGATCTTTGACACTGATAAGGATGATCAACTTAGACTTTGCATCCAACTCTTCAAATACTTCCAACTCCTTAGGGTCTATTGGTTTCTTAATCTCCTTGGTAGACAACTCCCAAATTTTGTTCACTAACAAGACAAGCTTGATCCTTTCCTTCCAAGGGCTATAGTTGGATAAGCCATCCAATCTATCTTCATACCTTAGACTTGTGACCAACTTTTCCATGTTTCTAGTCCTTCAACAACAAGGCAACCAACTCCCTCCTGAGTTGTACATTGTGCACACTCTAATTCAACTTCCCCTTCAAATTTGCTCTAATCTGGTGTTGATTTTTCCCTAACCTTTAGAATCAGGTCTATGTCTAAAACACAATCATAAACACACTAAAATTCCACAACACAAGCACTTTGCATAACGGAAAATGTACAACATTGAATCAATGAAGTACACAAGAAATTTCACACAACCCAAAACTTGTTATATTATAACTTTAATACCAAAAATAGAGGGCTCCCATTCCAGGGATCATGGCCCTTACAATTACCCCTAATACAAGGACAACTAAGGCTTGATGTCAACTATGTATGACCATCAATCCGCCCTTGAACAAGACACACTTGACTTACTTTCTAAAGGAATGTTCACACCAACCGTTTCAACCCATGTACCTTGAACACCTGGCAAGTCCTTTGCCACCTCTACTACTGCTCACAAGAAGTTCTGCAACTTCATATTTTCTTGTATCATCAACTGACCAAAATATCTCATATCAATGACATTGCTCCTCCAATGTCACTGAACTTAGGTTTCCCTCTAACCATGTCTAGTTGCTACTTAGATCACTGATCATAAGTATTCTCAACTTCTTTCTCACAGTCCCTTTGTTGCACCTAAAGATGATTGTTCACAAGCTCCTAAGTATTCCCTCTAGCTCTTCCCTTTCCATTCCAAGATACCAACACTTAGGGTCTTCTAGAACAACCCTTCTAACAATCTCTCCAGCTGCTCCTAGATGATTTTACTTATGGCACACTTGGCAACCCATGCAACTATAAATTATCTCCTCAAATTACAATACTTAGGGTTCCTACAATTGTTGTCCAACACCTTATGAACAAACCTTCCAACCTTAGAAATTACATTAAATTTAAGACCACAAACATACATGTTTATAATCTCAGCATAGCCTCTAACACTCCTTAGTTTTGGGCATGACTTTGACAGAGATTCTCAGCCTTGATGTCACTCCTTTGCGGTCATCACAAACCCTACTACCACCATAGTCACATGTTCGCTATGATATCCTCCATTTCAAACCTTAAAAATTCAACGTTGCCACTTGAAGGGACTCAACCCTCACTCTGCCTAGTCTTCCAGCCTAAATAGGGGTCTCGACCCTCTATTTGCAACTTAATTTCAACACGATCCTGTTACAGAGATTCCCACATAAGCATACAAACCAAAACTATGCCTAGAACATCCATGTACAGACCTTCCAAATTTGTCCAGCCAGAACCTAAGACAGGAACCAAAACTCATCCTTCTCTCCTTGCTAACCTGACTCCTTTGAGATCTGTGGTCTTCTCTTGATGAGATTTCACTTGTGGATTCCAAATGAACTTGATCTCATCTCTACTTATAATATCTTAGGTGGTGTCATGTTTCGCCAAGGGGTTGGGTTCTTTTTCGAAACTGACTTGATTAAATTATCAAAACCCCACACACATTAGAGATGAATTTCATTTTCACTTTCCTTTCGCCACTCCATTGAAGTAATAGGTGCCCCTTAGCCCTTCAAGGGTTCCCCTCATGCATCTAGTGTTTAAATAATTATTTTTTCACCTTGGTCTTGCACCCACTACTTTGGGTACAAAACCCATTTTTTGGGTACATTTCCCACAAAACAACTTTTCTGTGGGTCAACTCCTAGCAAACCCAATACCCTAGGGGTTGTGGGAGTACCTCCCAAGCTACATATTTCAACATGGAGCAATAATGGAGGCATGAGTTATGCCTTTCCTTGACCTACTTTTTCCACCCCATTGGTGCACCTTTTACTTCTTTTTGATAATGATTTGATTGAGAGCATAACTTAGGAGCCCAAGCTTGATTTTAACGATTTAGCATGTATTTACCCCTAAATGATGAGAAAATTTATTGCTTATTAGGGTTGGGATGTGTAGGATTCCTTTATTATGTGATGGAGCATCAAGTGCTTAAGGAACTGGGTGATGGCTAATCAGGGGAGTAGATCTCATGCTGGGATTTTTCCTACACACTAATTAATGTCCCATCCATATTTTTCATTTTAACTTTATTTTTCTTTCATTGTGGCCATTTTATGCTTTTAACATTCTTTTACTTGAATCAACCTCTAGGGTAAAGTTTCCAATCCAAACTCAAGGAGGAGGATAAAAGAGTGCCAATCCCAATGAATCAATGACCACAAGCCTGAAGAATGGAGGTGAAATTTAGGGAATTGTGGAACTTGGTAAGTATGGACGATCATGAATACACTACTTCAATCAAAATATCCCAAGTAGTACCCTTCCAATGACCCTCAAGCCTAAGAGGAGGTCCCACTGGACTAGGTGTTGATATCTGGTAGCATCAGACGTGCTCTAAGCTTCAAAATTTGTAGGGAGATTTGGAAACATGTATTCTACAATACCCAGAAATCGTTTTGGGAAATTCCACCCGGAGACAATTTTATTAAAATAATTAATTATTTTTAATGGGTGCCTAAGTCTAAACTTAGGAAATTAAAATAATTAAAGGGTATTAATTAAATTGAGGGTGAAACTTCTAGAATAAGATGAGGATCAAGCCAAAATGATCTGAGCCATTGATTAGAATCTAATTTGGGCCATTGGTTCTCAACTGGAGGATTATAAGAGGAGGTTTGATGGGAATTTGGAAGATACATTAGAGAGAGATCGAGATCGAATTTCTTAGAGAGGGCAGTGCATCAGTTGCTAGAGAATCAATCAAGGATTTCTTGTAGTGAAGGGTTGGGATAGTTTCTGGAGGGAAGTTTTCCTAGTTCAGAGAGTACAAGGCAGAGAGGGTAGAAGGATGCCTAGAGAGGCTGACGCAGGGCCACGCAGAGCTATACTTTGGTAGCATAGAGCTTTAGAGGGAGATCAAAATTCTGTTGAGGAATAGTCAAGATTTAGTGCCGGAGCTGGAGTGTGAGACTGGAAGGCTAGAGAGCTGAAGTTTCAAGCCAATAGAAGATTATAAGGATGTGCAGTGCAGTCCCAACTACAATGATGCAGGGACTGCGTGGGAGTGACATAGAACTACACATAGGCAACACAGTTCAGTGTCAGTTCTTCCAGTCATAGGGTGAGATCATTTCACTATATTTTTTTCCCAGTTTCCCTTTGTATCGGATAGCCAATTGGGCATCCAATGAATTGTATTCATAAAACTACTACTTAATAATACAAACCCTCAGTTGTTGAATCAGTTTTCCCGCATTAGGTTTTTCCAAGGACATTTGTCCAAAAATAACGGTGTCACTTGTGTGTTATTTCTTTCTTTCTCAAATTATTGTTTCTACATATTAATTTAATTAGTGGAGTCTGTAGTGTATTGGTTTCAGTATTTACCGTAGAACAAAGTAAATAATTTTTTCAATTATTTGACAAATAGAAGAAACTTAATCAATTGTTGCAATAGAAATTTGGGTCTTCCAAATTTTCAAATGGTATCAGAGCGCAGGTGAAGTAAGAGAGAAGAGATGGAAGATCCCAACACTAAAGAGAAGGAGGGAAGTCGAATTATTGCATATGCAGCAAATCAAATCCCCAGAGGGATTGCACAGTCCAGGACATGAGGGAAAAATTTCTAGGGAAAATATCTCTCTAAGTGAGTCGACAGAGAAAGATTTCCAGGTCAAAGTTTTCCAATGTCAGAGGGAGAAACAAAAGAATCATCATAGAGCATTTTTCTGGTGAGACAGTTTTCTGCAGCAGTTGTTAGGGAAGAAAAGCGCTAGAAGGAAGAAGGAGACACTTTTGAGGGAATTTATTCCTTAGAGAATTCCTAGCTAGGGAATTCGATTTCTCATTTGCTGAGAAACAACAGGGAGCATCAGATCTAATCTAGCAAGAAGTGCGTAGGCCAGCCCAACAGTAGTGTAGAGGAGAGAGGAGGCAGTTTGACATTTCACTGCCAAAGATGGCAACTCATAGGTTGCGAAACGAAGATTGGTTGGAGGGTGCATCCAAATACGTGATCTGGAAGACAAGGATCTCATGCCTTCTGGATGAGAACGATCTCAAAAACTATGTCGACAATATGGTAGTTATACCCGTGGATCCAGATCTTCTCAAGAAGTATAAGACTGAAATGGCGAAGGTCAACTGATTGATCCTCGACAGAATGAGAGATCACGTAGTGTGTCACATTGTCGGCAAAGATACTGATCGACAAATGTGGGAAGCATTGACCATGCTATACGAAGGATATTCCAAGCAACGGAAGATGTACTTGGAGCAGAATATGAGATCCACACAGATGCAGAAGGGGGAATGCATTTACCCATTCCTTACGAAGCTTCAGGAGATCCGAGACTCGTTGGAAACTGTGGGGTCAAACTTCATCCTACCGAGATGGTGATGTTGGCCCTAAACTCAGTCTCAGAAGAATGGCAAGTGTTTTTCCAAAGTATCTTGAGTAGAGAGAGATTGTTAGATTGGGAAGGATCATGGGCCGCTCTTCAGCAAGAAGAGATGAGGTGAGACTTAGTCAAGTGCAAACTTGATGGCAACAATAGCAGTAGGATGAAGCCCAAGGAGGAGGAGAAGAATACAACCATTGCATCTAAGGGGCAACAAGAGTAGCGGAGAAAGAAGAAGGACGTATTGAAGATCAAGTTCTTCTGGTGTGGTGAACTTGGCCACTACGCTACACAGTTTCCTCTCAAGAATAAGGATAAAGATGAGAAGCAAGATCCAAAGGTTGCATCCACAAAGATCGAAGCAGAGGAGTTTGCCATGATTTCCCAGATAACTCTAGGGGAGAGGTGGGGTGATCTAGTACTGTAGTTCGAAAGAACCACAGATGGGCAAGATCCTTGAGGAGTCCACCTCTTGGATCAATACCTTGCTACGAGAGCCCATATCAAAAGTAGCAGGATGGACGAAGATCAGTTGATGCAGAGGAGTGTTAGAGTGAGACTTGTAGTGGCTAGGAGCGCCAGAGACTGAGCAGCGCAGAGCAGAGTTGGCATCAATGTAATTAGCACAATGTAGAGTCAGCAGCAACACAGAGGCTTTAGGGAGTAAGCACAAGAATAGCAGAAGTTAGAACTCCAGCAATCAGATGCATCATGCTAAACACATGTTTAGTAATTTTGGATGCTTTTCCGTTGCTAATGCAGCAATAACAACAATTGGAGAAGGTTGCAGTGTTGGCAGTGGTAGTGTCGACAGAAACACAGATGCAAAACATATAAGGGTTGTAGTAC